>JAODLD010000044.1:5549043-5559689 GCA_026781065.1 Mormyrops boulengeri | reverse complement strand
GTAAAGCGCTTTGAGACAATGCAATGTTGTGAACAAGCGCTATACAAAAATAAATGTTGTTGTTGTTGTTGTTGTTCCGCGTTTCCTGCCTTCAGTCTTGTGTATTTTAGTCCGCGTTCAAGTCTGTTTCCCCAGGTCTGTCATTGAAGTCTCTCATGTGGATGTACCCTGCTCCTGTTCATGCCTCTGCGTCTCCCCATTAAAGTCCTCTTTCCCCGATCCTGCGTCTCCTTCGCCTGCTTCCCTGGTCCGTGCATCCTGTCGCATCACAGAATGACAGCCCTCCAAGAAGACGAAGCACCTCACCAGACCGAGAACCAACGCATCAGTTTGATACAAGAGGTAATCTACTGGCTGAACCAGCCCGAGGTCCAAGGGGATCCCGTAGCGCTTGACTTAGCCAGCCGGAGCGGGACCCTCCTACAGGAGATGTCTCTGCCCGGGAACGCGCACCTTGCACGCGAGGTGCGCGAGAATCTGTGCCGGCTGATGGAGATAGTAACGGAGGTGAGGACCCAGCTGGTCGCGCCGCCGTCCGTCCTCCCCAAAGCAGCCCAGTCCCCGCCGTCAATGACGAGCCGGAGAAGGAAGAAAAAGCGGAGACAGCCTGAATCGGAAGAAGAGCCGCGATCCGTTTCACTCTCCACCACTTCTTCCCCCACTGGATATCGGAAGGAACGCCTCCCAATCCTCAACCCAGCGGTGTTCACCCCCTACACCAGCGCCACCACCGGTTCCCAGCCGCCGCCTGCCGTGTTGTGGCCGAGAGCAGCAGCACTTCCTTTTTCCAGGACTCGCCTGGCTCTTAAAGGGGCCAGGGCAGTTTGGGATGCCATGCCGTGGGTCCCACGGACTCTTAAATGGGCAATGCCTGCTCCTAAGGCCCCAACCCAGGCTGCTATACCCGTGTCTGACCAGCCTGTTCTGCCCGTGTCTGACCTGCCTGCTCTGCCTGTGCCTGACTGACCCGTTCTGCCTGTTTTTGGCCTGCCTGCTGCGTCCCCTGCGCACAGCACCCACCTGCCTTCAATAGCTTCTCTCCTACAGGGTCTGCATCTGCTCTGACCCAGGTGCAACACCCTCCAAAGCTTCTCTCCTACAGGGTTGTGTGTTTTCTGGCTTCTCCTGCTCCTATGCATGGGTGGAATTTATTGGGGGGCAAGGGGGGCAGTGCTGCCCCCTAGTCTCCAGAGTGAAAATTGCAGGTAATTGGCGAAGAACAGCATAGCACATGTTCAGCACAGGCACTTTACACCTTTGCATAAATAATTTGCTGGTGCCCTTTAGGTACACAAAGTAATAGGTGATGTGTGCATCACAATCCAGCTCACCCATGGTGTGTGTGTGTGCTTGTCACTCTTTGCTGTAGCCGGCAAGGTTCTGGCTAAGGTGATGCTCCAGAGGCTGATCAACAACGTCACAGAGTCAATGCTACCTGAGTCACAGTGTGGGCTTAGAAAGAACAGGAGCACAGTCGACATGGTCTTTACAGCTCGGCAACTTCAGGAAAAGTGCAGGGAACAACACAGAGACATGTTTATGGCCTTTGTCGACCTCTCCAAAGCCTTCGACACTCTGCAGAGAGATCTTTTATGGGGCATCCTCTTCCGGATTGGATGCCCCAACAAATTTGTCAACATACTGCGGCAATTTCATGATGGAATGACCTCTAGGGTGACAATAGGAGGACAAGAGTCTGCCCCTTTTCCTGTGCGAACAGGGGTTCGGCAGGGGTGTGTACTAGCACCTGAGCTCTTTAACATCTTTCTTATATGCGTCACCCTGCTTCTCCACAAAGAGATTGAGAACAACAGTAGCCTACAGGCTGGATGGAAACCTCTTCAACCTAAGGAGGCTGCAAGCAACTGCCAAGCTCCACAGGGTGAAGGTCCTCGAGCTACAGTATGCAAATGACTCTGCTCTTGTGTCTCACACCCCACAGGACCTCCAGACTGTCCATGATGCAGCAGTGAAGGCATATAGCAGGTTGGGGCTGACCATCAACATCGCCAAAACAGAGCTAGTCTGTCAATGGAGCACCAACATCCCATCCATATTACTTGTCTTTACTCTCTCTGGCAAACAACTGTCTGTAGTTCCATCTTTCAGATACCTGGGGAGTGTTCTCTCTGATGACAACAGCATTGACAACGAGGTCCAGAACCGAATCCATCAAGCATCAGTTGCCTTTGGGAGGCTGAGGCGCTGGGTCTTTCAGAACAAGAATTTACATCTCTATACTAAAGTCTGCATCTACCAAGCTGTCTGCATTATCACCCTGCTCTACTGTTGTGAAGCCTGGGTCACTTAGTCGGCACATCAAGGCCATGGAACATTTCCACATACGCTGTCTTCAGCGTATTATGGGGATCACCTGGAGGGACCGAGTACCTCATACAGAGATACTCAGCAAGACAGGCTGTATGAGTATCGAGGCAACTATCACCCAACATCAACTGCGATGGCTGAGGCACAGACATCACGGAATTGGGGAATACGAGGTTTAATTATAAAACAGGCAACAAACTTAGTACGACAATACAATGATCGGACTAGGGAAACAAACTTAACGCGGACTTAAATGCAATCAACTAATGACAGTAATGTAGAATGGCTGGTAAACATGGCAAATCCACATGAGGTTAATGAGGAGGCGTGGCACACGGAAGGGCGGACGATTGGGGCATGACACCAGCTTTGTGATACTGGAAACCCAGAGCTACCTCATACTAAGCTCAAAGTTATCCAGCTAAGCAAGAAATCCTGATTTTGGATACAGGCCCCAGGTACAATCATTGATGAAGAGTTTGAACATCACAAGATATAAGAATCATGTATAAGGGTACTGTCACATTTGCAGCTAGTCAAGTCTCCATTCAGTCACACTCAGTCTGGTCACATTCTACCGGCATAGATTATTACCTCACCAACACGTCATGAACAGGTTTACCTGAGTGCGTAAGGTCCTAGCTCTCAATAAGCTCTTTCTGAAGTATTGTTTTCACCAAAATGAGCATTTCCTAACATCCCTATTCTGTTCCCTCACCGTCACATTAGTAAATAGACAGAGGTTCCCCAGTCATGTAAGTGACAAATGAGTTTGCTTTAAACGTCTGCATCTTTGCTTTAATCGTCTGCATCTTTGCTTTAAACGTCTGCATCTTTGCTTTAATCGTCTACATGTACAATATGATTTTTTTAAAATAATTTGTGGCACAGCCCTGACATTTTTTTTTTCATCACGGAAAGCGGTTCAGTACTAAAAAATCACCTTGTGAATAAATATTTTCACCGTCCCTGACCTAGCTTAATGCAATCAGACTTTATTTAAATGGGATATTACATTCACTGACGCTGAGCATTAAATGATGTCACATTACTTTAAGCAATACATCAGAACTTGAAATAAACCTTCAAGTGTAATGAAACAAACAAACATGACAAAATAAATTAGCTGTGATGTGTCACTCTCTTCAACACATGTAAGTGACCTTTTCTTTTTCAGAAGACTTATTTCTGTGATAGGTAGTAAATTCAAGCCTGAGCACAGACCATAAGATGCAGAATATAGGATGCAGATCATGGAAAACAGTCTAATGAATTAGCTAATATACAATCAAAGAGAGGAAACGACAGTGAGAGGAAAGCACTGCTTCCTATGAACAGAGAACAGTAAAAAGCATTTATTCATTTCATCTGATCAAGCTAGCCGTTTTAGATTAAATGTATGTTTTTAGTATTCTAAATAAAACAGTCACAACCTATTTCTCCATTTTTGTTCCCGCTGTTCATCAAAGTTTGATGTGTTGAACTAAAATATACTTTTCTTTGGAACCAAAAACAGCTGACTCAACCCAATGCATCACAAGGACTTTTCAAGATTTTTTCAACAGGAACCTTTTTATACCCCAGAATGCTGCAAAAATAAATTAAACTAGTGCTGTATTCCCCAGACAGCTCCGTCACCTGCCCCGCCCATCTAATCCTTACTCCTCACACACTCACCAACCAGTATTATTTCTGCAAGTACTTGATGGATTACCTGGAAATGTGAAAGCCAAGAGATGTGTTATTACCCAAATGCTCTGAGTACAGGTACTTGCAAATTGTCATGTAAGCGGAATATGCAGATAATGAATAGGTGTATTTTCAGAGGTGCAAGTCAGAACCAGGACTGAGAGCATTCAGAGAACCTCCTTTTACAAGCTGTTTAGTAAATTGTGAGACAGGAATAAGATATCTTTGTAATGCATTTCCAAATTTGATATACAAAAATATGAATACACACGCAAAAGATTCATTTGACAGGATGTAACCCCATCACTGCACTGAAAAACTACCAGTAAAACTCCAAAGACTCACAGGAAACAATAGCACAACTATTCAAAGAAACAAGCACATCATCAAAGGGAACAATTATCTAAGATCTCATAAATAACCCAGTTTCGCTACCTGAGGAATCTGTAGACATGAGGTGCGGGATCAATTGCCATGGAGATGTCAAGATTACCCAATGGCAGCCCTTTAGTGCTGTTCCTGCCATCTGTATAGTACCACTTGTCAGCGACTTTGGTGTTATGGCACCAAATGTTCAATAGTACAGTGGATTGTGATTAACTGCAACTTGCTATGTACAAGACATACAGCTTAAAGTTTATTTATGTGCATACATAATTTTAACCAGTGTTGCTCAATCATAATACACCACTTTGGTTTTGCACCCGTGTACAGTAATAATAGTGAGGTTATTTTTCTCTCTTCTACTGACAGGGACACATTTGCTTTACCTGACATTTATTTAAAACCCCCCTCCCCTTCCGTAAGGAATTGTAATATCATGCCGAAACTAAAGTTCATGAAATGCAACACATTTAAAATCTGTCTTTTTTAAATGTCTTCACAACAAGAAGCTGCCACTGAAACAGAATGAAACTTGCATATCATCACCAGAAAAACTATTATAAAAGATATGATTGCCTTGGGCTAAAGAATTGAAAAAACAGAAGAGAGTGACTTTGAATAAAAATACCAGATTCAATGAAATTATAATATTGTACTAGTACTATTTACTTCATGGAATGTTCACTAATGTGTTTCTTATTTATTTGTTTGTCTGAGTCTGTTTGTTTGTTTATTTATTCTACCCAGATAAGTAAATATTATCTTCTGATCACTGGCCAAAATGTGAGTGTGAGATACCTGAACTTTAAATTCCCCTGAAGATCTTGCATGTCGGGAAGAATCAGTGAACAGTGTCACTACACGCCAGGAACTATATTTGTATGTTATGTAGGAGCTGCGGCAAATGGCAGGAAGGCTTGAAACTTCACTTCTTCTGCTTGCTCAGTCACTGTTTGTACTAAGAAACTTATTTTTCTGATTTCAAGAGATTTCAAGGCAAATACAGGGTGCCGTGTGAATCTGTTGCACCAGCAAAAGGAAAAATGTATTTTTTGTTCAAGGCTATCAACCTTAGTGTTCTCTCAGAAGTTTTTAATGCTCTGGGCTATGCTGTAATGAAAGCAACATAAAAATGTGATTAAGAAAGCAAGAATGCATGGTTAAAACTGCTGCACTGCGAGATGTTCAGGGACCTTGCATGGTGATTATTAAGCTTTAGTCTTTTATATATTTTTTGGCATCATGGCTCAGCGGGTAGTGGATGCTTGGAGGGTTCATACTGCGGAAACCACATGACCCAGGCATGATGAAGGAGGGGGGAAAAGGCAGGTTAAACAAGCAAATGCTCTTTTGCTGGGTGTCCTGACAACAACAGCACAAGCAGACCCCCACTCACACACAGATACAGATCTGGGAAACGCAGGGGAAGTGATACATCACGCACAAACTTTTACAGATGGCGTGGGATCCATGGCCAACAACAGACACGCGAGGGAAGATGAGACATTAAACATGAAACTAACAAATATCTCCATTACTTGGGACAGGGCCGGGGCGAATATTTACACGACGACATACGAACTGGCCATGTTTCAACATGCTAACTACCACAACTATTTGCAAAAGCTAAACTAGCCAGCCGGCTCAGCTAGTTCATGTGTATACATATGTAATTTACACATAAGCGCTATCAGCTATATTTAAATGCGTATGTTTTACTTATACCAACTACAGATACATTTCTTGACTCCCAGACCTTTAACTAAAGAAGAAGGGAAAAACAAATCTGTGTCAGCACCACACACCTGTGTTTAATGAAAAATAATTCTAAACAGGCGCAGTCGGTTTGGCAAAACAGAAGCTATGCATTTACACTCACTGGCAGCGTTATTAGGAACACCTGTTTCAGAAACTGCACTTACAGTAACCCTAATAACCCCTCTTTACAACAGTGATGAGCAGTAAAGCTTCTCTGAATGCATAGCACATTAAAACTTCAGATGGATGGACTACGGCAGTAGACGACCACATCAGCTTCCGCTCCTTTCAGCTACAAACAGGAAACTGAGGCAACAGTGGGCACGGGCTCATCAATACCGGACAGCGAAAAAATTGGAAAAGCAATTCATCTGGTCAGATGAATCATGATTTTTGACACAACATGCAGGATCGATATTCGCTATAAACCGCATGAATCCATGGACCCAGCCTGCCTTGTGTCAGCTGTTCATTCTGGTGATGGTGGTGGTGTAGTGATGTGAAGAATGTTTTCCTGGCACGCACTGGGAACCCGTAATACCAGCTGAGCGATGTTTAAATGCCACAGAGCATTTTTTCTTACCATAAGCACCCAGTTATGACCACAGTTTTTCAGTGTCCTAATGGGTATGTCCAGGATAATGCATTTCTCACTTGGGGATTTTGAGTATAGTAAAAGTAAATTACTGATATAATCTATGTAATTTATTTTAATAGATATTAATGATATACTTTAATAACGGGGGAACACTAGGCAACTGGTTAACACTGAATCAACTCTTGTCTGAGAAACATGAATATTAAGTCTGTTGTTCATTCTGTCTCAAATCACTTTATAAAACGAATCAGGGCACATGTCAGGAACCTTATGGACATTTTACTTTAATAGTAACATTACTGCCCCAAATGTAAATTGTTTGCAGAACGAGTACTATGCAAACGTTTATCCCAAGAGGATGTATAACATTTGCTTCAGACAAGACAGTGGACAAAACCACGTGGCTCGTGGACAGGGACTTTAGCGCAGATATTGGGGAAGGAGGAAAAAAAATCTATAAACGTATCAGCGTCACCACAAGCTCAACTTTCTGTGACTCTGTCTTACCTAGGAAGGTCCATGACCCACCATCCAGAACAGGGTTGTCCCTAAATTTTCCTAAAGGTGTGATTGTGCGTATGTGTATATTATTATTATTATTATTATTATTATTATTATTATTATTATTATTATTATTATTGATAATAATACTACTACTAATAATAATAATTTTTATTTACACAGGGAATTTGCAGTACATGACTGATCAAGAAACACAACTACAAACAAAATATAATGTACTACGCAGAACACTTTCAATGTATTAAACATATAATAAATTGTGTCTTTACAAAGTTTTTATTGTAGTCTTTTTATTCAGGTACTAATTTAACCACAAAATGCCCTACAAAATTCAGAACCATTTCACATTAAGTAATAATTTAACTGCCATAAAAATGTCATTCTTGATGTTTTGTTTACATATTTATTAATGTTATTTTCTTATTTATTTTCATGAATATTAATTTGATTTGAATTAACGCTAATTAACGACTATGTCAAATTGTATGTTGTGTACAGATGGTTTAAGTGGTGCAATGTTCCTGCCAGGAAGACATGCAAGGGAGAGGTTTCATATATCGTTTTAAAGGGTTTAAAGGTGATGTTACGGTCCCTGTCTTGAAGTTTATATTCCTTCAAGTGGACTCATTCCCTGACTCGTTCTCTGTTGGTTGTGTGCGGCCAGCGCAGTGTGTTTGTTTATCTTCATGTTTTGTCGGCTGTGCTTATATTTTGCTTTCTTTTTTATGCTACAGTGTTTCATCTGAATGGGTGCATCATCACGTATTTGAACAGTTCAGTGGAGGATTGATGACAATAAGGAGAATAAACCCATCAGTAAATGAAGAACCATGGTGTCATATATTCCCTGGAGGGAGTGACAGTCAAACTCGGAGCTGCGTGAGCTTTCCCACACCTGTCCGACAGCTCGTCAAGATGGGAAATACAGACAATCCACTTTTTAGTGTTAAGGACACTCAAATCCATCAGTTTTTTCATGAATATGCGCCGAAGCAAGACACTAAAGTTCGTGTTCTCAAAGGTGGCATAAGGATTAAAAGACTGCAAGGGACGATGTGGAGTGTAATAACAGTAATAGTGTTTCAAATATATGAAGGGGGATTTATATAACCATATGCCATATTTAATTTGAAAAGGATTCCTGCATGTTTTGAAAGCCAAGGAAAAGGAAAGAGATCTTTTGTTCACATTTAAGTAAGCTGTTATTTTTGTAGATCCTATTTTTTATTCATGGTTCAATGTCAAGTTCACCGGAGTGTAGCTATAAGCACCTTGTTAAGTGTAGTTGTGATATTTTGAACATTTATGATGATTTTGAAGGACAGCGACCTAATTTAGTTCACTTCACTTGAGTATTTGTGAAAATGTTTGTTGTTGATTACACTGTGTATGTTGATTGTGTAATTTTCAAATAATTTAAAATGTCACAAACAAGTACAGAAATTCTGGGTACAGATCTGGGTACAGAAACTGCCATAGAGTAAGCAGTAGAGTTAGAGCAGACAGATGAGTCCAGCGTTGTACTACAGTACAAAGAGCCTTGTAGAGGTGAAACAGCCTGAACTTTAACAGAAAAGGGAAGGGAATTTTGGAAAGAAAAAATTAAAGGGTTACTGCTTCAATTTGACAGCATTTATGAACACAGTGCTAAATGGCTAAATCTGTAATAAAACAAGATCCTTTTAACATCCTACAAGACCACATCAGTAGTATTCAAAGGGAATTATGTGAGCTGAACATTGCTTATGATGTATACCGAAGGATTGATAGGCCAGTCGTCACGATTGTAATACAGAAACGCTCAGTCTCAAATTCAAGGAAGATTTGTATGATGCAGCAGGGGAACTGCTCAATGAACAATATGGCCAGCTTGCAACTGCCAAAACCATTCCAGATAAATTACAGGCTTGGCAAAAATTAGCCTTAAGGGAGACTGCAGAGTTAAAATTTGTGGACTTTTTACACAGTTGTGAATGTGCCATAGTTCACAATGAGAGTCTACATGTTCTTAATGATGGAATCGAGAATCAAAAACTTATTGCCAAGTTACCTGACTCGTTAAGTACAAGATGGAACCAAAATGTCGCACAATACCAACTGGAATTTGGAAGGTTCCTAAGTTTCAATGACTTTGTGATGTTCCTAACAATAGAGGTTAGTATTGCTTGCAACCCTAGAACCTGAATAAGCCAAGACCTGACTATCAATTGTAGAGCTGCAGTAACCAGATGGTCTGCAGCACCTGCTCAAAATTTCACTCCACATGCCTTCATGAAGATCGGTCAAAATAATAACAAGAACAAAAAAGAGAACAGTCTAAGGAAACAAGTTATACTAAGGTAGGAAAGCCGCAAGCAACACAACTACAAGATGTCACTAAGGAATCCACATCCAACAGAATTGTGCAAGATGGCAATAATATTCAGACTCCAGCAATAGTGCCTGTCTACAGTATGAGTCATCGTGATTCGGACAAGGAAATAATCATCTATGCTCTGTTAGATTCACAAAGCGACTCTTCATTCGTTCTTGAGGAAGTGGTAGATACTCTAGATATGAACACAGAACAAGTGAAGCTGAAACTATCTACAATGTCATCAAAAGGGACAGTTGTACCCTGTAGAAAGGGTACATATAGGAGGGCTACATACGGGAGGGCTACATATAAGAGGGCTACATATAGGAGGGCTACATACGGGAGGGCTACATATAAGAGGGCTACATACGGGAGGGCTACATACGGGAGGGCTACATATAAGAGGGCTACATACGGGAGGGCTACATATAGGAGGGCTACATATAAGAGGGCTACATACGGGAGGGCTACATACGGGAGGGCTACATATGGGAGGGCTACATATAAGAGGGCTACATATAGGAGGGCTACATATAAGAGGGCTACATATACTATAGGAGGGCTACATATAGGAGGGCTACATACGGGAGGGCTACATATAGGAGGGCTACATATAGGAGGGCTATAAATATAAGAGGGCTACATATAAGAGGGCTACATACAATAGGGCTACATACGGGAGGGCTACATATACTGTAGGAGGGCTACATATAGGAGGGCTACATATAAGAGGGCTACACATACTGTAGGAGGGCTACATATAGGAGGGCTACATATGGGAGGGCTACATATAAGAGGGCTACATAGAAGAGGGCTACATACAAGAGGGCTACATACGGGAGGGCTACATATAAGAGGGCTACACATACTGTAGGAGGGCTACATATAGGAGGGCTACATATAAGAGGGCTACATATAGGAGGGCTACATATAAGAGGGCTACATATAAGAGGGCTACACATACTGTAGGAGGGCTACATATAGGAGGGCTACATATAAGAGGGCTACATA
>JAODLD010000044.1:5512273-5530865 GCA_026781065.1 Mormyrops boulengeri | reverse complement strand
TCTGCTCCCCCCCAGTCAGCACTGGAGTCCGACTAGTCTGTCTGCTCGCCCCCAGTCAGCACTGGAGTCCCACTAGGCTGTCTGCTCCCTCCCCCAGTCAGCACTGGAGTTCCACAAGGCTGCCTGCTCCCCCCACTCAGCACTGGAGTCCCACTAGGCTGTCTGCTCCCCCCCAGTCAACACTGGAGTCCCACTAGGCTGGCTGCTCCCCCCCAGTCAGCACTGGAGTCCCACTAGGCTGACTGCTCCACCCCAATCAGCACTGGAGTCCCACTAGGCTGTTTTCCTCTATTGCCCCCCATCAGCACTGGAGTCCCACTGTTATGGCAGGGCATGACAAAGAACAATCAGGGTTTATTAATAAAACAGAACACAAAAAGGGGAAACCAGAAAATAAATGGACTACGAGCGGTCAAGAAGAAAACAGAAATAATAAGTAAAAGTAACGACAAAGTAAGACAACTAGGGAATAGAGAAAAATAGAGAGCAAGACTGGGAAAGAACCACAGTTAAAAACATGCAGTAACAACAATAATGACTGACTCAGAAACAGAACAAAGGCAGACACTTAAACACACTGATATCAAGGACAGACAAGGGGCAGGTGTGGGCTATAAAGTTTATGTGGGCTATAAAGAACTAGGGGCAACAAAGAGCAGGTGAGGTCAATAGATGGATACAGCAGGTTCATACACCAAGGGAATCTAAAACAAGGAAAACTGAACATAACACAACCAGGGGGCAGGGAGCAAACACAAGGGACTGTAAGTGGAATACACACACATAATAAACCAAGAGAACATAAAATAATAAATGTTAAACACCGAAAGAAAACAACTGGTCGGGGCTGGCCTCTGGCCAGCCTGGAGCCCACAACAAAAGGGAATCTGGATGATGGCCAATCGCTTAGCCTGTTAAGCCACATGACGGCCCAGGGAGTAGAAAAACACACTAGAGATGAGGGGCTACAAAGACAGAGGGGGGAACAGGATAGCCAGCGACACCTGCTGGCCAAATTGGGACAAGACACGTGGCACAGGGCCAAATGAGCACCAATCCAGACACACACAAGGCAACCCGCTCTCCGCCCTTTCCTACCCCCCCCGCAGTCAGCACTGGAATCCCACAAGGCTGTCTGTTCTCTATGCTTCTCTTTTCCTTTATTTCCTTTACTGGCATCATCCCTGACAACAGTGAAACAAAATATCACACAGAGGTGGAGAAACCTGACGTACTAACCATAACCTCTATCTCAATGCATCCGAAGTCTTGGAGGTCACTGTCAACTGCAGGCACTGACAGAACAGCCAAAGCCTTGGAGATCATTGTGGACTGCAGGCACTCACAGAGCAGCCAAAGCCTTGGAGATCACTGTGAACTGCAGGCACTCACAGAGCTGCCAAAGCCTTGGAGATCACTGTGGACTGCAGACACTCACAGAGCAGCCAAAGCCTTGGAGATCACTGTGGACTGCAGGCACTCACAGAGCTGCCAAAACCTTAGAGGTCACTGTGGACTGCAGGCACTCACAGAGCTGCCAAAGCCTTGGAGGTCACTGAGGACTGCAGGCACTCACAGAGCAGCCAAAGCCTTGGAGATCATTGTGGACTGTAGGCACTCACAGAGCTGCCAAAGCCTTGGAGGTCACTAAGGACTGCAGGCACTCACAGAGCAGCCAAAGCCTTGGGGATCATTGTGGACTGCAGGCACTTACAGAGCTGCCAAAGCCTTGGAGGTCACTGAGGACTGCAGGCACTCACAGAGCAGCCAAAGCCTTGAAGATCACTGTGAACTGCAGGCACTCACAGAGCTGTCAAATCCTTGGAGGTCACTGTGAACTGCAGGTACTCACAGAGCAGCCAAAGCCTTGGAGATCACTGTGGACTGCAGGCTCTCACACAGCAATTCTTCCCCAGTACTTCATCCTCAAACTCCTCTACAGTTCCTCCAACTGTAATCAATGCAAGATGTGCACCATTGTAATCTTTACATCAGCACCAATCCCTGACAATGAATTTGCACATTATAACTGCACAAAGTATGTGTTGTGTGTTATGTAGTATATGCATAGATGTACACTATATGGACAGATGTATTGAGACAACCATAGTAATTACAGGAATGGGTCACATAAGCCACATCTATTGCTGACATGCAGGTGTATAATTAAGCACACAGCCATACAATTTCCAGCATCAAACAGTGGCAGCTGATTGGGTGGTCATACAGAAGAGGTTAGTCAGCTGAGGACCGTCATTGGACACCACTGGACACTTTTCCAGCAAGTCGGATCTCCACATTTCTGTCCTGCTATAGCTGCCCTGGTCAACGGCGACTGAAGTGATTGTGAAGTGGAAACATCTGGGAGCAGGTTCAGCTGTGAGGTGGGGGCCACACAAGCTGACAGAGAGGGACCTGATCACCCAACATCGATATCCAACCTGAATGGTAGCAAATCCCACCAGCAATGTCCCAGCATCTAATGGAAAGCCTTCCCAGGAGAGGACAGGCTGTTATAGCAACTGAGGGTTAGAGGGCTTCATATTAATACCCTTTGATTCAGAGAGAGATGTTGGACAGACTGGTGTCCCAGCATCTAATGGAAAGCCTTCCCAGAAGAGGACAGGCTGTTATAGCAACTGAGGGGTAGCCAAGCCATGTCGGGAAAGCTGGTGTGCTGGTACTTTTATCCTTAAAGGGTAAGTTGTCTGTATTGTGCCTGTGTCAACTTTCTGTATCACGCTACATGAATTTGCCCAAATTAATGTATTTATCTAGCATTTACTCTTCTCTGTTGAGTGTCCTTTGTGTTGTATTTATTATCTGTATGTGTTATGTCCTAATTAAGCGATATCTATTGTCATGGTGTCACCCAAAAGTTACAAGCTGTGCCATCACAAATCTCCACCAGCCTTTGTTGTGATCCTGATTCTGATCTTCTGTTTCTTAAACCCAATCTTACTCCTCTGTTCCTTACAAGCCTTACATTGTGCTTCTCCACGACTCTTCTGAAGCCCACTACAACAGTCAATAACAATGTCCCTCTGGTGGCACTTTTCACACAACACGATAAGCTTCTTTCTGACAGTTCTGCCATGCGCTATATAAATCTGTGGCACATTTCTTATCAGCTGGATTCCTTGTTGTTGGAGGAAGACACTGTGTATCACCTTTAATTGTAATTCCTTTACTTTCCTTCCAATTTTCTTCAATTTCCGCTATAAGTATCCAAGGTTGTCGATATTTATAAGGCCACTATTGCCTTCTCACGGTCCACCTCGTCTTATGAGTTCTGTGTCCAGGCTGAATAGGTAATATGACATAACTCTGACTCTTTTACCAGTGGAACCAGTGTGTGGTTGCACACAAAAATCAGGGCTGCCACAAAAGAAAAAAAGAATCACATATATATTTGTTTGTTTATATTTGTTTTCTCCAAATTAGGAAAACAGATTAGTAGTCTACCCCTGTTAGAGTCACCAGTGTATATTATAGGCTTAGGCTAAGACTGGTTTAGTGTTGAAAGTGACAGTTTGTTAAATCATATTAGGTGTGTGGGTGGGTGACTGGAGAATTAGAAGCATATAACTGATAAAAAGGGCCAAATATAGTAAACGCATTTAATCTAAATTCAAAATAACTTGCTTGCAGTCAACTGCTAAACTAACATTTGGTCTGTATATGTATGAAGAATTAGAAATGATCTTCATTAATAATACTTCTCTAGATGCTCCCAAGACATTTGACAGATATAATCTCCCCTGCATGCTCTAGGCCTGCAAGCTCCTCACCGTGTGATAGAGAGTGACCCCAGCAAGCCTACGGGGAAACGTCATTCTGGCTGCTTCAGTTCTGTGCTGGAGGTCCTTCTCTGGTGAGGCTAAAAGCACAAAATCATATGTCTCATACACTATAGGCCCCCATACTGGATACTCTTCCAATCACGGCCATACCTTCAAATCCTGTCCAGGACTGAGAAAACACACACCCGTTGCAGAGGCCAGATTTTGATTCAGGGCTTTAAATCAGTAAATTACATGCTGCACTGAACTACACTATTTGGGTTATTGGGATATCATATAGAGTAGGATACTGCTCCTTTATTCACTGGCACGGGAAAATTCTCTTTTTGCTTACCCCGCCTTGCTCTCCATGACTCACAGACACACATACAGGGGAGAACAAACTTGGGGTCAGAGCACTGGCTCAGTCAGCGTGCAGCACCCCTGGAGCTGGGGGTCAGGGCCCTTGCATCATTCTGCCGGCCCTGGGATCATAACTGCCAACTTTCTGATCACAGACACTAAATCGCAATGCCACACACCATCCCAAAATGGGCACACTGAGCCCTGGCATTCCCTAACTACGAATCAAACGCACGGCGTGCCACTGAGGGTGCCAGATCGTGAACATCATACCACCAGTGTGGATGATAAGTTACATTTTAAATACGTCAAATTTTTTTGCTGGTTAAGGAGATAATATGCTGAAAAAAACCTTTGCCCCTACAGGACATTGATTTTAAATGTCACATAAGCTATAAATCACACAGACCATGCTGAATAATGTATAGCTCAAATGTATTTTGAGAAAGCCCTAATAGACTAAGAAGGGGAAAAAACAGATGACACAGGTACAGAGAAAAGGCACAGACCACACAGTCACAGAGAAAAGGCACAGACGACACAGTCACAAAGAAAAGGCACAGATGACACAGGAACAGAGAAAAGCCACAGACGACACAGGCACAGAGAAAAGGCACAGACCACACAGTCACAAAGGAAAGCCACAGATGACACAGGAACAGAGAAAAGGCACAGACCACACGGACACAGAGAAAAGGCACAGACGACAGTCACAGAGAAAAGGCACAGACCACACGGACACAGAGAAAAGGCACAGACAACACAGTCACAGAGAAAAGGCACAGACGACACAGGAACAGAGAAAAGGCACAGACCACACAGTCACAGAGAAAAGGCACAGACGACACAGGAACAGAGAAAAGGCACAGAGCACTCAGGCACAGAGAAAAGGCACAGATGACACAGTCACAGAGAAAAGCCACAGACGACACAGGCACAGAGAAAAGGCACAGACCACTCAGGCACAGAGAAAAGGCACAGACCACACAGTCACAAAGGAAAGCCACAGATGACACAGGAACAGAGAAAAGGCGCAGATGACAGAGGCACAGAGAAAAGGCACAGACCACACAGTCACAGAGAAAAGGCACAGCCCACACAGTCACAGAAAAAAGGCACAGACCACACAGTCACAGAGAAAAGCCACAGATGACAGAGGAACAGAGAAAAGGCACAGACCACACGGACACAGAGAAAGGGCACAGACCACTCAGGCA
The DNA here is from genome assembly GCA_026781065.1 of Mormyrops boulengeri. Classification (NCBI taxonomy): domain Eukaryota; kingdom Metazoa; phylum Chordata; class Actinopteri; order Osteoglossiformes; family Mormyridae; genus Mormyrops; species Mormyrops boulengeri. The sequence goes on along the minus strand of JAODLD010000044.1, from coordinate 5,525,503 downwards.
CAGACGACACAGGCACAGAGAAAAGGCACAGACCACGCAGTCACAGAGAAAAGGCACAGACCACACGGACACAGAGAAAAGGCACAGACGACACAGTCACAGAGAAAAGGCACAGCCCACACAGTCACAGAAAAAAGGCACAGACCATACAGTCACAGAGAAATAGCACAGACGACACGGGCACAGAGAAAAGGCACAGACGACACAGGCACAGAGAAAAGGCACGGACCACGCAGTCACAGAGAAAAGGCACAGACCACATGGACACAGAGAAAAGGCACAGACGACACAGTCACAGAGAAAAGGCACAGACCACACGGACACAGAGAAAAGGCACAGACGACACAGTCACAGAGAAAAGGCACAGATATCTCAGGCACAGACCTTTGAGAAAATTGAGTGGGTTACAGCAAAAAAGCCATCAGAGGTGTATGACGTTACTTGCTAATGAGGCAGACACATATTAATGAGTATTCTAATGCATATAACAGAAAAGTAGGTCGGGTGGGTGGACTCTGCCCTGCTGGGATTACATCTAGCTTTGGGTGACTGAGACATGACAAATACTCAATACTTCAAGGTCAAGAGGAAACACAACCAGAAAAAAGAGAGAAAAGAAATACAGGCCAGTTGATCAGGTTACTGAGGGAGGGAGGGGCTCTCTCAGTATAAAAGAAAGATACAGGATACGAGTGCAGCTTTAATGTAGGTCTGCATTGTGACCGATGATCAGAAATTTTTATTTTTCTCCCCCATAAATTGCACACATACATAAATGTGTACACGCTGTTTGCTTAAGATATTAAATCTCCATTTATGAATTTCCCATTATTCTTGCAATAAAAAACTTACAAGTCATAATCAGCCGTTTTATATAGCATTCGTCCCACATATTTGCAGCCCTCATCAAAACACAAAGCTATTTTTTGTTATGCAGGCTAATGTTAAGCACCCTGGCTTAATTAAACACATCAGCACGTTCTGTAGACCCTTTAGGAATACATACAGCTTGGGGAACTCCTTAGAAATCATTCTGAAAATTTAAGCCATTAATCGACTTTTGGAGAACTAATAAGATCTCGTGGTCAGAGGGGGACACAGTTGCACTTAATTAAATATACGATTAACATTTGGCTCTGATACCAGATTTACACAAACACTGCTATGTGCCATAAATGGTTTGCCTCTCTTCTCAGTCCACGAACGTCTGGATTTGCAGCATACGGCAGCTGAAAATCAGGATGGGAATGTTAGGATGAAGGCAAAAAAATTGGAACCTAATTGGATTGGTCTGTGCTAAGGGCCACATATGATATGCTGTCATGGGGGCCATGATCTCTAGCGACGCCCCTGGATGTCTCCGTATTCACGTTTCACTCCAGCTTCCTGGATCAGAAAACCCTCTGGTCTCATATTGACTGAACAGTTGAATGGATGAAAACTGTTTGCATTTTGCTTTTCAGAAATTAATCCAAACACAGCTTGTGCAGCAGATTGCAACTGTTTAGTGTTGTAGCCTTTGAGATTATTTACTAGAAATGACCATTATCTAGCTGAGATGACTAGGAATAAGAAGCTGACATTTTGTCATACTCTTGTTAAATTTATGGGAAAAAATCAGCCAAAAATAACATATGGCATTCTGCACTGAATAAAATTCTATAGTGGTTATAAACAAACCAACCACAAGAAAAATAATGGAGAAGGCTTTAAAACATTTAACATTACTCACTGCAATAAAAAGGATCATTAAGTTAAATGCATTTAATCTCCCCAGTTTCTCTCCTGTCAAAGGGAAGATAAAAGGTCCCTGTTGTCTCTACCAGATTGACCCCCTTGGTATGAAACTGTCAAGTCGAACTTTAGAGCATAAAGGAAGTGATGGTGTTCAGCAAAGCTCTCTGCCCCTGTGCCCCTGATTCGGCGGTACTCACACCAGCAGTCTGCATCAATTTTCCAGGTAAAAGCAACGACGGTCATTGTTGTAAACTTTATGTGGTACATATTGTGGATTGAGGTTTTAGTCTACTGACAAAAAAATAAAGAGTTCTATCAGCAGAAGAATATCAGTTACTAGTGTCAATATGGCAAATTTTCTCCCCCATATTTTCTTTTATCTTGCTCTGTTTTTCTAATGTTACATAATTAGCATGGAAGTTTTATGTAACTCTTACGTAAATCTGCATTTTTTTATGTTACACACGTTACTATGCTGTAGTTTAGTAGACTTGTACCTTTACCAAGTGACTGTTAACCTGATAATGGTTAATCGATTTTCTTAGCATTTTTATTAATAAAACAAATCGAGATCTGCTGTGAGGAAGAAAAGAACATCAGGTGGCAAAATCCCCCATTCCTTTGGATGAATGATTCTCAACTCTCCTTGTTAAACTTGTGCATCAAAATGGGAGGCGGGTCTAATTTCCTTTTCATTCTGTTGTCTCCCTGTTACCTGTTTTTATTTTCTGCAGTCCATCTTTTGGGGAGGGACAGACTAAATAAGAAAGAGAGATTCACTACATCTCCCTGTTTCACATGGCCGTGTTTACCACACTTGAAAACAGCCGAATTCAGTCCTATGGCAACTGCAGCACCAGACAGATTTTGTATCAGCATAGCTGTTCCAGTGGTTACTGCGATAAAGGTAACCCAGCTGGCCCTAATTACTTGACTACATGGTAGTCAAGTAATTAGTTGGACCACCAGAATCAAGTTTTTTGAACAACATTTTATGTTGTTTTCATCTGCTTTCCCTAATCTCTACTGCCATGTGATAATCCAGGCAACATTTAGATCCTTTGATTCCTGCTCTGTATATAATACCATATTTTATTTACAAACCTACCTACCTCCCAACCTAGCCACCTATCTATCTATCCATGGTAATACTTTACTTAAGGGCATGTTTTAGTAATTTGCAAGCACATTTATAACAAATAATAATGTATTCATAAATCATTATAAACATGGCTATAAATATTAATCAAAAGGCATAACACATTATAGCCATGTGTATTATGCCTTATGACTGCCTTATGAAGCTCTCATCTATAATGCACTATAGATACCTTCATAATGCATTATAATGGTCAGTATACGCATTAAGAATACTTCGTACTGCATTATAAAGGTATATTTAAACATGGCTATAATGTGTTATGCCTTTTTATAAATATTTATAGCCATATTTGTAATGTTTTATGAATGCATTACAATGCATTATGAATGTGTATATAAATTACCCTATCTATCTATCTATCTATCTATCTATCTATCTATCTATCTATCTATCTATCTATCCACACCACACATACCACAAACTTCATAAAGTATGCTGTTTTCATATTTCAGTTTAAATGTAAACTTGTCCCTTTCTCATATCACGTACTTCCAGTAAATAATGTGGATTCTGCATTGAATAGATGAGGAGAGAAGATTGGGATTCTGCTCAGGTTCACGTCAGGGGTCCAGCTCACCAGCAGCTGTTGCAATGCTCTCATACAAACTAGGTTTCTCATTAACTCAAGATTTTAGCCTCACTGGGCCATGGAGGAAAAGTGAAATTTGACTGTGAATGTATTTTAATGTACTCTATCAATCTGCCCTTACTCCTATAACATGTGGCTACTCACAAAATCCCAGTGTGTTGTATACTAAAGAATTTCAGAACACTGACCTTTGTGCCAGTTCTACCTCAATCCTTTTCTGCTTCTTCTTTTTGAAATATATCTCACAGAGTTGTGTATATACTGTAAACTGTTTTGTTTGAAACCCTGACTATTATAGATAGATAAAAAAATAAACACGCACACACTTATTTATTTGTTTGTTTGTTCTCAGTGGTGAAGGTTCCCCACATAATTCACATGGTTACAGAGGTGAGTAGAAAAATAAGCTGAAATGAAGAGAAAACAAAAATTAGAATAACTCTATGCCAAGGATTGGCAGCCCTGCTCCCAGAGGGCTGGTGTCCAGGAGGGCTGGTGTCCCAGAGGGCTGGTGTCCAGGAGGGCTGGTGTCCCGGAGGGCTGGTGTCCAGCAGGTTTTCTATCCTTCCAGAGCTCAGAAATGTCTTCTACTTTAAAAAAAATTCCACAGAACTTCTGTGTTATCTTGCAATACTTGCAAAATCTCTCTGTACTTTTGCATTACTATTAATAACTACAATGTGTCCATTGAAAGTACAAGGGATGGAATTAATGGACTAATATGTATAAGACTGAATGACACAGAAATGTCCAGTAAAGTCTGCTTTATGGGACAATGCATTTCATTATTTATGTATTTCTATACACATTCATTAATAATTCTACTGTGTCTTTTCATCAGCAGTGACTGTAAACAAGCTATTGAATGTGAAGTGCACATGCAGACACTGGGATAGTAATTAAAATTTACCCATAAAGAAATCTAGAAAACTAAGGGAGGCATTTGTTGAAAGGTAATACAGCCAGAAAAATGAATATGAAGTTAACTTTACTGTGGCTTTGGAGTTAAGGTTTAAACCAAAACCCAATTTCTGGAATACCTCCCTGGTATTTGCGATTGAAGATGTATGTTGGGGTGTGCGGATCAATACTGAAATATATTTTCAGGAGTGACCAGGTGACACTTAGGCAACTTTTTTTCCCCTTGGGAACTGAACCAGAAACTGTGAAGAAATTTCCATCCATTCATTTTCTATACCCACTTGTCCTTTGCAGGGTCGCGGGGGTGGGGAGCCATTCGTAGAAGGTATGGACCCAAAGCAGGGAAGGACAGGCCACCAGCCCATCACAGCTATAAAGAAATTACATTCTGTAAATACTAGAACTAAGAAGAAAAATATTACTTGTCAGTTATCTTTCCCATTGCTTTGCTTTCCTCTTTGTGTAATATAAATTTTTTTTAATGATTTCTTGTTTTTTTTTTTTTTTTTTTTTTTTTTTTAAATATGGTCTTTTAAAGAGATTATGGTATACTTCGATGTTAGAATAGGATTTCTTACGAATATAAACTGTCAGTTTACATCGGTGGGTCTAACTAGGGCTACTGGGGGCTAAGAGCAACTTCATTTCGAAGAATGACATCAGAAATGACAGCGGTAGCTGAAAGGAGTCCATAGAGTGCTGGAAGAGGTATATAATGTTGTAAATGTCAAGCAAATGTCAAACTGGAGCTTCTGCTTCTTGAGGACACCACTCAATACTTCATGCAAGCTCTCGTCTCTTTCAGTTCAGCTAATCGTGTGGGAGCAAGATTTTGATTTTATAGATATTCGGGAGAGGGGCACAGGAACAAAGTAAAGTGTTTAATATAATGCCAGTGTATAACTAAAAATATCTCAAATTTCTCAAACATTCAGAGTCTCACAAAAATTTGATAACTCATTATATACTGTATGCAAAATGGATAATTTCTGACTTGGCAGACACGATGAGGAGTTGAGTCATGAGTGTTCAAGTCTGAGTCAAGACTAAGTCCATCCATATGTGGACTCGAGGCCGGACTCCAGTACTACAACCTTGCTAATTGGCATCTCACAATTGACTGTAGAGTATGAGCATTTGCATGTATGGGCCCTACCATGTACTAGTATCTAGAGATACACGATATATCAGTTAACATCGGTATCGACTAACATTCGTTGAAAATAGAGCTGGGTATCGTTTGGGATTTTTCCAATACTGGTGCTTAAATGATGCCTGAACCCATAGTTCAAAAATAAATAAAGAAATAAATAAAGGCTAAAACAAAGGTGAATGACATTAAAGAACAGCCTTTTCATTTCTAAGGCAAATTTGAGCTTCGAATTAAACAATATATATTAAAAAATTACTAATGAATTACACAATTTTCTGTGATTAATTGTGACTAATCACAGCTAATATTAAAACTTATAACCCTAAATATTTATACATTGAATCCCCAAATCAATGTAGAATTAACACAAATGGGAGTGCATGTGTCATGACCTACTCGTACCGCCCTCATGTGCCATGCCCACCTCGTTAACCTCGTGTGGAATCCTTCCGTTTACCTGCTGTTCCACGTTTCCTGCCTTCAGTCTCGTCATTAACGTTGTCTAACGTGGTTTGCCGTGTGTACCCTGCCTGGTGGTCTCGCATAATAAATCCCCTTATTCCTGACTCTACGGCTTCATCGTCTCCCTGCATTCCCAGCGTTCACAACAGAATGACAGATCTCAAAGAAGACTCACCTCCGCGGGCCGAGAGACAACGCCTCGGTCTGCTCCCGGAGGTGGTATATTGGCTGAACCAGCCCGAAGTTCGGGAAGATCCTGTGTCGCTGGAATTAGCCAGCCGTGTATGAGCGAGGTACACGAAAACCTCCGACAGCTGGTGCAGCACGTGACGGAGAGGAGGTCCCAGCCAGTCGCGCTGCACCAGCTGCCGGAGGTTCTCGTGCACCTCACCAGCGCGTGACAGAGAGGAGGTCCCAGCCAGTCGCACTGCACCAGCTGCCGGAGGTTTTCGTGCACCTCACCAGCGTGTGACGGAGGGGAGGTCCCAGCCAGTCGCGCTGCACCAGCTACCGGAGGTTCTCGTGTACCTCGCTCATGAGGTGCACGTTCCCGGATGGAGGCATCCCACTTAGGAGTGTTAGCATTTCCACATTGGTGCACCTCTAGTGCTTTCACATCCAGAGTGGCCCCCAGCTTTGCACCCTATGCTGCCTGGGATAGACCCCAAGCTCCCTGTGACTCTGACCCGCATAACTTGTTAGAGGACTTCTGCTTCATGAATAAATGAATCTTGAAAATGAGGCAGTCAACAAAGAATAACCTGCAAAATCAAAGGCAAATTGAGAAGTAAACTGGATGGGTGAGCTGAGGACACAGTCAACTAAACAGCATGGTTCAGGCCTGAGACTAGCATCAAGGTCTCAGTTATGGTCTCTAAGAAAGAGACCATAACTATGTCCTATGGTCGCTAAGAAAGTATAACACAGCAATTTATGGGACATACAGGGGGAAAGGTGAAAGTTATCACTGCAGAAAGCCCTGACACTGTACACTGCAGAAAGCCCTGACACTGACTCTCCCACCCAAGGTGGATGCAAGCTGCCCACACAGATGCACACAGAGTCCACGATGAACTACCTAATGGAAAATTCACCAAACTGATTTTAGTTGTACAAAATCCATTTCCGTGTTTTTCTTATTTTTAGACCCTTGCCCCAATTTTATTTGGTACCATACTGTAATAAAAGTCTCTTACCTTGCATATCCAGGCCACCTCTGGCAAAAAGAGAATAAAAAGCCTCTATAGTGGAAAAAAAGCTGCAGAACAGTATCGAACACCCCCAAAGACTGATAGGTAAAAATTATTAGTCTTATAATGCACAAGCAACCGACTTCCAGTTATGCTGTGTCCCCTCTAAAAGTAATGTATTTTAATAATTTCATGTCAGATCCAAAAGTTTGTTCTGTAATTATAAAGAATAGAGGTAAGTTGTAAAATAAAAACAAATTCGATATGATATGGGAAAGAAGTGAATACAGTGTAACAATTGAAAAGACCATTTCCAAACTGATTCAGTCCATAGGAGTGGATTGTAAAGACATATTATGTAATAATGCCACATTATGTAATAACACTGCATCATGTTATACCTCGACAGAATGTAACAAATTTTCATCACAAAATGTGGTGTTATTGCATAATGCATTTTTACATGGATTTTTCTGTAAGATAACAGGTGAAGCAGTGTTTCACTAGAAAAAAAGAACAGAAAAAAACCTTTCATATCATATAAAGCATCTTTTTAATGCCAATGTACAGTACCATCAAAATGGCCATTTCCATTTGAAACCAAAAAAGTGTGATGGTTCAAAAAAATGTATAACAAAGCATTGTGAAATAACGTTATTATTTCTTTGATCGAGCTAATGCATGCAGAATAAAAAAAATAAAATAAGATTACTTAAGAATAATACGAGCGCAGATTTTAAAAAATATCTATAATATTCCTTCAATTAGGTTGTGACATGTTGTGACATTTGGAAGTTGGTGGCAGGATTGGAACTCCAGCCATGGGAAATGTTCCATTCGGATTAATGTGGTGCTGAGGTGTCACCCACTGCATGGCTGCAATCAGGCTCTCATCCCTGAGGTGGTTTGTCACGTGGCGGGTGCGGCAACACGCTGTAATCAGCGCATGCTCCTTACCTCTCACTGTAATCAGCGCGTGCTCCTTACCTCACTGTAATCAGCGCATGCTCCTTACCTCTCACTGTAATTAGCGCGTGCTCCTTACCTCTCACTGTAATCAGCGCGTGCTCCTTACCTCACTGTAATCAGCGCGTGCTCCTTACCTCTCACTGTAATCAGCGCGTGCTCCTTACCTCACTGTAATCAGCGCGTGCTCCTTATCTTTCACTGTAATCAGCGCGTGCTCCTTACCTCTCACTGTAATCAGCGCGTGCTCCTTACCTCACTGTAATGAGCGCATGCTCCTTAACTCTCATTGTAATCAGCACATGCGCCTTACCTCACTTCCTCACTCCTCATGTCACCAAATCCCTGAATTCAGAGCTACAATCAAACATTTACCAGACCGAGACATGCATAGGATAAAAATATTGTAATTTGCAGTATTTGTTTCAGTTCTTTTATGTTATAAAGTGTACTTTCAATGGATGTCAGACTTCACTTTTTTAGACACATTTATCATGAGTTTTTAGATCAGTCATGCAGTCGGCTATCACGGATGTTCGGGGAGGACGCGCATTATTATTATTTCTCACGATTTATTCTTCTTGCGATCTTGACAAAACAACTTTTGTTAATTTTCTTCATGGCAATGGCACTTAAGGGACCGATTGCCAAATCTGAATGTGTTCAGGCCCTTGCCTTACAGATTGGAATAGAGGTAACTGTCAAATAATCAATTTATCCTTTTCAGTCAAAACCACGTCATTAAACAATAATTTGTTTAAAAATTTTTAAATAACATTTACCCTTTCGAGCGTCCCCTGGTAACCCTGTGTTTCACGTTAAAAGTCTGCACTTACGGAAAGTGTGCATAATGGGCTCAAATCTGCAAAATAACCCTCATGCACTAGACAGTGTGATGGTGGGAGAGCCCTAAGCCCAGGAAACCTGCAATTTGTCGTTTGTGTGAAACTCAACCAGAATGTACATCCTGTATAATTATAAAGGAATCAGATGGTCATCAATTGTTTTAAGAATATATATTTTACCTTGGAGAAAATTGTGAAATCAATTAAGGAAAAACAATGATAAATGGACTTACAGCAAGTTCGCCAAGTCAGGCATAACACTTGCCAAAATTTCTTTATTGCCGTTTCACAGTTATTTAATTTTCTGACGCATATATCACAGATTTTTATGTACATTTTCAGTGAAATATTGTATTTGCACTCATTTATTTAGCAGAGCCATCAAACATACAAGTGAGGCAGATGAGGTATCACACAGCCATAAGCAGTGAGCTGAGCTGATGCATTCAGTCAGAATAACCTTGAATGAATTAAATAATGGCCATTAATATATTTCTTATTTTTAAATGAATGTGAGATGTTTTGAATATATGAATGCAGTCGAATGAAAGAACAGAGTATGAAGTAATAAGGGGATTAATAAGTAAAGGGGAATCACAATTCTTTTGTTCTCTCCGATTCAGATCTCTGCATATACTCGCACACACATACATGCACAATTTTTATGTTGTTTTGAAGAGTGATGCTGACTATTACGTCACAGTAATGACCCTGAAGAAGCTGGTCCAGGTACTGTAAGCTCAATGACATCTCCTACACATCGCTTTCTGTTTTGCAGACTTAAGCTGGAAAAGGTGCTGGCTGTAGATGGAACTGTTTAAAAATGGATGGTGTATTAATACTTTTGCCTAATACTGTATATGGAATTCTGGAACATTTGTGAAAACAAAACTAAAATATTCTTACTTATTTATGATGTTTGCTGTACTCCAAGAAGACAAAACATTATTTTAAAAAGAAAATTATAATAATGATAATCATTCATTTATTAAAATAACACTTCTCACTGTGTAAGAAATGTTCAGCTTCCATTTATTACAGTCCTGACTCAACAATGAATTATGGAATAAGTTGAGCTGATGAGAAGCTTTGAAAGTTATTAATTATTATTTTTTATCAGCGTACAATTATGTAAATTCTCCTTGAAAGAAAGTGATCTCTTAATTTGTGTTTGAGAATTAAACGCAAAAAATAAATTATATCGGACTCCATGCAATGCAACGATTATGCATTAATGACTATAATATGCAGTGATGATTACCCTTCATACCTTCAGTATACAAGGGGAAATTTTCAATTACATGAAATAGGTAATGAAATAGATGCCAAGGATAATAGAAACCAAACATTAGAAATATCATGCAATAAAACAACTGATTATGGGAGCTGTGCTTGATGGTTACACTTTCAAATCTGATCTTTGGGCAGACTAATTCCATTCTAAACCACCTTGTGTTCAAAGTCAACTGAGCGCCATTAGGGGAAATGTTACTTTCAGCTGTGCTGTGAAATAAAAAGTTATTCAATGTTAATTATTCAGCCCCTCAATGGCTTATAGTGTCAAGACATAAAAAAACCAATAGCAGAAATATTGATCATCAGGGACTAAAACCTAGGCTGGGATGACAACCCAGTCCCTGAACAGCACACAGCAGCCAGATCATCATGACCCATAATGGAAATATTGATCATGGGAAATGATGACTTTGGGAATATAGTCAGAGTGCGTAATTCATTACTAAAGCGATCTCCTTGCTTCTTGCCCCCGTACACCTTCCCCAAAGGCTGTTTGATTTAATTAGCAAACTATTTAGGTTATATCCTCCGGGTCTGATGTCCTGGCGCCAGTTTCACATATGTTGAATTGTAATGTACTTATAACTGTTACATGGTTAAACACTAGGGCCAAAATGAAAATAGAGAAAATAAAGACTTTAATGATCATCAAAAACAATTTATGCAGAGATAAGTGAATTTTGCTGTAGAAAGATATGATTAAAACAATCTAAAATGAGAAAACTAAAAATTACAATGAGTAGAAAAAAAATTGTTCCTATACTAAGTAGCTGTGTGTATCATCTGTGTTAGGTTATTTTATCACGAGCAATGAGTAAGGAATTTGCAGAAATAGGAAAACACTACAAACCAGCCTATTTACCAATACATCATATAATTATACAACTGTACAAATATACACTTTTTGCTTTTTTTAGCTTTTTGAATTTTTTGAACATTACTTTAGATAATAGATCTTTGATCTTGAATTGTTTCCTGGAAAATAGATCTTTTCTTAGAGAATACACTGCAGGTAACTCCCCCCCGCCCCCCGCAACTGGAATCATTCTGAACTCCATAGCTGTTTTACCTCACTGGTCTCAAAAAAAAAGTTAGCCAGAGAGACAAAGACACATGTGAAATGTTTGAGAGAAGTCAGACACAATGGATCATGTTTTTGGATTAAGTCAGTTGTTGGACGTCATTGTAGTGCAAGCAGGAGCTAACCAGTAGCAAGCTTCAATTATAGGGTTAATTACAGCGGCTGGTTAGATGTTTCTGCAGAAACAAAGTAAAGCATGTCTGTACCTATCATGATGCCGTGAGCTCACGCAACGGACCGTCCGGATGAGCAGCACCAAGCCACCGCCCAGTAGTCACCAGATCCCCGCAGGTGGCCACGGAGTCAATGGGATACAGAGAGGGGTTGGGATTGCCTTCCCTGGCACAGCTCGACACCCGCGTTGCAGGCAGGAGGAAGGGGGGAGTGCTGGCTGGATGGATGCTGGCTCTATCCATTTGTGTTTTCTGTCTCTCTAAAAAGAGGCAGCCCAGAGGACATGCAGCCAGAAGGTTCTGGCACCTCCCATCGGTAGAGGCCAGCATCAGCAAGAAGGTCCTGGCTTCTGCACTCTGGCTGCCCACGACCTGCCTGTCACCTTCCCCTGGTGTACCTCCTTCCCCTGGAAATGAACACGGCCCCTTAAGGGGTTTCTCCTGGAATAATCCTTCTCGTACCACCTTAATCACCACACTGCAGCAGCGCTAGCATCTTTGCAAACCCTTTAGAACTTTCTCTATTTATGCATAAATATAGCCTATAATGTGATCTGATCTACAAGAAACTCCACCAATAAAATAGGATCAAAAGGTGATGCTTTATTTCAACTGCACCTTCGTAATGCACTCATTATGCATTCATAGAACATTCAGTGCACCTTTATAATGTATTTATGATGCATTTATAGAACATCCATAAGTAAGTATGGTAAGTATACCATAAAATCTTAACATACCTTAACAGCTTTAGTATATGTTCATAACAAACAAAAAACATTATATGATTATACTATGGGTGTGTATACTATGAGTGTGTATATACTATGGGTGCGTGTATACTATGGGTGTGTGTATATTATGGGTGTGTATATACTATGGGTTTGTGTATACTATGGGTGTGTATACTATGGGTGTGTGTATACTATGGGTGTGTATATACTATGGGTTTGTGTATACTATGGGTGCGTGTATACTATGAGTGTGTATATACTATGGGTATACTATGTGTGTATACTATGTGTATACTATGGGTGTGTATATACTGTGGGTGCGTGTATACTATGGGTGCGTGTATACTATGGGTGTGTGTATACTATGGGTGTGTGTATACTATGAGTGTGTATATACTATGGGTGTGTGTATACTATGGGTGTGTGTATATTATGGGTGTGTATACTGTGGGTGTGTGTATACTATGGGTGTGTATATACTATGGGTGTGTATATACTATGGGTGTGTGTATACTATGGGTGTGTGTATATTATGGGTGTGTATACTATGGGTGTGTGTATACTATGGGTGTGTGTATACTATGGGTATGTATATACTATGGGTGTGTATACTATGGGTGTGTATATACTATGGGTGTTTGTATACTATGGGTGTGTATACTGTGGGTGTGTATACTATGGGTGCGTATATACTATGGGTGCGTGTATACTATGGGTGTGTGTATACTGTGGGTGTGTGTATACTGTGGGTGTGTATACTGTGGGTGTGTATACTATGGGTGCGTATATACTATGGGTGCGTGTATACTATGGGTGTGTGTATACTGTGGGTGTGTGTATACTGTGGGTGTGTATACTGTGGGTGTGTATACTATGGGTGCGTATATACTATGGGTGCGTGTATACTATGGGTGTGTGTAT
>JAODLD010000044.1:5481739-5496190 GCA_026781065.1 Mormyrops boulengeri | reverse complement strand
CCACCCCACCCCACCACCATAAATTATAACCATGCTATTGTTTATGATTGCCACCGTAACTAAAACTTTCCATTGAGAATTTCTTGGTTCTCTGTTTTCTTTAAATATGAGTATCAACACAGCAGTAGAAATAACTGGATTTCAGTGCAGTTAGTGCATTTGAACGTAGGATCATGCTGTGCTTCAGGTCTTTTCCAGGCATTCCAGGTTCCCTGGACATGCAGTTAGATATTTCTACATTTTGTGGGATGTGTTTGTACCCAGAGAGGTACTGGCATCCTGTCCAGCGTGTATCCTCTGCTCTTCACAGATATATTACATATTACATACATATTACAGCTTATCCTCGATTGCTTTCATGAAACATACAAAACATTCCCAAGACTATAAGTGCATTTCTCAGAACAGTTCATGCATACAGCACAACACAAGGGTTTCGCTGCAAAAGCCTGACATCCACAATTCCCACTTTCTTAGTGTCATTAACTGATCATTTTTCTTTAGCAAACTGTTACTTATTCATGTCAGACACCAGGCTCTGCATTACAGTAAGTAAAGTTCACTGGAAAGAGAAAGCACTCGCATGCACATGTAACTTCTTCAGATCACAACACACAGTGCAATAGCAAACTAAAAAGTGACACAGCACTGTATAACACAAAACTGTAAAATGGCAATACAAGAAGAACAAAACAACAACACAATCATGTACGGAGAGAAGCAAAAACACAACAATGGCATATCACTGCAGTTTATAGAATATATTTAAAAATAATTTTTAGCTTGATTAACTGTTTTGCTTGTGGTGACCAGCATGATGATCACACACATATATAGTTTTGGGTGAATAATTATTACAATGGAAAACTACATAACCTTTTTACCAACAAGACTAACGCAACTGAAAACTGTACCAAATGATGACAATTGTATAAAACCATTTGCACATTTGTACTAAAACATCTGGAAATTTGTGTGAAGCAGTGAGAAATGATGTTCTGCTGCGCAGAAGTGACATTATGATGTAGGGATCACACTTGTTGTTTTGCAAATGTTAATTGTCATTTGAGAAACGCTCCATAGCAAATTGAGAAAAAATTGTAACAATTTGAACGACATTCTAATTTACAAAACTAGAACAAAATTTCTGTGGTATACTGCAAACATTGCACGCTAATTGTATTGAACCCTAATACTGAATTCCTATCCATTCATCATCTGGAAAACATTGAACAAAATGCACAAAGCTGACTGCTTATGTAGATACTCATAGTCATAAGGATTACCACCTCTGGAGTGAGTGAGGTGTCATGAGCTGTGGAAATTAGCTCAAACTAAAATTTATAATAGAAGTTACATCTCTCTTAGGGACACAGAATATGCAGAATGAACAAAGATTGATTTTAGGTCTTTTTATGCAGTGCTTAATACCTGCATAGTGAATTTCATATTCACCATTATCAAAAGTTAGCTACTTGTTCCATGAATATTTGCAGCCACCTAATTTAATTCCTAAAATCTGTGAATAATGCAGTGTATAAAACACCAGAAATATATCTCTCTGAGTGACACATTTAGAGGGTAAGTCAGAAAGCTCAGTTACAGATGAAATGGAAATAATTCTCAAAATCAGTGTCATGTCCCGAGTGTGAACGCAGAGCAATCAGGGCCATCAAATCACCAGTCAGGCACAAGACCACAGGAACAAACAAGGATGGCAGATCTGCTAAATGGCATTTCAAATTACTCATCATAAAACATTTATACATTTTAAGTATTATACTCATATCCATGTTCAGTTACTTGAATTAATGTATCTTATGAAACTGAATTGCTTAGTTACTAATAGTTATTACATAGTGTATATCGATAGTTTGTTACAAGTATTAATATCCAATTAGCCCTTTCAAGAACAGATATATAGCTTCTGAAGTCATGAATGGGTTGGTATTTTTATTTAATATATCGTGACAAAATTGTTCATTAAAAATAGGAGGCATATAGCACCATATACAAGAAGCTTTCGTAAAAATGGTTTCTCTCCATAAATAGTCCACAATGATGATAAACATGCATAACATGACACTGCTTATGAAACATTTAAAAATCAATGTGATTAGTAACAGGTTCAAAGCTTATTACTTGCACTCTATAAAGGTCATGATGAAGGCATAACACTTGCTGGGTTCATTGTGCTTTTTGGATCACAAAGCCAACTCATTAAATAAATGTACCTCTTTCTAAAGTTAAATTTAGAGGCTGTTATTCCTGAATGGCCTTCTTCCCTAAGTAGCCTACAAAGTGTGTAGCTGGAAATCCAGGCCAATAAAGGAAAGGGAAGAGAAAAAAATATCCAATCACCTATTAGAAGGGGCCCTAATAATATATATACATATATATTTTGTAACCAAAAAAATGCTGTCCACATAAAACCATGACATATTTTCATTTCTGCGTGTAATGCATATGGTACTTTAGAAAGAATATTACAAAATTGCAAAATACCCCCTCAGAACACAGAGGGGTCCTCAAAGACACATGCAAATACCCCCTCATAGACTCAAAGACTAGGTCACAATGCCATGCTTGTAATTACTTTTCTATAATATTACCTTCTGTAATTGTAAATTGATGTAACTTTTTAAGTATATTTTCTTTTATTTTGTAACCATGACCCTTTACTGAATAACTTATGTTAGAAACCTGAATAGAAAATAGCCCATATTATCTAAAGCATGATATAATTTAAAGCTCTAAAATCTGCAAAAACAGCTTATCAGATATAATTGTAATGTGTTTTGTGCAGTTATAGAAATAATAGGTAAAGAATTGGTGAAATCAGGTGTAGACATTTCAGTTATTTTAAATACTAACAATATTAACGTGTAGCTTTCATACATGTGCGAATACCCTTAAAATATACTGTAATGGCTTTAATGGAAACATTTGCAGATACGTTGTGGTGTAAGATGTGGTACCTTCTTACATTTGCTAATGATGAGTGTTGGAATACACACATAACACTGGACCTCAACAACTATAAATACATGTTAAATTAGAATATAACAGAATATCTTCATTGGATTTTATGACATGAGGAAAGGCAAATTTCATTCTTGAACCCATCAACACATGTACAGACAGATGGTAACATTACTATTATATTAGCTATGCCTGTGCTTTTCATCAGTTTTACCCAACTGTACGATACTTCGTTTTGATTTGTATTTTACTAGACAGGGCAAGATAAGTCTCACACTGCCATACTTTGCAAATGTGAATTTTTCTCATCCAACTTTTTCTTCTGTGAAAAAGGAAATCGCTGGCGAAGAGGTCAGCTCAGAGGTCAGCTCAGAGGTCAGCTCAGAGGTTCTTAAGTGGGTCCTTGTGGCTGTGCCTTTTCCCTAACACTTAGATTTGTGAAAACATTCATTCCAAAGGAGGGATGTATATTTGTATATTTAAAGAAATCCATATAATATTTTCTGTTTCTGTGGTATCTGGTGTCTCCTGGAGTTGAAGCCTGTTCATCTAGTGTTGGGAAACAATATGAGGTAGACAACGAATTGGGTGCGAAGGAATTGATTCTCCGAGTCATCTCTGAAGTCTGCTAGGGGCTCAGTCTCTTGTTACGGGTCAAACATCAAGAATGTCGTTCTTCAGCCACAGATGACAATATCGTCCACCAAGAATTCCCATGTAGCGTATGACATCTTCAAGACTCTGAAATTCATTTAAACTCCCTATTAACATTCATACGCTATCCAATATTAGTTGCACAACTAATGTCTGGAAAATCTGTTTTATAACTGTGGCTTTTTAAATATCAACACAGAAAATACAAGTTAATAATTACTCAGATTATATTAATTCTAGATCATTTTTGACATTTGGAATGCACTCATTTAATTTATTTTTGTATTTGAATTTTGTAGATATTACCATTTGTACAGAATTAATGATATCCTTAAATGCGTTATTTCTATCTGCATTTAAACCTGACCCAAAAAGCTTTCCCATGAATTTCTCACTTTAAATAATTTGAAAAAGAAAATAAAGTAATGCCAATCTAAAGGCCCGTTAGACAGGATGCCATCTTTTCAAGGTTGACTAAGAAATCATGTTTTTGACAAAGTGTTTTCAGGTAAAGTTTAGCAACACTTCCCTTAAAAAGGAATAAAATATTTCTAAAATGATACTTTTTTTCAGGATGATGTTTTTTTTCTATTTATTACATCAGGAAAGGACATAAAAAGTGAAGGCAACTTAAGATTCCGCATTCAGCCCAAGTCGTCTGTCTCTGCAACGGGCAACAATATTCAAGGGAAGCACATTTAAACAGCAAAACTCTGCACAGACCTTTGATGGAACCCAGCAACCTTTAGGTGAGACTCTTCATCTTTTGCCACCCATCCATCTTCCATAATGGCAAACTGTGGTGGGAGATACACTCGGGGAAATACATTTTGGGCAAAAGCAAAAGGGGTTTTATCAAAGTAAAACCAAACAAACAGACAATCAAAAAGAAACCAGATCACAAGGGATCCTAACAGGGAGACTGAAGCAACATTAATGACAGGAACACAGGACTGGGAAGCACTTTGATACCAGTGTGATGAGAGAGCAAATGAGAGGCAGCTGGAGAGATTAACAAAAGGGCAGGAATGAGAGGCAACTGGAGAGATTAACACAAGGACAGGAATGAGAGACAACTGGAGAGATTAACACAAGGGCAGAAATGAGAGGCAAGACCAGGGCCAAACCAGGGAGTAGGCAGGAGGGTCAGGTGGACGGGCAATAAAAAAACAGCAATAAAAAAAAACACAAACACAATGACTTACATGCACGTGTAGCTGAATGTTTTTCTGAAATTTATTGTGGTGTTGTGTTCTTTGAATGTCAATCAAGGAATTGAAGTTCACCATAAAGAATCAAACAGATAGAAAGATATCATTATATCGAATAATTTGAAAGGAAAGTCAAAGAACGCTGAACTGCTATAGAGAACATTTATGCATAACTTTAAAATTAAATAAAACAATTCATAAATAAACAGTTACATTTTCTGTAAATAACACAGGTTCGAATAGTTCTATTTTTTTCCAGAAAGATTCTAGAAACATATGACATATGAAGTTTTGCTATTAATACTGGTATACAACTATGGTGCTTATGTGTACATATAAATATGCATTCATAAGGAAATGTATTTATAAAATATTTAAAGTAAGCTTTGATTTCTATTATTGTTGAATTTATTAACAAAGCAATGCAGTCATTTAGCAGGTCTGTATCTCAAGAGAGATTAGAAAATTACAGAGAAGAAATAAACAGGCAAATTCCACCTTAAAGTTCAGGCAATTTATAGATTGATGGTTTAGAGGGTTACATAATCTTAATATTTATGCTTCTGAAAGTGAATATAAAGATCACCTCACGAGAGGCACTCAGTGTAGAGAGTAAGCAGTGACTAGAACTAACTCCTGTGTTCTCCTTCTTATTGCAGTGTGTGGTCAAACCATTTATCACATCCATGACCCATGCTTTCGACTCTGGGGTGGCTTTCCAGAAAGATTCGTAACACCAAGTAGCTCGTTATCTCCTTCGTAGATTTACGAGTGCTCCGACTCACTCATTATTTTCAATATCTTTCTTTATTTGAACTTTTGCTTGCTGTTCTATCACAGAGGCACAGAGATATTCCAAAATAGATGACAAAAAATTGATGGTGCATTTTGGACAACTTATTAATGCTAATGATATAATAAGAGGTTAGTATTGCAATATAAGACTATAATGTCGACTATAAATTAGCGCAAAAAGAGCTCCTTGTTGTAGCACCAGAGCTACTGCACACTACATGCAAGTGATAACACACATAAACAGTTAAATATGCAAAATTAATAAGTATATGCACATTTCAAAGGGATTTAGAGGGCGGGCATTAACCAAATGAACAGTGTTAGGCTAAGCTAAAACCATTACACATTTTTTATCTTACAATCATGCAAATATAAAGTTACTCAATAGTACATCTACTGTATAAGGTCAATATATACATCTACCATCTTGTAAGTAAATTGGTTATGTCATTATTCTTGTTTTGCTAGATCAAATGGCATTCATGTGTTGTATGATTACGTTGAATTGAAATGAATTAAATTCTTCTTACTGTCATTTCAACACCTTACAGGCTGTGGCCAAGTCAATTCAAAATCCATCCATCCATTGTCCAAACCACTTATCCCAGTGGGTCACGGGGAGTCCGGAGCCTATCCCGGAAACTATGGGCACGAGGCGGGGAACAACCCAGGATGGGGGGCCAGCCCATCGCAGGCAAATCAAAATCCAATGAATGAATTGTGAACAACTCTGGTTGGCTACATAATGACCTAACCAATCAAACTTGATATGTGTTCAGTCACATCTTTTGAATTGTGAAGGTGAATCACCCCTCATGACCAGCAATGGCAGAGGATTGTGAAGTTAAAAGAAGGGTGGGTTTGAGACAGCGCCATCCAGGAAGCCAAGCTGCTTTGCGGGTGGTCATGAACCCCTAGAGCCATCTCAGTAATGCATAATAATAATGAAATACAGGCTGGCCTGGGGTAAAATTATGAACCTCCTTGGTCTGGTGCAGGATAAATTGAAAAGAGGAACATACTGGAATGTGCTCTAAGTGCACCTGGTGGATTCCTGCAGACTCAGAGATGCACCATGGCCTCAGCAAGGCTGCTGTGTCCTGCATCTGTGCATTGATCACATTTCTGCTGCACCGTGCGCACAACTACATACAATGTCCAGCAGGGGGGGATGCCTTGCATGGCACTAAAATCGTTCTTGTCTTACGTTGTCCGTTATCTTGTTTGTTATTTGCTAAGATGCTTTCTGGAAAGCCACCCCTGTTCTGGGATGTCAGTGAATGTCACCTACTTTCACACAGAAGTTCCACTCCCAAGATCCCAACAGAGACTTCATTTATTTTCTTCCTTTGAATTTGCATTTGCTGCAAGATACTCATTTTGGGTTTTCAATGAAGTGCAATAAAATTCCAATTGTAATATATATACGTCACCAGTGTTATATGAGAATCTACCTTCCTTGACTGATAATCCAGTACAGAACAAATACGCCTTAGGCTTATGAGGCACAGGGTACAAGGAGAGAAACTCATATATTGTAGGGGAGAGATACATACAATCACAAACGAAAGGCAGTTGAGAATCATCAGGTCACTGAACATGATTTGGGACTATGAGAGGAAGCTGGAGTAGCAGGGATGCGTGACACCTCCATACACGGCCAGTAAGAGGTGATGTGTTATTTTCTTTCGTTTCCTTGTTTTACATGCCTTTGGATTCCAGCTGATAGGTAGATGTAGGTGATGAAATGTGGATTTTTCTCACTTGCCTGCACATGTCCTTTGTCTCTCACCTTTTTATTCTGCTGCTATAGCCAGCTTGACAAGAAATATGCTGTATTACATTTGTTAATCTCAGTACAATAATTGGCCTTTGTTTATTTCTGCCCTGCCTCTTGTTTGGGGCCATCTGGCCTAGAGCAGAGCAATCATCAGCTAGGATCAGGCAGGGTGGGGGGCGGCACTGACATAAATCCCCCTACGAAATTATTGGAATTTTACTGAATGTCGTAAATCCACCCCAAGTCCTAACTCTCATAACTAGGTGCTGTGCTGTTGAACGAGCCCCTCCATCCAGTCACTACTCCTGCATCCCCCACCCTCTACAAGCTTTCCCTCCCTACATTAGACTTGGGAGGTACCTCATTTTCACAAATGCCAGGCTACCTTGGCGGTGGGTTCCTCCACCATAAAATTCCCCAAGGTGTGGGCACTGTGTAGTTGCCCAAGATAAATTTTGGCGAAGAAAAGCAGCATGGATAATACCACCCAAGTATAGCTTACACACTCGCCCCTCCTCTCCAAAAAAATCCTTATTAAAAACCCAACTGTGTGAGACTTGTTGCAATGTAATCAGGCTCACTCGATCTGTGCTTGTGTCTGTTCTTTCATGTGCCGCCACTAAGTAGGACTAGTGCGATAAATGTCATGCGATAAATTTGCTGGACATAGGGGGGTTTTCCGTGATAAATTTCACCAACAGATTGTACTGATAAAATTTTGCTGAACAAGGGGGCTTCCCCATGATATATTTTGCCAACCGGCTACCGGACTGCTACCAAGAGGATTTGGCAAGCGGTGTGGGGGGGTCCCACAATAAATTTCACTGAGTACCCAATGATTAATTTCCCAACCAGCTGCTGGATGGCTCGAGTGGAGGGGAAAAAAATACAAATCAATTTTAGAATATTACAAAAATCATCACACTCCTCACAGTCAGATCCACTGACGGATACAATGAAAAAGATTCATGGAATAATTATACTGCCTTTATGAACTGTCTATGTAAAGCCATTCTTTCCATTCTCTACTGACACATAGCACTGCTGCTTCAATTGAGGGGCAATTTGTCTCGAAATGAAATCAGGTGTAGATTTTGATCCAAATAATGTTGTGGTAATATGATCCATCAAAAATCAAATAGAGTAAATAGAGTAATAATATCAAATAGAGTAAATAGAGTAATAATATCAAATAGAGTAATCCTGCTCACAAGGTTAAGTGTCCTCTGGAGTAACCCTTCATTTTGCTGCCACTAAGTAACATTTCATCTGTTTTTGGTGAGTTTTGTCTCAAAATGTGATCATTTCCAGTGCTTCATCTACCCAATGTGTCTGCAACATTTGAAACTTTGAGACTTTTGAGGTATTGCGCTAACGAACAAGTATCTGTGACGGCAACGGACCTGTCCCTAAACCATATGTATTTGCCACCCAGGGATTACAAAAAAATGAAAAACATTTAGAAAACTTTATTGTTAATGCACAGATAATTTAGCTGACATCTAAGGTTAGCCTATGTCTCAATAAATGTATTTCAAAGAAAATTAAATTTTCATAAAGATAAATCTAAGTTGAAGGGGGCTGCGGCATCTCCTGCTGCCCACTGAGAACTTTACAGCTTACGCTAATTGCAAAGCTAAACACTTATCATTTGAAGAGAAACAAAGGATCAATAGTGACGACTGACTGAAAGTGAATGAAATTATGAAAGAAATTAATTGTACAATTGAAAATATAATGACATTTGGAATTGAAACATCAGAGATTTGATATTTTGCAAATTACTTGGCCTGTGTGTTGAAGGTACCAGTCACTTTCAGTCTGTAGGTCTCCCAATTACTCATCAACAAACTGTTAATGGTAATTCTTTTGAGCATAAACAATCTGCCAGCCTTGAGAGTGTTATTTAAATGTAACCAAAAAATGGAACATTTTAGTGTTTATTTTCAGGTCTTATCTTCTGTCTAGGTCACCTTAAATAATACTGCTGTGTCCCCTGTAATGCATTTTTACCTCATGTGTTCCTCTTGCAATGATTCACTGTGTTATATGACTCTTTCCCGTACCTGGTTATTATCTGCATCAGAGGCCAAGATCAACTGACAATGAACTGCAAGTTCCGGAATGGTGACTTTGTGTCCCGACCAATGACTGAAGACACAAGACCAGCACTTCATTACAAACGTAACGTTAACTACATTACATAAACAAAAGTATTGGGACACCTTGAATTCAGGTGTTTCATTCAGACCCATTGCCACAGGTATATAAAATCAAGCACCTAGCCATGCAGTCAGGTTTACAAATGTGTGAAAGAATGGGTCGTTCTGAAGAGCTCAGTGAAATCAGGCACGGTACTGTCATAGGATGCCACCTTTGTAATATGCCAGTTTGTGAAATTTCTTCCCTGCGAGATATTCCATGGTCAACTGTAAGTAGTAATATTGCAAAGTGGAAGCTTTTAGGAACTACAAGCACAAGTTAGTATTTCCGATTCTTCATTGAGGTTAGTGAAGGAGCATCAATCTGTTTTTCTTCACATATAATGCAATGCCGAACAGGTTTGTGATAGATACTTCAAAGGAACACCTAAGAGATGTGAACATAATAGTATTCCACTCCAAGCCCCACACTCTTATCCTAAGAACTTCTCAGACCAAGAAGGTGCAGAGGATAGATTCCTGATAGATTTGTAAATCTAGGCCCTGAATTTGACAGGAAGCCCTGAGTTGTTCAATGCTACTTCTACTCCCTAGTAGGTTTTTTGGTTGGCTGAAAATTTCCATGATGCAAGCGGTCAGTGTTTGGCAAAGGAACTGAGCCACAAATACTGAAAGCACTGAGTTACCTTAGTGGATGAAATCCCTGCCCTGCCTCCTGAATCCTAACTAATCCATTCCCAGCCACAGTAACTTCATTTTTGCTTTTTCCATTCTTTACAGTGATAGTTGATTCATCCCTAGGTGGGAAACTTTTCGTGTATCACATCTATCTCTCCATCCCGGTGCACTGGACGGGCATGGATGCCCAGCAGATTCAGAGGGCCCAGCACTACAGAGGCACCGGTGCACTGGAGGGTCATGGATACCCGGCAGATTCAGAGGGCCCAGCGCTACGGAGGCGCCGGTGCACTGGAGGGGCATGGATACCCGGTACATTAAGAAGGCCCAGCACTACAGAGGGGCTCCAAAGCTTATCATTGACCCCCCCAGTCAACACCCATATTTCTTCAGATTTATGGTGCCAGCCCAGGTGGGGGATCCCAGGGGTCAGAGTAAGCTTGAGCATATGAGTAGGGATCATATGCAGGTGAGTGTCAGCTTATGTGCTATAACTAAGGGTCGGCCGGCATCCAGCATCCACACGGGAGGAGCTGGGGTCGGGACCATGTTTGAGAGCTTAGCGCTGCCATCACCCTGCCAGCCAGGAAATTTCAGCTGGAGCTTTCTGATCAAGGTCAAAACCCGCAGAACCCAAAAATTGCTTTTTCCTTCCTCCTCTTGAGTCCTGCAGACTTGTCTTGATCCCATATATCAGCCCTCTCATCTTAAGTGACTGAGATCCCCATGATATCTTTATGTTACATACCCACTCATGCAATGAAATGCTGAGGCAGTCATTAAAAGAAAAAGTCTTTAATTATGCATATATATTCATGTACAGTGGAAACCGCTTATGGTGATCACATCTGTCTGGGTGAAATTGATCACGATAAGCGGATGATCATTACAAACATTTTTTTTCTTATTCTTTATGTCTCAGGCAGATTGCCATCTAATTGACATTTGTATATTAATGACATGAATATAAGGTAATAAAATGGTCAGCTATTTACTTAATTTTATTGACAATTTCAAAATACAGTACAGCTGTTTGAAAGGGTTTTCAAATTGCAGTATTGTACAAGTAAAATTACTGAACTGTGTATTATTCAAATATGCTATAATACAGTACAGTACTGCACATAATATTCTTTCCAATTCAGTTTTATCAACACAGCGCATTTTCACAACGTATTTGTAGCGAAGCGCTTTTGTAGTTTCGCTGCTGCAGCTCGGCTTGTTTTTGCTGATCTATCATAAGCATTGATGAGTCTGTATTCGTAATTAAGAGAAAATGGCTTTCTTTGTCCCGTTTTCTGTGCACGCATTAGCCTCAGGTAGCTAGCCAGAAGCATACTGTCACTGCAAGGCAAAGTAGGGCGATCAAAGTAAAGTAAAGTAAAAATATAAAATAAAAAAATACCGCAGTTTTCATTTTTTTTCCATATGTTCTCATATTTAAAAAGACTGAGGTACCCTGAGCAAGGTACTGCCCCCATACCCTGCTCCCCAGGCGCTGAATTAGCTGCCCCCTGCTGTCTCACATATGGGTTAAATGCAGAGGACACATTTCATTGTTGTGCTGTGGTGTGTCAACAATGACCACTGATCACTAAATTCTAATTCTAAAATTCTAATTCTCATATTGAGCACTGTAAGTGAACTACTTGATTGCAATAAGCAAATTATTTAAACAGTATTTGTACAGGGATGATTCTGTCCCAGGCTTTTTGATCCAGATAAGGGGTTGATCACTGTAACCATGATCACTATAAGCTGCTTCCACTGTATTTAAATATAGCTCAGATAAAACTTGATTTGAATAAAAGCAAAGTTGAAGTATCCTATTCATATGCCTGATCTTAACTTTTAAGCTCTGAAAATAAAATGAAATTATTTTTGAAAGTATTTGCGAATATGTATAAAGGAACCCAGGGAACGCGTCAAATGCTGTCAATGATTAATTTATTTTTGAACTTTCTCAATATCAGGTAACAATGTAATATCATTGAAGAATTATATTCATGTTAACAGAACATAATTTACAACAGAACAACAGAATATCATTTAATATTCTTTGTACATTCACTTATGATTTCTTTATGATTTCATGTAACACTAATTGCACTAATTTGTGACAACGTACCACACAATGGTAATAGATAAGGTTACAGGTAAGTAAAATTTCATATGTGACATTTTATTTATTAACATGTTTCTGTTCAACAAAAAGCAAAACTTAATTTACATATTTGCTAGTCCTTTAGTTAAGAATAGAAAATAAATAAGTCATGTTTTTACAGAGAATATGAATATAGATGTTAAAGAAGTATTAGATGACAATTAGATATTAAGCACAATACTAAAAAGCAAAATATAATATATAATATATTAATATTAATCAGCATTTTGCTAAACATGGCAATAACTTATATACCAATTTGTCCCAAGCACTCAGAAGCTAACTTGAAATCTTTTTATTATTACACATGAGAAGTTTACGGATTATTTACGAGTATGTACTAAATTTAGAAAAATGTAATCTCCTCTATCAAAAATAGAAACCAGTTTGAAAATTGCTACAGTATATCAGAAATTCTGTAGAACGTTGTTTTTCACATTCATTTATTCATCTCAGTGTGCTGTGTTTATGACAAAAAAAGAATCAGTTGATGATGTCACACAAAGACAGACATACCTTGTGGTATCAGGATTTATTGTCTGACCCATAATGGCAAAATTAATTTCTGTGAGACAACTTGCACTTGTGGCAATTAGTTTCATGCTCCTCTATAACTCTGGACAGTTTAATATCAGGCTAGTCTTGGCTTACATCACCTTACATAATATTACATGCAAAAAAATGGCACTATTTCTGAGTTAATTGCAGAAACATGTTAAACAGATTCTGTGAATAGCCCAATTATTATGAGCTATGTAAGAATGGGATGTCTGAATTACATAAACCTACTTTGCTCAAAAAGTGTCTCCAAATATGCTCCCTGGTTGAATTCATTAGCAAAGCCCCAGATTGTTAAAATAATATTTTTAAAATGCATGGCTAATGTATTTCAAAGGCTTTAGGCTTTGCATGAGCCAGCAACTGGTATTGATGGCATCACAAGGTATTTCAACATATTTCATTAACTTTTCTTATAATCAAAATTTATTACATGCCATAGAATGGCTCTTGTATGTAGCTAAAAGCTGAAACATCAGATGTATGGAAAGTTGTGGCTATTGTCAGTTTAATTGTCAGTTATTAAAGCATTAATGTTGCCTCTTTTTCTGCCGAAAGCAGAGTCTTAACAGCGGACCAGAGGCAAATGCTACATACATCACATCTTTTAAAAAACAGCCCTTACCTAGAGCAAAATATTGGTCATTTTCTGACACTTTTGTGACTGGCATACAATTCTTTAATGTTTACCTGAGTAATTTAGTTTAA
The DNA here is from genome assembly GCA_026781065.1 of Mormyrops boulengeri. Classification (NCBI taxonomy): domain Eukaryota; kingdom Metazoa; phylum Chordata; class Actinopteri; order Osteoglossiformes; family Mormyridae; genus Mormyrops; species Mormyrops boulengeri. The sequence continues at coordinate 5,482,498 of JAODLD010000044.1, read as the reverse complement.
GTGCATTTTTCCAGATGCATACTTTCTGCAATAAATCCTTGTCACTTTGATGTTCTTGTTACATAAGATTTTCACTGTGGAGAAAGTGATAGGAAATTCAGAACTTGTGATTTTGTTAAAATGTTTTATCACCAAATGGCAGTGAAAATCAACACCAAAAGAAATTGAGGTAAGGCAGCGTGACATTTGCTTTATGTTACATTAAATGTTATGAATATACACACAGATCAGAATCACTTTTGAAAAGACACAAAAATTAAAAGACATTACATTTACACAAGCAAAATAAAAACAAATCATGGGAATAATAACTGCATATAAGATGACACAGGTCCAAAAATTACTTTAATACGTAATTTTTATCAGAGAATAAATGAAAATAAAGGATACATGATTCCATCCTTTCCCAAGACCGCAGTGATAGATGACTTTGTACTGTATGTATTCTTGTTGTTGTTGATGAATATGCAGTTGATATAAAAATGGAAACTCACAAGTTAAAGTTTACATACATACACACTGAAAGAGAAACACACGAACATACACACACAGACACACATTCATACAGATACACGCACATACTCGGGACTCTCCATTCATGTCTGTGCGCATAACCATAATCCCCACTATGATGACCGGACCCCCCCTACCCAGCCCTAACCTTAACCATAACCATAACCCTACCCAGCCCTAACCTTAACCATAACCGTAACCCCCACCCAGCCCTAACCTTAACCATAACCGTAACCCCCACCCAGC
>JAODLD010000044.1:5462210-5476501 GCA_026781065.1 Mormyrops boulengeri | reverse complement strand
CAATATTGGCAGGGGCCAAATCAGCCCCGGACCCCCAGCCCCCAAACACACAGGGTACTCCCACAATATTGGTAGGGGCCAAATCAGCCCCGGACCCCCAGCCCCCAAACACACACGGTACTCCCACAATATTGGCAGGGGCCAAATCAGCCCCGGACCCCCAGCCCCCAAACACACACGGTACTCCCACAATATTGGCAGGCAGTCCCAACCATCACACCCAAATCTACAGCCTTGATAATGGGCTTTTTCTAAAGTCAAGTTCTTCTCAGTATTTCCTGTCTGTGTAGTGTTGATCTCAGAACTATGTCCCAATGAAAATATTAATAGTAAAAATACTACTAATAGTTTTTTTTTCTTTCTTTTCATAGTACTGCTGTTAGACTCTTTGTCCCATTTGGTTGCTCAATTTAGTATGAATGTCATGTATTCAGTGTCAGGTTTGTGCCATAGATATTTCAATTCTTCTTGTTTTCCAGAAAATCAGTCATTAAAATTGGTTTTGATTGATGCAATTAAATTCAGGTGGATTTCAAATCAACATCTTCAAATGTTCATATTTCATTCACATTTTACTGTGATCTGTCATGGAAATTAAATAAATCTGGTCCAATTTAGGTTTTAATTATGTAACTTTCAAATTTTTATTCTTTAACATACTTCTATGTCACCTTTCGTCCGCTTTGAAATTCTACATTAACATGTGGCAGAATTATTGTTTTTTCTCTCTCCTGGGGTAAGAGATCAAAAATCATTTCCTTCTGTTCATGTCTGCATAAATGTATCAAAGAATAAATGAGTGAATAAATTAATCTGCAGAATATATTTGACATAAATCCATCTATCCATCCACCCATCCATCTGTTCAACTTCCATAACTGCTTATGCGTCGTAGGGAGCCTGTAGTATGTAGAGCCTGTAGTATGTAGAGCCTGTAGTATATTCTACAGAGCACAGGACTCTAGGTAAGGGAAACCCAGCCAGTCACGGGGAATACACTCACACACACAATCCAAGTACCCTGGGGAAATCCTTAACCACATCGGGAGAACGTGCAAACTACACACACATACACACACACACACACACACACACACACACAGGTTTGTAATAAAATCTTTGTGGGGACTCTCCATTTATTTCTAATGTGAAAACTCTAGTCACAACATGACGACCTTAGCCCCTACCCAGCCCTAACCTTAACCATAAGTAAGCAAACAAAATACGAGACTTTTGGCATTTTTAGTTTTTTGATTGCATTCAAAAATCTTTGTGGGGACCTGAAAAACGGTCCCCACAATGTCAAAATAACAGGTTTTTATCACATTGTGGGGACATTTGGTCCCCACAATGAAATATAAACATAATCCACACACACACAATCAATGTAGGAATCAAACCCACAAACACAGAGGTGTGAGGCCACAGCTCTCCCCAATAAACCACTTGTCCTTAATATATAATTAAAATCTACCATGTACATAGCTTGTGTTTCATTAAACATAATATAACATAATAAGCAAATCCAAGCTCTTTCTGCATATATTGCAATTCAATTAATGGAGCTGAATTTATCAGAATAACAGCCATGTTTCATACTAGACCACTTTGAAATGCATTTGTTTCCTTGTTACTCTTGTCTTCACTCACTATCTTCTGTAAATAGATTGAGAATATGTCATTTTATTTCTTTTGCCTAAGGTAGGAAAACAAGCCTACATGGTAATTTATCCATCTTCTGAGCACTTATCCTGGTCTAGGTCACCTGGACCCTGTCCCAGGCAGCACTGGGCACAAGGCTGGGGCACGCCATGGATTGGATGCCAGCACATTGCAGAGCACATATACAAAGGCGCCAATTAGCCTAACTGCATGTCTTTGGGTAGTGGGACCAAAACCAAAGTACCTGGTGAAAACCCTGACGACACGGGGCAGCCGCGGAAACTCACACCTACACAAGCAGAGTGTAGGTGGGAATTAACCCCCAAGCCTGGACATGTGAGACATTAGTGTCCCCCGCTGAGCCAGTGTCTGGCCCTCAAAGTAATTCCGCTGTGGTAGTTCCTGGACAGCTGGATATCTGCAGTTTCAATCTATCTACTTTCAATTCCATATTCACCTGTATTTACCTATATTTTCATGCATGTAGCTGCCAATGTCTGCTGTCATAAAAATGTTTTGTGTAACAGACTTAGTACAGATGACCAATGTGAGTAAACAAACATGAAACAACAAGGAATCCCAAATGGCTGTCCTGTAATAACATATCTCTAAAATTACATATGTTGCTTTTGGACATTCGGACAAATGAGATTACAGACGCTCCTCTACTTACGCACTTTCAACTTACGAACTTTCAGACACATGAACGAAGAGGACTGTAAGTCCAAATTGTCTTCGTTGGACTCCTGTTTCCTGTCCGCAACATCAATTTTTTTTTCTGCGCACCAATTCCGCCTAGTACGACTTCTGGCCGCTACTCCCACCACGCAGGAGCGTAGCGCGCGTACTCCCGGCATCCTAGTTCTTTGTACTTGCGATTGCCCTTACAATGATGTTGAATAACAACTTAGGAACATTTCAAGCTGTGAACGGCCGTTCGTAAGTAGAGGAGCGTCTGTACTGTAATTGCAATAATATGCAGCATAGGATAAAGTAGAGTAGCTATAGATGTGATCATGTAAACCGATCACGCCTTTGGACAGACTGGTAAATGACATATTGTGGACTTAATTCTGATTTTATAATTGATAATCGCCCCCCATACAGACTCCACACACAGAGCATGAGGGTGAGAGATGACCCCCCACCCCAGAAATGTCCACTGGGTACACAGTCAGCCAATAATCAATGAAACTGTCAAAATTTGATGGCTTCACTGGAGAGGAAAATGCAGTGCTAAAGTACAAAAAATGTAATGTTTATATCCCCATTTTTTGTCAACAGTGACTTATATATTGTCATATATACTGGCTTACAAATAAGTGACTTTGAATTTTAATTGTTTTGCATACATCTCATATTAAACTTTTTATGAGTCCTGAAAATGTTTTTTTTGAATTGCCTTTACAAATAGATTTAAGGATACACTTTGATGATAACCAAGCCAGTATTCAGCACTCTGAAACCCTAACATACTGTCACGTAGAGAACAAGTTCAGCTTGTCATAAAATTACTTGCTTAGCCCATACTGTACTTACAGGAGTACAAGCATTACTATAGAACAAGAGGTACCCAACTGAATTAGTAAACATAAATGTTTCTGAATGCAATTTATTCAATACAAAAACAAATGACACACAAATAACAAACAACCTGATAGATGAGTAAACTAACAAACAAAAAAATGGGGAGTTATTGACATCATTGATGAACTGACATAAACTAAATACACTTATAACATCGATACAGAGGAAAATCAACATTAAATTAGTCAAATGAATCAAACTTGACCACCTCATAATAAACATTTCTTAGAGTAAGAGGCATTCATTTAAGAGCAGGGGTTGCCAATATGTACATAATTAGCTAATGGCAACAGTTGTTATTAGTATAAACACTAAAAACCACAATAAACATGTAGCCTTTAGCAAGCTTATGGTAGAAGTTTACATTAAGAATCTTGTAAAATAGGTTAATCACTAAAGGAAAAAATCTTGAGCCGTTGAAAAGACAGGGCAATTGCGAAGATATATTTCCTTTTGATTTTAGCAACCGGTTAAATGACAACATATTAAATTGGTTTTCATGAGCTAGTCGTGAAGAAACATATGTCCTTAGAGTGAAGAGCAAGAAATGAAAAATCCTCCTCTTCCATTTTGAAGTTACGCATGTGTGTATTCATTTACACATGTATATATGTATGTGTGCCGAACATAGCAAATGATTTCATAAATTTGGCTCATTTACAATTTCAATTAGGCATTTCCTGAACATGCACTAACCACACAATGTTTAATCATGTACTAATGAAATAGTGCTGAACCCCTGATCTCAAACCATAACCATTTAAGTGTCAATGGCTTTCTGTATTATTAAAAGTGGACCTTACTGTTACACAGAAACAAGTTTGCTTATTGGCTATTTATTTATGTTATAAATTCTGAGACATCCATATTTTCAATACAAAAGATTGGATTTGTGATCATAGACCATATTTGAGTAACATCCATGCAAAATCATATCTGGAAAAAGTAGTTGTTTACAATCATGTTTCTCTTTTTTCTTAATTTTGTGGAAAAATAAGATTTTATGGCTTTTTGGAAAAATTCCTTATTCTGATTTTAATAAGATATATTCCAGAAAGCATTGTTTATATTTCATAAGTGATCTCTGAGTATACAGCAATATTCAAGTAATACCTGAAGGGTCAATTATTGGATAAATAACAACTCAAGGAAATATGTCAATTTTTATCTTTTATTTTTGTCTCAATTAACATTAGATATGAATATTGTAATTTTTAGTTTATCTTAAAAAAGCAAATTTAATCAAGAAAACAACAGAAATTTTAGAAATAATGGAAAAAGCAAAACATAGCTGATTTAACTATATTATACATTCATCTATTCATTGGTATTTAACCTGAAAAATCACTTTGACTAATTTTACAAAGCTCTGGTTTTGCTAAACTCTATCAAAAAAATGTGGAGAGGATAACAGATAAAAAGGACTGAACAAAAACGTATGCTTCATATTGCACATGGGGTATGATATCCTTTTGAACTTTAGAGTGTTATGTTTCTTAATCTAAACATTTCTTTATTATTGTTACTTCTTCCCAAATGTAGATGACCTTCATATACACAGTGCCACAAGTTTCCATTGAAACAGTCATTTAATGCAAAAATCAATTCATTGTGTATTAATTCATGTGAAATCCAAAAAATAATAATAACCAACTTGTTAAAGGTATGATATACATCATTCTTAACTTGTACAACAGAATTAAAGGTGAATTATATATAAGATGAATTAAATTATGAATACAAATGATATATAACATTCTTCTAATGTGGAGCCATTTTAAGAGAAAAATCAACAACCACAACAGAAATGTTCAAGTCTGGTTAGTAAAGCAATTAAAACTTTTGACAATTATAACAAGGATTCTGAATATACAATAATATTTACCTTTATATTACCAAGTCTATGAATAACCTCTATAGAAAAATATGAAGTTGAATGTACAATGGACCGACAATGTCAATTTTGGCCAATTTTTTCTCCATTTTTTGACCAGTGTTTTCTTGTTCTGAGTGAGAATTTTTACAAACTATTTCACATATACAAATACTGTTGAATTACAAAATAAATCCGAGTATGCTTGCATGGCAAGCAATGTCATTCTGGCCGTTAGAGCCTTGTAGATTGTATAATGTTCAAATATTTAAAGAGAAACCATGTTAATTACAACAAAACTAACATGATTCTTCAGATAAATATATAAATGATTATTCAAATTAAAACAAACAGATCTACTGGTGTTCAGTTTATACAAGTGTTTCAGTTTCTGCGAATAGAGAATTTGCACAAACTCCAGCAATGACAAGCTATTACCAACTGTACAGCGGATGCCAAATATTCAGGTGTAAAACGGTTTTTCTTCTGGGCGAACATGAGGTACAGACATTACAACAATAATCCGGTTTGAAAGGAAATTCCAAGTTCAGTAGCAGCGATTCGTTTTTTTTTAAGCAGTGTGTGAAAGCTTAAATCTCAAAGAACAAGATGCATGACGTTAATTTTACAGCTAGTTTAGAAAAGGCTGCATTTATTATACAGCGACATCGACGTTTTAATAAGTCCAAATTTTGTGGCTATGGCATGTTTTCTCTTGAATAATTACGGTAATGATGCATGTTTTGAGAATGAATGCAAATTTTATTTTTGAGAAGGCACTTTTGTCATGGGAAAAAAATGTGCGGCCTACATTCTACTAAGAGCAGTGTGCTCTTCTAGCACTTGAAGGTAGTCGGGTGTACCGTGTAGTTTTGATTTAAGTTCGAAGAAGTCACTTTTTCGCTGGTCAGCTATCAACTTACTGTGGGAGCCCCCAATTAGAGATTTTTTTTTATCTTGTGGCTTCTCAGGATATCTGACCTCAAAGCCACTCATCCCTAAGCTGTTATTCAAAAAGTCCTGAAAGAAGATACTGGATTCTGTTCCTGGCAGGTATTTGTCCATATCATCAATGGTGCTTAGTGCTGTCTGTCTGGGGTCCAAAATGTCCATATCGTCATCAGCAGGATTTCTGTAGAACAGTCTTTGAGAGTCAGCATATGTCAAATCAGAGTCCCTTAGTCCACAAGTATGACTTGTGCCTATGTTTTCATAAGTTTGGGGGATAAAGGTTTCCCCGCCCAGGTGATCCTTCTTATTCGATTTGTGGTCTTGTTTCCTAAGCTGTAGCTGTATGGAGCCACACTCCTGGTTCCCAAACCCTTCATGCCCTCTTGCAGGTTTCTTTGCACATTTCAGCACGAAGAGGAAAAGGCAAAATGCAAGAAAGACTGTGAGTATCAGTACCACTAGAATACTCAGGATCATAATGGAAAAGGGGACCGGCCCGCCAGGAGACACCCTGCCTACAGGAGGGGTGGAGGTAAGAACTGGGTCAATCATAATCATGGGCGGCTTCCCAATAAGTCTGGGGCATAAAATTTCGTTTTTTAACAAGCGGAGTTCTATATTAGAGAACTGCACAGGGGAAACACACTTTACATCTTTGGCAGCTACACCCTCCTTCAACTTCTCCAACCACAATTTCAAAGCTACTAAATCACAAGTACAATCCCAGGGATTGCCTTCCAAGTCAATCTGAGTGATAGATGCGAGCTGGTCTAGAACACCACTCACGGGAAGATAGCGGAAATGATTATTCTTTAGATTCAGCCTGGTCAGAGGAACTCTAGCAAATATATAAGCTGGCAGACTTCTCAGCACGTTATTGTTCAAATAGAGGAGCTGTAGGTTTGGCATGGGGTCAAATGTCCCTGCGAAAATTTCTTTGATAGAATTGTATTCTAAGTACAAATACTGAAGATTAGACAATCCGAAGAACATTTCGGGATAGAGATAGTCCAGCTGATTCCCATTTAAATAGAGCCTACGGAGACTGGTCAGATTAGCAAACACTCCTTTCTGAACTGTAACTATTTGATTGCTACCCAAATGTAATAAATCCAATCCTTCAACTCCTTGAAAATCAGTGGGAGTTATAACTCTAAGGTAATTACCACTAAGGTGCAATTTCCTTGCATTAGGGGGCATGGGTGTCAGATCTGCTAGATTTTCTATATTCCTTTCCTGACAGCTGACACTAATGCCAAAGTCGGAGGGGTGAGCTTTACAGGTACAAGGAGGGGGGCAGGATGACACTGGTGGAATTCGAGTTTGAAATGTCAAAATTTGGCTGAGATTCTGAGTGCCGGGGAAGGTATTTCCAATGAAGAAGCCTGATATTTTGGAAGGGTGTGTTGCTTTGGGGGCTTTGGTAAAGAGGGGCGGTATTATCGTCGGTTCGACATTCATTTGCCCATTTACTGGCTGAGAAGGTGGCATCTGCACTTCAAAGTCGCTGCCCGTTCCCAGTGGGCACAGTTCCTGTTTGGTGGTTTCTTTGAGGAGTCTCCCATACAGGTCACTGGGATCTTCGCATATAGCTTCCCCAATATAGATGTTATAGGGCATATTCTCCAGCCAGGCTTTCAGAGGCAACAGATCACAGGTGCAATTCCACGGGTTGTCATCCAGCTGCAATTCTACAATTCTTCCTATGTGCTCCAATAGTCCAATGTAAGGTAACGTCTGTATCCTGTTCCCCCTTATATCCAAATGTGTAAGTGACGCAAAGCGAAAAATATTATCGGGAAGGCTTTGAATAAGATTGTCGTTCAGGATGACCACCTTTAGCTTATGCAGTTTATTGAAGGCCCCTCGCTCAATTAGCTTGATTAAATTGTAGTCAGCTTGGATGTATTCCAAGTTCTCAATACCTAAGAAAGTGTCAGCGCGAAGCTCCTTTAATTCATTGTTGTTTAAGTGCAACTGTTTTAATGCACCAAGTCCGAGAAAAGCCCCTCCCTCGATGCTCTGCAGTTCGTTATTTCCCAAATGAAGCGACACCGCATGTGTAAAATTGAGAAAAGAATTGGGGTACAGGATAACCAATAGATTATTCTGAAAATTGAGATGATAGAGGCTGGACGAAGGTGGCTTGAGCTGGGTGGGTCTGTACATACCAATGTTCTCACAGTTGACATAAAGGACGTTCTCGATGGACATGCAGGAGCAGGCGCTGCAGGTCTCCGCCGAGCGCTCAGGGTCCGAGTGACAAGAGCAACTCGGCATGAAAAGAAGCAGGAGAACAAGAAGCAGCATTTTGCTTTTTAGAAAGATCCCAGTACGTATAGCATTTATTAACCTTTGAAGGGGAAGAATAAATAATCATCAAATCTCCCATATTTCAGTTATTTACAATTGCAGTTTCAATTATTTTATAATGTGTAAATAATCTAAGTGGGGAAAAAACTGCAAATTTCTGTTTAGAATGCTACAGAATATTCCGTCAATAACAGCGTAACGCCAGCAATGATAATACTTCAAGTATTGTTCGTAGTAATAATATCACTACTGAGAATAACGTCAATAATAACTATAAACTGTGAGCGACGTGTGGTTAAATTTGTGGCACACATATATGCAACATATATACATATACAGCAATACATTTGTATGTGTATTGGTATGGAGCCATAGAGCCCATATGTCGTAAACAGTCGGATGTCACGCCACATATATATATATATATATATATATATATATATATATGTATGTAATGGATTGACATAGTTTTTGGCAGTTTTCGCTGAAAATGACAAAAAGGAAATTACCTTACCTAAAGCGACGGATTCCTTTTCAGAAAAACACATCAGACTTGACGGGCTACTGTATGATAAAGCAGCATTAATCCCACTGATATCGCTTAGATGAATCTTACGTTTTCATTTTATCCCTCGAATCCCCTAGGCATGATCCACTCGTTTTTAATGCGAAATCATCTCACAATATCCGTCCTAAAGACCACAAAAAGGTGTATTAATTTTAATTTGTTTTACGATGCAAGATCAGTTTTAGAAAATAAGCTCCAGCAACAAGGCGAACAGCGTCTCCGGAAAGATGCGCCTCCACAACTCCGACCTTCTTCGGTACGAGAAAGAAAATGTAAATGAAGCTGCTTCTCGCTACGGTCCTTTACAAAGGAAAATCCCGAAGCTGTTTAAAAACACATTTCAACAAAATGACGCATATTTAAACCGCACGGAAACAATGTTGCTAATATTGTTCACCTGTTAAAATCTCATAGTGTCGGCGGCTCTTCCCTAGTTATGCAGTTGGTGGGGTTGCCAGAGTTTGACAAAAAAAAGAAAAAAAAAACGTGCTGTGCAATACAAAAAAAGAGAGAGAGGGGTGGGGGGTGCGGTAATGCCGCCGATGACCGATCCAACGACGGAGTTTCCTTAGTACAACGATTTGAATATTTAGAAACGGATATTAGTTATGCATTAAACGTATATGCGCTGCTGGATTCTGTCACATCCTTTCTGTCACATTTCTCTGTGGTGCAGGTTTTTCCTCAAACCGCGATAATTGATTGGTATCATATTTACTCTGTCATTTTATACCCCATATGTAAGGTCATTATGTTTAATTTAACGATTATTATTATTATTATTATACTGATCTGTCACTACATCTGATGATAAATTGAAAGAGCAGAGACGGTTTCTGCTTCAATAGCGCAAAATGAAGGAAAACTTCAAGGGACTCTACCTAAATATGGTACATTTTAAATGCATTTAATTATTTTCATGGCTGGCTTGATGTAGTAACTGAGCCATATAAGTGAAAGACTGTAATTATCTCAAAATAGACAGAAATGACATTTTTGGAATATATTCATTAAACTGAAAAACATTTCATATGCTAATTAATGCCAGTCAGTCCCACAGATACCAATATGGCCGTTCTTCACCACTGTTCTTTACTTTTCTTCACAGAAATGAATAGGTGGTAGTTGCAGCTCCGATACATCGACAGACTAAGACAATTTCACAGAGCGAAATACACAAAATTAGATCGAGAGACACAAGGCCTCGGGTTTGAAAGGCTATTGGCATAACAAAGCTTACTGAGAGCAAGATCGCTGCCAAGCAAAGAGGAAACAATGTGTGAAGTAGAAGCATGTAGCAAGGGTGTGCAGCTCCTCTGTTGTGGGAGAAGAAAGGGCAGACAATAGAGCAGTTAGTTACTGCTGAGCTGCTTACTGATTCAGTGACGTGAAAAATCCAGCAACCTGATACAAAGTTACTCCAAAATGGACATGCAGCAAAAATACATTTAAATGAAGTTCAGGATAAAGTCATTGCAATGTATGAACATAACAGCTGAACACAAGAAAGGCACACGTCTTATGATGATGGCTAACTGTCCAAGACACTTTCACCATAATAAAGAAAAATACAGGCATAGTGATGGTTCCGGTTAGTAGATACTTAGGCACATTGATGGCAGATCAACATCATGAATATCAAATTGGCCTATTGGTTTGTCCCAGAGAAGCATTTTGCTCATTTTGACATAGCAAAGCCAACAATTTAGGGACAGAAAAGTCAATGAAGCCCTACAAATGTACTGGACTTTTTTTTTGTAACGAGATACAATATGATTTATTTAAGGTCCTACGTGCCTTAATCCATCCTTCCACCCATCAGTCCAGTGTTTCATGTCATACTTTAAATAGTCACAGCACTTTACCTAGCTTATCCACACTCAAATCTCTTTTTAAAACAGTTTCGGCTGCTGCGCTGTCACTCTCCTCACCGACACTGAGCTCATCTCCATGCGATTTGCGTCGCTAACTCAATAAACTGTACGATAAACCAGATTTATGGTTGTTCGTAGGCTTTATGCAGAGTTCACACTGTGACTTATGCAAGTAGCCTGTAGTTATAAGTTGATACTTGTACGCAATCTCCATCGCCACTTCGTGTGCTCACCTTTCTGGGGAAGTGTGTCAGACCATGCCGTAGGGCTTGATCTAGTGCAGACGGCTACGCCATACCTACACGGCACGGACAGCAAGAGTTCTACACAAACCCATAAATTAGGCTTTAGTTGTGTGTAGGTAATCCCTTCTTAAAAGATTACTGTATCATTCAGTTCAATTTAATACTATTTGTACGGCGCATTTTTACAACAGTGCATTCTCTCAAAGTTCTTTACATGATCCCCGCCCAAAGCCCCCAGCGAGCAAGCCAGAGGTTACAGTGGCAAGGAAAAACCTTGGGAGGAACCAGAACCAATTGGAATGAATTGTGCTAGTTTCTAGGGTGTGATAGGCTGATGTGTACAAGCAAGCAAAGTTCCTTTTTGACAGTTTATTCATTTTTCTCATCATTTAAATTTTATATGATTATAAGTCGATACATCGTTTATATCACCTGGCCTTTCATTTGAGTCTTGCTCTATAATTATGAGGCTGAACCTTAGATGCTCCAGTCCAAGGCCGATTCAAGACCAAGCAGTATAGAATTCATGCCCAAAGAAGCCATATTATTGCTACTCCTCTCTTGCACTTACATGCACTCCCAAAATTTTTATACATTTATCAACTGCACATATTGCATTTCGCAACCAAATTGTATGTGACCAGGCTTTAACGAGCCATCTGGGCTACCGGGCTTTTTCCCAGTGGGCTGATGGGTTTGTGGGCTGACAAAGTTCATCGTGGAACCCTTCCGCCACCCTGGTCAGCATAATTCTTTGTGGGAGACCCCAAATTCCTGGGCCCATGTTTAATTCCCGTCCAGCCTTGTGTGTGACCATGGTTTTGCCTTGTACACATGAGAGCCACTGACAACTGCAGACAAATTACCTGTGGGTGAACATCCACTATATGTACGAAAGTATTGGGACACACCCCTTAATCATTGAATTTAGGTATTTCATTCAGACCCATTGCCACAGGTGTAGAAAATCAAGCGCCTAGGTTGAGTCAGGTTTACAAACATTTGTGAAAGAATGGGTTGTGCTGAGGCGCATAGTGCATAAAAGTCGCCAACACTCTGCTGACTGAATATCTGCAGAGTTCCAAACTTCCTCTGGCATTAACCCCAGCATAAAAACTGTGTGCCGGGGGCTTCATGCAACGGGCTTCCATGGTCGAGCAGCTGCATGCAAGCCTCACATCACCAAACGAAATGACCCTTGAGGGTACAGTCCCGATGACAAACTGGTGCTCCTGTTTCTGACAGGGTAACAATATGTCACTTTAAATACCATGTACAGGCCTTGTCATCTCCCTTTAGTAGGATTATTGGCATTTCACCTTGTGTTTAGTTGCTTTTATGAAGATTTTTATATATAGAAAGGTCAAAGGCACTAAAACATTTTAGTGTTAAGCCAGTATGACTGAAAGGGGACAAGACCTGATACAACTATACAAAATATAGAAGTTTGGCCCGGATGGACACTGGATTAAATAAGGCCACTGCTTATCCAGTACAAGGTTGCTGGAGTCTATCCCAGGCTGTGTAGGGCACAAGAGGTACCCTAGATGGGACGCCACTTTGTTACAAGACGAGCAAGTATCCAAGCACAATGGGTAATTCAGGAGAAAGAGGCCTGTTTGTGTGAAGGTCACATTGCCTCCTCATGTTCTGGGGGTTTAGGTGAAATGGCATCTCTGCATTGCCCCCAGTGAACAGGAGAAACTGAAGATGACAGTATTATATTTATTCATGACATAATTAACAAGGGGATTAAATAAACAAAAAAACAAACAATTATAACTGCTTCATTCCTTTCTATTGTTAGTTAATTAAGATCCACTATGAATAATTTTTGTCATAATCATTTACTCTAGTAAATTGTTCTGATATTTCAGGTAAAACTTAATTTAAATTTAATGTGCAAAAGAATAGGTCTCTCAAAAACAAAGTCATGTCCTCACCCAGGTGTGAGGACTCTTCAGCCAATCAGTCCTCTAATTAGTGACCTAATTAGGGAGTTGCAGCGAAAACCCGCATATACACCGGCCGTTTGTGGATAAGATTGGCCACCCCTGACCTAAAGGTTACCCCAAAAACCTGCATACACACCGGCCCTTTGTGGATAAGACTGCCCACCCCTGACCTAAAGGTTACCCCAAAAACCTGAACACACACCGGCCCTTTGCGGATAAGATTGCTCACCCCTGACCTAAAGGTTACTCCAAAAACCTGCACACACACCGGCCCTTTGCGGATAAGATTGCCCTCCCCTGACCTAAAGGTTACCCCAAAAACCTGCACACACACTGGCCCTTTGCGGATAAGATTGGCCACCCCTGGTATATGTCAAACAAAATGCCTATTGATTTAAAAGCCATGTTAGCATCTTGTCAATCAGTTTAACTAGGGGAGGGAAGCGGGAGGTTGTGGTAGGGGGGGATTCAATTATTAGAGGTGTAGATGGTTGTGTGCGCACACATGATAGAGGGTCCCGTACGGTGTCTTGCCTGCCTGCCTGATGTGGTGGTTATGGGTGATTTTAATTTACCTGGGATACAGTGGGACACAGTCTCTGGCTCTTCTGTAAATGAACTTGAGATGGTGGAATTAGTGCAGGATTGTTTTTTTACTCAGTTTCTTAAAAACCCCTACAGGAGAGAAGCCGTTCTTGATCTTGTTTTCTCTAATAAGCAGGATAGTATTGGAAAATTTGATGTTTAAGAACCAGTTGACAGTAGTGATCATTAAATGGTTAAATTCGAGGTTAATTTTAATGTCCAAAGACCTTAATGGTATGAGACTAAAACTAAAAACAATGATCTGGATGGAGTTAAATAACAAAACTGCGAAGAAGAATGGGATTTTTTAAAAAGCACATTATTGCAAGTGCAAGAGGACTTCATACCTGTTTCCAGCAAAACTAAATCTAGGAAACTACAACCAAGGTTTACTAAGGAAATTAAGAATAAAGTCAGGAGGAAAAGGTCTCTATTCCGCGAAGGGAAATAACGAATGATGTCGGAATAAAGCAGGTATATTCTACTGGTTGAGTTAAAAAATAACACTAGACTTACTATGAGAAATGTCAAAAGGAAGATTGCATTGGAGGCTAAGGATGACATTAAAAATCTCTTCCATTATTTTAACTCCAAAAGAGCTGAAATCACTAACCTGCAGAATAGTAAAGGTCTTTGAGGAACTGTAGCAGCTTGGATTGAAGAAAAATTAAAAGACTA
>JAODLD010000044.1:5445438-5457704 GCA_026781065.1 Mormyrops boulengeri | reverse complement strand
CATCGTTCCGTCCAGTAGAAAGCTTTTGACCTGTACTCCCCATATTCCTCTTTGATAATGACTATATGATTACATCCAAGCCCCCCCCCCCCTTCATTGTGAAGCGCCTCAGACCATGTGCATGTACGAGGGATGGAAAAATTATAGGAGAAAAATAATATCAAGGACTTAATAAGCAGCAGGACCACAAGCTCCTTCATTCCTTCCTGGAATGCTGGCACACACGTTTTGCAGCTGTGTGTTGTGTCTTATTGGACTATTTCTCAATGATGTGTAGATGTGATGATTGAGGAGGGAATGGGAGACGTTGACTTCATTTTGGTGTTCATGTAACCACGCATGAAATTGCTCTGCAGTGTCTATGAGAGCATTATTATTGTGGAATGTGGGGATGTTATGAGGAAACCAGCCCCATAGGGTGCAGCTGGGGCCTGCATCACAAAGCGGGATTTCGTAACTTGTAAGTGAACAACGATAAAAAGCAAAGCTGCATCATTAGCGATGCTAATTATCATCATTAGCATTTTTGCTAGCGTGAGCCCGACGCAGTTGCCATTTTTACTTTTTTACACAGCACACGTGCAAAAAAATAAAAGTAAAAATAAAAAAGATTAAATGTGAAAAATCATTAATGTGTATATCAAGATATTTATTTAAGAAATATATATCATAATTGCTAGCTATTATATTTATCAGAATTAGCTAATCACAGTAATGATGAATGAAATTGGCTAATTATTACAGTGGGAGCCCCTTATTTGTGGTTTCAGTTTTCTGTAGTCTGAAAACAAAGTTTAAACATTCAGGAAATGCCTCATTGGTACAGGCTGTAAGCTGGTGACCCACACTAGGCTGAACTACTCTTTTAGCATTACAAGCTTTGTATGCTTTGTATGACGTATTAAATATTTTTCATTGTAAAATGTGTAATAGGAGCCTATGTTTCTTCAGTGTTCCTTTGTCCTTTGGGGGTTTAAAAACATGATTTTCATTGCTCTGTTGTCCCTCGATAAATGACATTTTCTTCATTGCTATATCACCTTTTGAGAGGTTTGACGGACGTCATCCCCCCTTGGGCCCAGGTGAGAGGGGTTCTGCATTATGAGGGCCCAGTTGTAATTTCGTCCTGAGCACCTGTGATTCCAAATTATGCGTGGTAGGCCTGTTTGGGGCCAAGACGTATGGGAAACCTCAACATAAATGAATAGTGATTTCCAACTCAACACCTACCTTCACAGGCATTGGCATTATGCTTTCAGTCTCTACACATAAAACAGTTACAAATTCATCATTATATATTCATATCAAATTCTTATTTAAAATAAAAACGCTTGAGTTTAATGTCTTTGCTGATGAGTAAACACTGAAAGGTCTGTTTTCCTGAATTTCTGCTGCATTGCTATTTTGTTGGTGGGACAATCTTCAAAATCCATGACCCAGGACCTCCATGCACCATGAATCACTGTTTATCTTAGCTCATCAAGAAGTGTTCTATACCTGTCGGCAATTAACATTGCAGGATAATCCCACCCACTGTGTTCTGAAGGTTCGTTTCTCTCAGCATTAGTAAAATTGAAAACAAACAGATAGCCAGATAGATGCCAAGTAACAGCATGAAACAAAATTCCAAACCCAAACCAGATCAGTGAAAAAATCAGGGATCTTTTCTGTAGCTTCTTGTATGTTCTCTTCCTCTTCACGGCCTATACCCCAGAATTCACAGTACTGACCCTACATATCAACAGTGTACAAATCAGGACTGGGCATGCTTCCCTAAGCGATGGCTTTGCATGCATCTTGCTGTTGAACAGTCTCTATACCAACGCAAGATTGAGAAAGCTCCACACTATACTGCTGTCCTAACTCCTGGCATCATATTTTAAAATAGCGCTTTAACTAAGTAACTAATTAAAAATTGGCCTGCTAGGTACAAAATGTTCAGGAACTTCACATTACAATTTCATACTTACAGTTCTATCGCCTACAGGGAAGGGACTTGCTGGTCAGTCCAGACAGAGGAAAGCGAACAAGCTCACTTAATCCAGATGAATAATTTATTTGTCATGTGACTTTCAGATGGAACAGCAGGAACATTTTCTCAGGGTATTTGTAGAAAAATGTCCCATAGCCTCTGGAAGATCGCAGAGGCACTGCAAAGAGCTGAGGGCTGGGATGGAAAAGGGCCTCTTCCTCTATTGCTTAAGCATTTAAATGGACTTTAGAACTGCACATTAGAACACACGGTGCTTAATAAGTTTCTCTATCGGAAGAACTGTGCAATTTAAAAATTCTATATTCCCACATTCATTCAACCCCGGAGCAGATGGCATCTCTCAGTGAGATGGTACTACTGATGGCAGATTACCTTCCCTCCTGTTCTCCAGATGTTGTGTTGTATCAGAGCAGTGCTACCTGACTGTACACTGGAATTGCATTTGAATATTTTATCTCACTTGCTGCTGCTGATAACGCTGATCTTTTCCCACTATTGGGATCATTTACCTTCCTGCTCTTTGGGAATAATAATTAGTGGCACATTGCTCTGAACAGACTTCTGCAATAAATGTTGTGTCACTGTGTGGGTGTGTCTGTGTGTGTGTGTGTGTGTGTGTGTGTGTGTGTGTGTGTGTGTACACTATTATAATACTTAACTGATAAGCTTATTCTGCTTATTGTGGTAAATTCATTAGTTCTAATTTAGCTTGAACTGCAAAATATGCTAATGCTATAATATTAGAAAATATGAGAAAAAAAATATTACCAATGTGTAAAGTATGACTTTTCGGGTGCATGATTTATGAATATGTCTGCATTGTAATAATAACGACACATTGAATTCTAATGCTGCATTTACCACATTCTGTTCAGAAACACCGCTGCCATCCAGTGGCCATTAACCAACTGTGACGACTCCTTAATAAACAGGCATGTGTCTTAACTAATGAATGTCTTTAGTAAAATCATTACCAGCAACCTCAAGACTGACTAACAGCAGCCAGCAAACTGAACTGCTCAATCTTGATAAATACTATTTATGCAATATTTACTCTTTGTGTGACGTCTCCCTTTCTTAAAATAAATCTCCATGTTAAGACATTCATACAATGAGATGCAAATGGCCCATTAAGCTAACATGAAACATCTCTCTTGTCTTCTCTTATTCCCTCTATTACTAACTAACCCTAACGACCTGTTGCTGTGGCAAACTACCACAACCTCTGCAGATGATCCAGATGTTTTTCTGCCCCCGTAGCCTTCATCTTCATTAACAAGCATAACGGGGGGGGTTCATTTTCCCAAATTAGTCATCACCAGACCGGCAAGTTCTAGGCAAATCCATGATCTCCAGCCATCTTTCAAAGTAATGCACCACAACAAAGTACTGTTTGCCTTCATGCTCGCAAAGTCAGTCGCCGTCTTCTGCCACGGTGAGTCTGGTAGCGTGTGGGAAAAGGTGGCTCTCTGCCCTGCCTTGCACTATGAGTATTGCGGTGCCAGCAGGACGACATTCCTCTACTGCAACCCCCAAAGCCAATAATGGCCAGACGTGAGCAGCTCATTCAGCTGTAGGACATCAGAGAGGCTTGGTAGGTATCACCCTACATGATGTACCAAGCCTAGAATCTGACTCAGCTCGTCACTGTTATTTGGCTGCTCCAGGCCTGTGGTAGCTGCTAGTCTCTCTGGACTTAGACTTTGTCCTTGTTTAGCTTCATGCCTGAAGGCTGGATGCTCTCCATCTCCATCATTCTCTTCAGCCTCAAATCATGCGCTTGTTGTATCTCTCCCAAAACGAGGACATCATCCATGTAGACAACAGGGTCTTTGTGCACAAATTGCCCTGAAATATCTCTGGTGCAGGTATAATGACAAATGGCAGGCTAAGTGTATATGCCAAGTGGGGATATATAAGTGGTCAATCATGTACTATCTTTTCCTGCCAGAACCTGCTGGCGGCGTCTAAGCTAGAAAACACTGCACTCTCAGTGCGCTATCCTAGCCTGAGAAGGTGGTCATCGATGGTGGGACAAATATGTTTGTTCCATGTAACACTTGTTATGCCCTCCCTTTCTCATTCTTTTTGATGACTGGGACCACAGGTCAGCTCAGGTCAGGTTGGGGAGCATGCGCTCATGCAGCGCATTGCCACACCCACCACACGGCGAAACTCCTCGAGATCCCTGCCGGCGATCCCCCAGGCAGATACACGGTCCAGTCCCACCCTCCGGAAATGGCCATCCATCTGCAGCAGCCAGGTGTTACGTGGGCGTCCCCTCGATCTGGTCCAGCCGCTTGGGTCCTCAGTGACCAGGATGCCATGAACCGGATCACCCTCAGGGAAACACGCCACATGGCCGTAGTGCCGTAACTGACGCTCCTTCACAAGGCAGGTAATGTGCCTCATTCTGGACTCCTAGAGTGAAACCAGTGGTACCCAAGGATTGTCCGAAGACACTAAATTAAACTAAATTAAAAGGTGTGTGTTATAATTTGTAAACAAACTTAATTGACATTATTATTAATACTTCAGTAATATTAACAGCTGTTATGGTTCTGGGACCTTCTATCCTGGACTGTTCAATGTTTAATCTTAAATGCTGCAGCTCAGGAATGTGGCTTCTTGAAAAGAACAACATTTTAGAGTTTGCTGCTTAAATAAAAGCCTTTCGTTTTGTATCTGTATAATTGTTCCATCTATGCAGAGGTCATGTAACACTCACATTTCTAAAATGACGCTGGTTTTGACAGAGAGATGTGGCATGTTTTACCAAGAAAGTCAGACATTTCCTTACCTGCATAGGTAAACTGGGAGTAAAACAAGGTACTCATGAGGATAGTATTTACTGCACTATCTGCAAGGTTTATTTACTGCGTTCCAGGCGGTGTTACCTGCCTACTCTGACATAATGTGCTGAATCCTTCTACTGTACGTCTTGTGGATGGTCAGCATAAATGATTAGATTTTAGATGCCTTTTTAATGGCGCAACTCCTCAGTGCAGCTATACTGAAACTGGTGGTAGTATTGTTCAATCGTGCCTATCGCAACAGTGCTTTATGCATTTAATGAATATTGTACTGTAAATAGTGACAGTCATACAACACTGTAGTGAGAATAGTGTGTAGTAATAAAAAAGTAGCAGTTGACACTTTTATTGTGGTTATATTAAAGTGGTTAAAAATCTATGCAAATAAATGATTCATTGACAGTGACATAAAAAACAAAGAAAGAGATTTCCTGGGTACTGTGTCTTTAATTTTCGCTTTATATAACTGCAGCTGCAGACTTTTAAGTATGGATCAGCTAATTTTGATATATTAGAGGAAACAAACTTACAATAGTGACGTCCCACAACACATCTGCCCGGCGTAAGTGCATGCCAGCTCCTATAAATCAGTGCGTGTTACTGCACCAATTTACGCTTCATGTGAAGAAAGGGACTCTGTTATTTCTGCTCTCTTAAATACTTGTCTTATGAAAAATTAAATGTAAGAGTGCAGAGAAAATCACAAATTTTGCCAAAGGTTAGACAGAGCACTTCAGATACCGCTGGGCTTCATGGGAAAAAAATGATGGATGAGCGTCTGCTTGGGGTCGAGCACCACTGCTCATTCTTCATGTCAAATCCATGCCTTATGCATGAACGCACACATAAATCACTTCACCTAAATTCATACAAAAATTACAATGTGGAGTGCACAGAATGTGTCATGCCTTGTTCTTCTGAAGGTTTTCGGGCATCATATTTTATGTGTAAAAAACATGAAGGATGCTGGGAAATTAACCCGTGAGATGCCAAGGGCGAGACGGGCATCTTACCTACCTACTCAACACACGGGTTTCTCCAGCGCTTCCTGCTCCTGTTCTGTTCAGCCTTTATCGGCATCGTTCTGTGGCTGACTACTTTGGACTGTGTGTCCGCTGTGAGAGATGAACTCTAGAGTGCCATTCAGCGCTTTGTTAATTATGTTTTGTGAACTCGGGTGGGGCTTTTTGGAAACCTGGCTGGTTCCTTCCTCATATTTCAGCATAAAAACTGAATAGGTTGAACACGTAGTTCCATCATGCGGACCTGCTTCTGCTCTTGGTTTCCTCACTCTTGTAGTCACTCATATGTTGTGTTTCATCACACAAACTGTATCTTTAATTGACCCATAGCTTTCTTCCCTAACCATGCACACTGCCTCAAAGACAATGTCTATTAATGGTTTCACAGCAATCTTTTATCAGACTGTTACTTGAAAGGTAATTTGATTAAAAAGAAGGCACCCATGTAGACCATCAGTTTGGTTCAGTGGCTCTCCTGTCTCAAGGGGGATACAGATTCAATTTCAGGGACAACCAATGACTCGGTATTACTAGACACTTGTGTGATATTGAGAGCCTGCCAAATGAAACAGAAACGAATCTCATTCAGGCCTTGGTGGCTTCAAGGTTAGACTCCAGCCTCCTGACAGTTCTGACCAGAATGAGCAGCTGGACAATGGATGGATGGAATTATCATTCTTCTTGCAGTACTGAAGGTCTATTTCAGAATCCACTCCTGTATGTTTCAGCTGGTTACAAAGCAGAAAAATACTATGTTAACTATATAGGAGGGTTAAACTAAGGGTTAAAATGCTTCGAAAAGTGGACTGATATATGGCATGGATGATAAAAGGCCTAGAAACATTTTTATTAACTCTGATTGCGTATGTTCAGTCCGCTAAGAATCCCTCCTTAACAACACTTGGCAACAGTAGTTAAGTTCCAATATTTGTGTGTCCATCAGAGCTTTAAATAGCAAATTAATGTAAATGAATGTATGCAGTAACATTCAGTGATATGGTCTGATGATGTGTGTGTGTGTGACATGAATATGCCATAAATAAACATGACGATATCGCTCTCAAATATGGATTTGTGAAAATGATCAGTGCTAAATTTTGATTTGTTTTGGAAGGATGCTGAAAAATTACACAAAGTAAAAATGATCAAATATTTGCTTACTTTATGCCCTGTGATGGACTGGCGGGGTATGCCCCGATTTTTGCAGGGTATGTCCCGCCTTTTGCTGGGTTTGCCCAAACCTTTGCAGGGTATGCCCCTCCTTTTGTAGGGTTAGCCCCCACCTCCGCAGGGTATGCCCCGATTTTTGCAGGGTATGCCCCCACCTTTTGCAGGGTTTGCCCCGCCCTTTTGCAGGGTATGCCCCGCCCTTTGCAGGGTATGCCCCACCCTTCGCCGGGTATGCCCCGCCCTTTGCAGGGTTTGTCCCGACCTTCGCTGGGTATGCCTCGCCTTTTGCCGGGTATGCCCCTCCTTTTGCAGGGTTTGGCCCGCCCTTCGCCGGGTATGCCCCGCCCTTCGCCGGGTATGCCCCGCCCTTCGCCGGGTATGCCCCGCCCTTTGCAGGGTTTGCCCCGCCCTTCGCCGGGTATGCCCCGCCCTTCGCCGGGTATGCCCCGCCCTTTGCAGGGTATGCTCCACCCTTCGCCGGGTATGCCCCGCCCTTTGCAGGGTTTGCCCCGACCTTCGCTGGGTATGCCTCGCCTTTTGCCGGGTTTGGCCCGCCCTTGTCCCTGTGCTGCTGGGCTTTAACTTGCAAGATGAATGGGTGGATGGACAGAGAAAATCTTGACAATTTATATAACTTGATTGCATCCTTTACAATGTCTAAAACTAATTTGTGTGTTTTTTTGCATTTGCTTGTCTAATTTTAAGACAGTCATGTTAAATTTAGCTTTAGAGAAACTTTAATGAAAAAAAAATCTGTGCAATTTTGTGAGCCATTGTTTGACTTGTGAAAACCACAAGCCATCAAGAAAAGCTATGGAAAATAATGCATCACCGCTTTGTTCACTTACAATGATTGTGAATGTGCGGAAAACAATGTATCATTTATTTTAAATTGTAAAACAAGAGTGGAAAATCCATGATACCACCTTTCAACTACCTATCCTAATCCTAAACCTATCCCTAACCCTAATCCCTAACCCTATCCAATACAGGGTTGTGCAGAAGCTTCAGACTGTCCCAAGCCAATATGACTACAATCATGTTAATTATATTATTGTTCTTAAAAAACATAAAATAAAAATCTGTAGTTTGTTAAGGCTTCTAAAAACTACCTCTGAGACACTGATATTTCACAAAATATTTTTAGGAAATACTTGTACTCTGTCAGGTCAAATGCCTAAATGTCAGAAGGGAATACGTTAGCAACCCATTGGGCAGCACTTTGAGCAGAACACACTTCTCCAATTAAATAACGTGAAATTGCTTGTTTGTGCTTGGAGAAAACATTTTCTTGTTTGTCCCCGAAAGGAATTATTTGTATTGTCAGCACAAATGGCAATTACTTTGCCCAGTAGCTAGAACTCCCCTAAGCTTTGATGCACCATATACATCAAAACATGATGCTGTTGGACCAGTAATAGAGGTAGGGGCTGAAATCTCCACTTTCATCTTCTCAAAGCTCTGAAAGAGTAAAATGACAATCAAAACAAGTTTCGCTTCACTGCAAATTGATGCGTAGGCAGAGGGATGTAGTCATATCTGTTTTAGAACTAATCATAAAAGGACTATTATCGTGGTAACTAGCATGACCAAGATAAAGCTTCACAAAACTAAGTTTCTGAAATAATATGTAGGTCCAATTGAAAAGCAAATTTCCAAAATTCACTCAGTCTATCTTTTGTTGTTGGGATGAGACCAAGGATAAGTCAGGCTCCCTCTCTGTACACACACTGAGCACTTTGTTACTGTAGGAATACTGTACTAATACTGTAGGAATACTGTACTAATACTGGGTATAGCCTCCCTTTGCTGTCAAAACAACCTCAGTTCCTCATGGCATGGATTTCACAAGATCTTGAAAACATTCTGGCCCATGCAGACATGATTGCATCACACAGTTTCTGCAGATTAGCACTGGGTATCTATGCTGTGAATCACCCATTTTACCCAAAGATGTTGTACTGGATTCAGAACAGGTGACTTGGAAGGCCACTGAAGAACTGTGAACTCACTGTCACGCTGATGAAACCAGTTTGAGGTGATTTTTGCTTTGTGACACGGTGTATTTTCATGCTGGAAGTAGGTAAATTGTGGCCATGAAGGGATAAATATGGTCAGCCACAATACTCAAGTAGACTGTGGCATTCAAGCAATGTTCGATTAGTATTATTGGGCCCAAAGTGTGTCCGGAAAACTTTCCCCACACCATTATACCACCAATACCAACCTGAACTTTTGACATGAGGTAGGTTGGGTCCATGGTTTCATGCCATTGACACCAAATTCTGACCATACCATTGGCGTGTCTCAGCAGAAATCGAAATCCATCAGACCAGGCAATGTTTTTCTGTACTCCAACTATCTGGTGACCTTGTCCCCACTCCAGCTTCAGCTTTCTGCTTTTGGCTAATATGAGTGGAACCTGACATGGTCTTCTGCTGTTGTAGCCCATTTGCCTCAAGGTTTGACGTGCTGTGCATTCTAAGATGTTTTCTGCCCATCACAGTTGTACAAAGTGGTTATGTGAATTACCGTAGCCTTTATGTCAGCTCGAACCAGTCTGGCCATTCTCGTTTGACCTCTCACATCAACAAGCCATTTCCATCCATAGAACTGCTTCGCAGTAGACATTTCTGTGACATTCATCTAAGCTCTAGATGCACACAAGTGTTCTGCATGAAACCAGCCCACGTGGCACCGATAATCACGCCACAGTCAAAATCACTGAGACCATATTTTTCCCCCATTCTGGTGTTTTATGTGAAAATTAACTAACATTTCTGACATGAAACTGCATGAAATTATGCACTGCTGCCACATGGTTGGCTGATTAGATACCTGGATGAATAAGCAGGAGTATGGGTATACCTAATAATGTGCCCAGTGAGCATATGTTACAGAATTTGGAACATGAATCTTTTTTTGTCAATTATGCAACAATTACATAATTGATAAAAGTTGGCTAAAAAGCATTATGGGAAGAGATTTAAATAGGGAATTGGCAACCGTCATTAAAAATGCTACCATTAATAATGAAGCAAACAATAATTAGAAAGACAAACAAAAGTATTTTCGCAGCACTGGCATGCAAGACCAAAGTTAAAGTCTGCAGTGTGGTGAAAGAATCTTATTGTGAAGAATATTCTGATGTAAGTTAGTCTTTAAATTAGTAATTGACTAAGTTCTCATTTGCCACCGAGTAATCATTCTCATACGTTTGAAGCTAAATCAGCTTAACAATTGTCCATTTTGAAGTGAAAGGACCAGAAAGTCATTCTAGTTCATGGTACAGGAGTTAAAAAGCATTAGTAATTATATACATTTTTTGTTGAATCAAGATAGTGGAATAGAGTGAAGTACCCCTGATGTGCCACAATACATCCCAATGTAAAATATGAACTGCATATAACCCTCCCTGTCCTTCTCAAAAGCCAGGTTTATACCTTCATGACACTGAGAATGGGCAACTGCAGCAGTATTCGCTATAGTGCAGCAGTATTTACTATAGTGCAGCAGTATTCGCTATAGTGTTACCCATCCTTTTCCTACAGAAACTGTTCAGGATCCAAATTAAATGGGGGCGGGGGGGTTCCACAAAGCAGGATTTCTACATTAGCTGGCTTACCTTAAGATAGCAGTCATGACTGTCCAATAGGAATGCTCCTTATCTAAACTCTTATTGGACAATCATGACGTCTAGCTTAAGATAACCAGGCTAACTAAGAAATCCAGCTTTGTGGGACACCCCCCTAGAAGTGTCCTCCTAGGGATTATAAAACACTACATGGTTTAATCGCTGACACCTTTGTAACATATCTGAAACAAATCCAAACCCATTCTGAAGTCCAACGTCATCTCATTTTGTACAAGAGCTGCCTTGCTTGGCATATACCTACAATGTTGGATTGTTAAGAAAAACATAAAAAAGTTTGTAAACTATTTTTGTTAGTGTGATTGGGGGAGGAACTTTACATATATTGTACTTTTATATTTTACTTTTAATTTATGTATTCCACTCATAGTGTGTCAATGCATTTATTAGTTTGCTACAGGTTCTATATAAATAGCAGTAGTTATTGCTTCAGCTTATGTAACAAGTTATGCACAACAGGTTATATATATATATATATATAAATAACATTACAATAATAATGACTTTTTTTTGTTAACAAACTTAGAAAGGTAGAGTGGAAATGAAGACCCAGGGAACTGACAAGCTTACCAATGTGCTGTTGTATAACCTTCTCATGATGTAATCATATGCGGTTCAAAACTCAAACTCCAATACATTACACATAATCATAAGATAACCATAATTTTCCAACCTGACATATCTTGAGCTGCTTGGAACTTGTTCCCTCCTAGATTAAGTTTTATGCCAGATTTTTCTCTATTTTTCTGTGTTTGCAAAGTTGTGCACTGAAATCTAGCTGCAATCTAAATGTCAAACTGCATTTTACTCAAAAATAAAAAAACACAGAAAACACAGTTTCTTTTGTCTGTATAGATAGAAGAAGGCTTTAGGTTAAAGGTCTGTGCTAATAGGCGTCCCTCACAATATTGCTAAGACAACATTTATTTATTTATTTTGGCTTCTATTTTGTCCTTTCTTCCTTTTTTCAAACACACACTATGGAGGCTATTCCTAGACACCATGTAGCAGTAGTGTGGGGTATACAAGGCTACAAACACACACTATGGAGGCTATTCCTAGACACCATGTGGTAGTGTGGGGTATACAAGGCTACAAACACACTATGGAGGCTATTCCTAGACACCATGTAGCAGTAGTGTGGGGTATACAAGGCTACACACACACACTATGGAGGCTATTCCTAGACACCATGTAGCAGTAGTGTGGGGTATACAGGGCTACAAGCACACAATGTGTAGGCTATTCAGAGACACCATATAGTAGCAGTGTGGGGTATACAAGGCTACAATCTCACTGTGTAGGCTATTCAGAGACAACATGTAGCAGTCGTGTGGGGTATAAAGGCTACAATCTCACTGTGTAGGCTATTCAGAGACAACATGTAGCAGTCGTGTGGGGTATACAAGGGCACAGACACACACTGTGTAGGCTATTCAGAGACAACATGCAGTAGTAGTTTGGGGTATACAAGGGCACAGACACACACTACGGAAATTAAGAATAAAGTCAGTAGGAAAAGGGCTCTCTTAAACAATTGGAAATTAAGTAACGATTTTAAAATAAAGCAGAAGTATCTATGTCTGCAGGTTGAGTTAAAAAATAACATTAGACTC
>JAODLD010000044.1:5418170-5429561 GCA_026781065.1 Mormyrops boulengeri | reverse complement strand
TTCTCCCCAAACGAGCTTGATGGGCCGAATGGCCTCCTCTCGTTTGTAAATTTCTTATGTTCTTATGTTCTTATATCCATCCATCCATTTTCTGAAACCGCTTGTCCTATTCAGGGTTGCCGGAGCCTATCCTGAATGCTATGGGCACAAGGTAGGGAGCAACCCAGGATGGGCGCCAACCCATCGCAGGGCACACACACACACACCATTCACTCACACATGCACACCTACAGGCAATTTGGTAACTCCAAATAACCACAGCATATTTTTGGACTGTGGGGGGGAAAGTCAAAGTGACGTCTTTATTTGTCAATTTTTCCTTATGCACAGGACATACAAAGGATTGTAACTGTGTTTCTCTTGGACCCACAGTGAGTCATGAACAAACAACAAGGAAACACAACAACAACTGGAAACCAGAGTAAACGTAAGAACATGCAAATCCCACACCCTTGGAACCGTGGCAGAGATGCAGACCCTGAGGCAGCAGTGCTAAGCACGGCACGGCTTAGCCGTAATATTTTTTGTGCCTCTACCTCACATGATTCTAAATTTCTCTTGTTGGTTTTTATTTACAGCTGCTCTCATTAGACTTTGCAACCAGAAAGGCTTGATTTGCATATTATATAAAAATGCAACTCATTTGCATTGACCATTTATGGTTATTTGTGGGCGGCAACTTATCAAGATCTCAGGCTAGTGCACATGTGCACATTTACAAGGTAGTCCCACTATATCAAGGGGAAATTGTGTACATATGTGTGTACACCAGGTTTTATAAATCCAGATTTGTTTTGTTTTTTGTTTTCATTCATATGCTTTTTTTCCATGATGGAATTTATGCAAATCTTGGCAAGTGAAGCCCCTCTGTTTCAAGTAACATAGATTATAAGACTGCGGTGCGACCTAGACAGGATGCCAGTCCAACACACATTATTATTTTTATTACCGTTGTTGTCACCAGGAGAAGTGGTCTGAATAGAATAGATGGATAAATTATTATAGTAGGCTTAGGTATCAAAGGTCTCCTAAGATAGGATCCACTGTCATGTTTAGTGACAGACCCCTTATATTACATGACATTCAGGCTAAACAGACTATTTTCAGTCTTCAGTCTATGCTGTCAGCAGTAAGACAGTGGTTTTTCCAGTCTTCTAAAACAAGAAGCTTTTTTTTGTTTTCTCACCTGTGACAGATTCACTACATTGTTCATCACTCTGATCCTCAAATTGTGCACACTGGATAAAACCTTTTAAATATCTTCATATCTTACAGAATTATTATAAAGCAGGTACTTCCATAACTGTGTGCCATGCAGTAGCCCCCACTTCCTTTGTACTTTTTCTACCATGGAAGGTTTTCATAAGTTATATTAAAACACTTCATCCGGGAAAAACCTGTTTTAAAATTCCATTGTAACCAGTCTATAAGGAATATTTTAACCTATTTGTTGGGATAAATGTTTTGCATTCTTTGTCAAAATCTTTTTATCAGTAGTTATTTGTTCTAACGCAGGAAAACAAAACTTTTACAACTTTTACAGCTTAATAGTCTTCAGAGCAGCAATTTGAACCAAAGTTTCTTTACGATTAAAGTTAACTTATTTAAGATTAAATTCAGAGCTGAGATTGAGAGGCAGGTGAATAGAGAATTGCACTCATCTAAACAACGTTAAATGAAAACACGAATTATAGACTCAGAAGAAAGAGGACAATGTTTGGTAACCTGGAGCTATTTCTAAGCTGAAAAAAAAACATGAAAAAACACCCCTGTCTATTTCTTGAACGTAACCAAGTAATGTTCAATGTCATCATTGTCCTCCAGCGTTACAATCCTTGGCTCCTGCTCTAGCATCCCCGCTCTTTTTCCTCTTGGGGTTCTGTCCTGCTCTGTCCATCTGTAGCTGGGCGACCTGGTGTACCAAGACTTTGAAACAATCCCTGTGCTGCCTTTCCTCTTTGTGTTGCTCATCCTGTTCCCTCTGGAAGTGCAGACCATAACCCTAACCCTAAGCCTAACCCTAACCCTAGCTAGTGCGATGAGGGCTGCTTCTCCTCCAGTTCTAGAGACAGCAGCTTGCTAGGTGGAAGGTTCTGAAGCTCCACCTGTAGCCCCAATGACATCACCTGACTTTTCCACTTGGCCCCCGGATGCTACAGCTTTCTTGGGCATCATAACACTTTACCAGCTCCCAGATCACCTGCTTGCCAAGTGCAGTCTCTTCTCAGTAGGATATTGCAACATCATTTCCCCACAAGAAGCAGTAATCCCATTTCTGACATCACCTGCTAGGATGCCCCTGTAGCCTTGGAAGGGTAAGAAAGATGACTGCCGTCGTAGGCGGTGAGATTATTTTTTTCCAGTGAATATTCCCCATAGAATTTACATGGGTACATACAGAAGTAGAAAAACTTTGGGAAAGTCTGTGATTCTGAAGAAACACAGAGTGTTTGTTTCAGTGGAATCATCTTCCACCCCTTGTTGTTTTGGTAGGGTTTATCAATATTCTTTTTTGTTCACAATCAGGTTGAATTAAAGCGAGTATGAATTCACTTATGAATGGACCCACAAAGCACTTCTGGACATCTAATGAGTAGCTAATTTCAACTTTAGTATGAGCAGCCAATAGTCCTTTTATTTCTGTAATTCCAATTTCCAACCATATCTGCTGATGACAGCTCACATCCTGGTAACAGCTCCCCTTCCCACAGAAGCAGTGCTGGTAGGTTATCGGTAATGATACTAGGATGAACGAGGGTGTTACGGCGGGGCCTGACGCAGGGAAGGACGATCCACAATGTGGCTCACCGAAACAGAACTTCATTAAACCCAAAATGAACACCAAAGGACCACGAGGGGTTTGAAAAAAAGAAGAACTAAACCAAAACCACAAACTAAACAGGGCATGGGTAATTAAGAGATGAGGACTGAGAAAGGAGCAGAACAGAGTAATGCAGAGGCAACCACACAGTATCAACCACAAGGACAGACTGAGGAAACAGGGCAAGGGATAATGAGGCACATGGGTACATGGATAACAAGGGTAAGACAAGGCACGGGTCTGGACCAATTACGAAAGAAGCACAGGTGAGGGCAATCAACATTAAGAATCAAAACACCAGGGGAGACTAGATAACAAGGGCAACTGAACAATGCTACAACCAGGGAACAGAGCAAAAACAAAGAATACATGATAAACCAAGAAAACACAAGAAATGTTACATTTTAACTAGCTGAGGCTGGCCTCAGTGTGGACGATGACCAACCGCTTAGCATATTACGCTACATGGCGGCCAGGAGAACAAGGAATCACTGGGAGCAAAGGAGACGGGATGGCCAGCAACAGCTACCGCCCAACCAGGGAACAGACAGACAGACATACTAAAGAGGCAGGACAGGGACCAATCCTAAAGGTTGGATTACTGGGTCACTTGTTCCTCATTCCTACACGATGCCAACATGGTAACTATCCCCCTGCTAAAACAGAGACAGTAAGTTGATACTGAAAAGTACAGACATCAATACTTGCAGCATAAAACAACCCCACGCTTAAGGAAAAAAAACGCCACACACCTAATATGTACGTGATTTAGCGCCGTAGAAATCCAGCTTCATAATGCAGGCCCCAGGTAAGAGCCAGTGACGGCAAGACAGAATCCCAATCCAAGGGCAAAGACAGATCAGTGGCCAGGCAAAGGGCAACCAGAGGACAAGACAAAAACTTGGAGTTTAAGGATGAAAATGGAAAATGCAAAAAAAATTTAAAAACCCAGACAGAGAGGGTATAAACCACAAAGGAGACGCTTGAACTCACAGTGAACAAAGACAATCTCGCATCTGGTAGACACTCCTAATGCACATAAGTAGAGGGGTTATTCAGAAAACCCCAACAACAGCTGGGGAGGGGCATGGCCCCAAGTAAGATTTACCGGTGAATAAGGCATGGGCAGAACAGGGCTGCCATGACGGGGCAAGCTTTGCAGACGGGGATCCCCAGGGGAGTCATGGTCATCATGACAGAGTGATGTCAGCAGGACTCCTCCGGGCTGCCATGACGGGGCAGGCTTTGCAGACGGGGATCCCCAGGGGGGTCATGGTCATCATGACAGAGTGATGTCAGCAGGACTCCTGCGGGCTGCCATGACGGGGCAGGCTTTGCAGACGGGGATCCCCAGGGGGGTCATGGTCATCATGACAGAGTGATGTCAGCAGGACTCCCCCGGGCTGCTCAATCACAAAAGGGCAGCAAAGAGCAACGCATACGGCAACCTCTGAAGCGAACACCGATTAGCAGCCAACCTACTTATAACTTCCTGCTCATGTGACTGTACCTCAACATACCTGCTCCTCATCATTAGGTCTCCTCCCCCTAGATCCCCATCAAACAGTGTAAAAGAAAAACTGAAATGAGCAAACTACCAACTATATAGAAAAAGCTTTTTCTCAAGGTTTGCACAAGCAAGGAGAGTGGAATCTCATGGGAGACAGGATGCAAGTGCTAATGTATCAGGAAATAATGCAGAAACAAAATGGCAGGCACAGCCTAGAACGGGCCGAAGCTAGATACCAACTTCCAAAAACCGACACTCACTAATGGGGCCGCCTGAGCTTGAACCAGCAATGCAGCAATCAAGGAAGCACCAGGGTTCGGCACAGAAAGCCAAACACAGAGAATGGAGAGACTCTAACTTAAACAGGGAACGACACAGGTGGGACACATGGAGACTGATTAGGGATGATGTAATGGAGAGATACACTGGCAGACAGTGAAAGACCAGAAATCCCACACAGAAAGCTTAGTGTGGTAAGGTGACTAGATAATCCATGTCACAGAGGACACTTTGAATTAGGACAGGATTTGTAAAATACCATTTCAATTGAAAGGACCTGGATTTCACTTAAGCACTGAATACTTGCTTTGTGCTGATTGGTCTGATTCCCGTAGTCATGCATGTGTCACTAACGTTAAAGTGACACAGCTGGGTAAAACAGAGCAGTCAATGCGGAAGAAGAATCAAAGCGTTTAGCCGAGCGCAGGAGCTCTGCAGTTTCAAAGTAGTTTGTAAAACCTGAAGTAGCTGAGAGGGTCCACCCTGACATGGATTATCTGGTCACTCTATTAGAATTGCGAATACTCGGAACGCCTCACAATGAGCTACTGAATGTGAAGGCTATTTAAAGGATTGCAGGGAGAAACAAATTACAGTGTCTTCAATAATCCAGACAAGACGATCAGCACAGGGTAACTGGTTTCTTGGAAGATCTAGGAAGTGCAGTCGTCTCTGAATGGCTCAGTATTGCTCGAGTAAAGCCTTGGTTATCAAAATGGATTTAATTACTGTCACATATACATATCAACATACTCATTGCGTAAATCTTGATATACAAAATAGTCCAACTAATAGTCATAAACTGCCAGATATTTGTATCAGATAAATCGCATTGCTGCAGTATTAAAAGAATTGAGACAGCTGAAAAAAAATATATATAATGTTGTATAATTATCCTGCTGTGTGTAAGCCTTCCTGTTATTTGTGTAGCTTCCCCAGGTTTGCGTGCGTGTATGTGTCACTGTACTGTTGCTTTTAAATGCGGTCCTTTTCAGTTCTACATTAAACAAGCGACTTTGTGCAATTCGGAGGCTCCTCATGTTTGTTTGTCGCTCCCATCACGAAGTCTCGATCTGCCCGGTGCTGCAAGACATTGACTTTCTCTATTCACAAATTACACTTTTTTCTGAATTTACTGCATGATTCAAAGAACAGCAGTTTTCACACCTCAACAAGAGAAAGAAATCTGCAATATGGCGACAGCTAAGAATGCCATCAGGCTATAAGCAATCTAGAGTGCAGGCATCTTTCATAACATCAACTCTGTCAGCCCCTGTACAATGAATAGGTCGCTGAAGAGAAATCGCCTGAAAGGAGGCAAATCTACAAGGAACGTTTTGAAATGAATAGTGACGGATGAAGGAGCTTCAGAATTGGTGTGTACTGGTAAGGCCTCGTCAGAACACAGTATTGTAATGCCTTTTCCTTTCAGTGTTGTGTAGTGTGTCCTGCATATATCTACTTGGACAAAATACAACAAACTGCATAATATATTTTCATTAAATCAAAAAAAATACTTTTCCATTGTTCAAAGAAAGTGAATGAATTTGTTCAGATATGAACAAAAAAGAACATACAATTTCTTAGCTTTTGTAGTTAATAGTTAATAGTTAATTTACATGCAGGAGATTAACAGGTTACAGCACATTTTCTTGGTTTGTGCATTTGTAGACTGTGTGTGTGTAGATTATGTTTATATTAAATTGTGGGGACCAAATGTTCTATACTCTATAGCTAAACATTACATTTTGCCCGCAGACGCACTCTCGGAGCAGCCGCTGTCATACTTATTCTGAGGGTAATTGTCTGGTCAGGATTGCGGCCTGTATCGTTTTGCTCTGTACTGTATGTTTTCCCACCTCCTCCCTGTGCTCTTGGACCCCCACTGTCTCTTACCAAACCACCATTATATTATAAAGTCTCTCACACGAGCAGGCTGCTGACCTCGGCTGATACCGGAATGTTCCATATTCATACATTTCATTATTGAGAATGTATTTCAGAACCTCTCAGTTTAGGAGTTTTAGGTGTAAGGTGAAATTCATATGTCATTAGTTGCTATATAATATGAGAAAATAAACGTATTAGTAAATCACAAGATTCATCTTTTTCAATTTCTTTAAGGCTGCAACAATGCCAGATCACTGCAATTTATGTGAAACATACATCTGGCAGTTTGAAATGTGATATTTGATTAAATTGATCCAAAAAGCACTATAATCCATTTTTATGACCAAGGCTTCCTTAGTACACTACTGGGCTAATCAGGGGCAGTTGTCTTATACAATTGCATAAATTTCTTCAACAGTTGAATTTTGGATGAAGACAATGAGAAAAGCTTACAATGCTATGTATAATTACATGTTGATGTCAGATTTAATACATTGTTTGGAGAACAATAACTGTCATTCAAGTATTGTGCTTAAGCAAAGGATTAAAAGTGTAATTCAACTCAGGGCCTGTCTCATTTCAGTATATCTGACTGATTCAACTCACAGGCTGCAAGGCAATAGTCACCATCTCTGACTAATTCAGCTTAGGGACTCAAATGGTCTGATTCACTCAACTCACAGGCTGCATAGCATTTGATTATATCATGTAGGCACTCACCTAATCCTGAACAAGAATTATGGTAACGGCACTAGGTAGGATTTTACTAGACTTAACAATATGAGGCAACTAAGGAACAATCAAGATATAATTTGTTCACTGGGTAGGAATAATACACATCAATTGTGATAAAATCACAAGTACAGAGATCAACCCAAGTGATTACTTAGCTAGATAACAGAAATACAGTGCACATGTACAAAACAATACAAGTTAAAATAATACGTAGCCAGCAGAAGGTTTGGTTTGAGTCTGATTTTTGAGTGTGAGTTGGTGAGATTTATGAGATGCTGACTGAAAATGTAAACTGACAGATGGAGGAGAGTATGAATGTTCCCAGGAGGAGGAGTGGGGACTAAGCCTCCCTCTGGAATTGAGGACTGATTGAATGTTTCTCCTCTCTTTCTGCGGCGTTCCAGCTGCAGTCCAAAAAATTGCAGTAAGATGATGACTTTAAATTGCTCATGGTGTAGGAGTTCTTACCCTGTGAGGGACTGCTATTGGCTCCTGAGTTGGGTGTTGGGTTATGGTTTAATGCGACTCTGGTTTAATGCTGGATAACTTGTGGAAGTGGTAATGGATGTTCTTTACCTGAAGAATATCAAAGTCAAATCCTTAGTCTTTATTGTCAATTGTAGTATATGTACAGGACACACAAAGGATTGAAATGACATTAATCTCAGACTCCACGGTGAGCGCACTAACAACGCCAAGCAAGTGCGGGTTAGGTGGGTGTTTGAGGGGATGGTGGGCTCTCCCTCAATCCTGACTGTTTTGCGGGTTAGGCGGCTGTAAAAGGGGTGTGTGGGGTCTCCCACAATGCTGAATGCTTTGCAGGTTAGGCGGGTGTAAGAGGGGTTGGTGAGGTCTCCCACAATGCTGAATGCTTTGCGGGTTAGGCGGGTGTAAGAGGGCTGGGTGGGGTCTCCCACAATGCTGAATGCTTTGCGGGTTAGGCGGGTGTAAAAGGGGTGTGTGGGGTCTCCCACAATGCTGAATGCTTTGCGGGTTAGGCGGGTGTAAGAGGGGTTGGTGAGGTCTCCCACAATGCTGAATGCTTTGCGGGTTAGTCGGGTGTTCGTGGGGTGGTTGGGGTCTCCCACAATGCTGACTGCTTTGCAGGTTAGGCGGGTATAAGAGGGGTATAAGAGAGATCTTGGTAACCAATGGACTGGAGGAGGGTGAGACTGGATGGACATATACAGAATGCCTTAATTCTGTTCAACCAATATTTCGTGGCATGGCTGAAACCGGTGTCCAGTGATATGTACGAAGCACGGAATATTTTGTGCAGGAAGTGTTTCTAACTCAACATGATGGGAATCAAGGCAGTAGAATCCCACATGCAGAATGAGAAACATAAATCTGCCAAGTCAACCCACCAACAGACGCTGAGTATTTCCCGGTTCTGTTCTAGCCTCATCTCCACCACATCCACCTCCATCTCTGATACCAGCACCAGGAGAAGCAGTAACTGATCTCAGGACAACATTTGGGTGTACACAAACACTGAAAGCAGAAAACTGTGGTGTCTGAACACACTGACAAAACACCAATCATAAAAGCCAAATTAGGAGTAGGAGACATTCCACACAATGTTCCCAGACTCCGAAATAGCTCACACGTTTGCATGCAGTTCTGACAAGGTAGCCTACATCAGCAAATTTGGATTAGCCCCATCCTGGCAAGCCCTTTTAACATTAAATAGCTTGATCGCATACTCATTCCAGATATCTTAAACTCATTTATGATTAGTCAAAATGCCAATTTAAGATAACTTGAAATACATTTCCGCTAGTTGAAATGGTTATTTAAAATATCTCCAATTACATTTTGACTAGTAAGAATAAACAGACTTTACCCATTATCTTGTATTGAACATTCAGTTACAGATATTAATACTTTAATTCTGACCATCTGAGATATGAATTTCAGATCTTTAATTACGGCGGATCATAATTCAAATTTAAGACCACAGAAAGTAACAAAGCAGGGTCACTGAGTGCACATAATGCGAAGAAGTCTGGCATTAACCTCAGCCCAAGAATTGTGTGCTGGGAACTGCATGGTTGGGCTTCCAAGGCCGAGCGGCTGCATGCCGCCACACATCACCAAGCACACAGCATCGGATGGAATGGTGAAGAGCACACCACCACTGGACTCTAGAGCACTGCAAACATTATGTGCAGTGACAAATCATGCTTCTCCGTTACAGTAGGGCATGGTGAAGGAGGGAAAAGAAGGACAATCCATGGAGTGGTTCTCCAAAAAATGGGGGTATTAACAAAAATAGAACACAAACGGGGAATCAGAAAATAAAGGGGTCGAAAACCAAAACAGGTAATACAAAACACTAACAAAAGAAATTACAAAGACTCACGACCAGAGTGGCCACAGCCTTTGAGCCGCACACTCAACCCATTGAGTTATGCAGTGGGCCAGGGAGAAAAACCATGGGAACACCAGGGATGGCCAGTGGGCACATGGGACAGGACCGGAGGGGCAATGACCCTGACACTTCTCTGTCTAGCAGACTAATGAACAAGTCTGGGTTTGGCAGATGCCAGGAGAACATTAGCTGCCTGACTGCATTGTACCTACTGTACAGTTTGGTGGAGGCGGGATAATGGTATTGGGTTGTTTTTCAAGGATTTCGCTAGGCTCCTTAGTTCCAGTGAAGGGAACTCTTAATGCTTCAACATACCAAGACAGCTTGGACAATTCTATGTTTCCAACTTTGTGGGAATGGTCTTGGGAAGGCCATTTTCTGTTCCAGCATGACTGTGCCGCAGTGCACAAAGCAAGGTCCATCAAGACATGCTTGGGTGAGTTTGGTGTGGAAGAACCTGACTGACTCACACAGAGCCCTGACCTCAACCCCATGAAACACCTTTGGGATGAACTAGAATGGAGATTGTATCAGGCCTTCATGTCCAACATCAATGCCTGACCTCACAAATGCTTTTCTGGATGAATGGGCAAAAAATTTCTTGTTCACCACATAAGCCTTGATGAAAAGTTCTTTTGAGATTCTGTACAAAGCTAATAGACATTTTTTCATTACATAGTTTTGTATCGATTACGTCATGCACAACAGATTTAACTAATCAGAACTGCAATTAGGATATGTTAATCATTGCATTTACAGATATCTAAAACTGATTTGTGGGCAGTAAGGAGAAATCTCTTAATGTTAAAAGGGCTTGCCCTCACCCATATACCTCAAATCAGCTTGTTGCAGATTCTAACAAGGGTTTCCTTCTTTTAATGTTCAACAAGAGCCTTAACCAAACCACGAAAACCAAACACAACTGGATCTGCATGTCCACAATGGGTGCAAAAATCATGTCCACTTGAGATATTTTGGATCACAGTTCATGGGACATGGATCAGCCCAGGAGGTACCGCACCATTTCAAAGTAAATTGATTATGTTTGAAGTATGCATTTAGACTACATCGAAGCCACAGATCAAGCTTGGAATATCAGAGCTCAGAATGAAATATGACATGGTGGGGGTGTTGATTTAAGTCACACCTTATTCTTGTTAGTTGTGTATATTGAAAATGCTGTTAGGAAAACACAAATTAATTGAAATGAAACATTTTATCGGCCAGCCCTTTGGATATGTGTTAGAATGCAGTGCTGATAAAATAATAATGCAATCAACTGCAAAGTCCAAACAGACATACACACTACACATTAGTCTACGATGCGTCCAGCTAATCAACTGCAAAGTCCAAACAGACATACACACTACACATTAGTCTGCGATGCGTCCAGCTAAGCAAAATATCCTGCTTCCCAAACAGGCCCATGGTCTGGCACTTCCATTGTAATACTGACAGAAGGTTGAATTTTCATTCACTTTTAATTTCAAGTGTTTCCATGTAACTGATGCTTTCGTTCTTTATTTGGACTCTCACCCGTAATCCTTCTGCAATATTGTCGAGTAATCAAGAAGAAAAATCTTAATCAATGTTATTTAATAATTGAGTAATTGCAACAGCTCTAATAAAAACATAAGAACTTAAGGAATTTACAAACGAGAGGAGGCCATTCAGGCCATCAAGCTTGTTTGGGGAGAACTTACAGTAACTAATAGCTCAGAGTTGTTAAAATCTTATCTAGCTCTGATTTAAAGGAACCCAGGGTTTTAGCCTGCACTACAC
>JAODLD010000044.1:5394370-5409074 GCA_026781065.1 Mormyrops boulengeri | reverse complement strand
GTAAGTGAAATCCCCTATCAGTCAACACAGATAAATGACATAAAAATGGGCTCTATCTTTCTATAATAGCATGCAGTGTTCAAAAGATGTTTTCTCCTGTTTGTTCCCGTACACTCCCAGCACCCCCAGAACAGCAAATATGAGTTTAAGTATCAATTACACACTCTACACCTACACACAAAAAATACGGTCCCCTGCGAACAACGCACCCACACAGAAATTATATCACAACCCGTGAAGACTCCATGTGCTTTGAGCTGTTTGTGGTTTACGTCCTATAGTAATAGTCCTGGGGCAAATGGGGGATTTGCACTTTGTTTTTATACCTAAAACAGAACAAACAAGTAGCATGAAAGGGTCAAAAATTTTATGAGGGGGCAGCAAAATATCTGAATAAAAGCTAGAATAACAGAACGGACGGATCATTCAGGGCATATTGAATTCTTAATTTTAGCTGTTACAGTTTTCCTTAGCGGCCACCCCTGTTCTAAACATGAAAAAACATCCAGAGCGTTCAGTCCTCATGCCTCATCCTGCCTGAACCTAAGCTTCATATTCTGTTATTATTTTAATGTAAATTATGGTTCTTATATATGTCTGAAAACTGAACAAGGCTACACTTCCTGGGCGTGTGTTTATGTTGAGTCTCTGTGCTTGATTATACATGCTTGAATGTAATCTGCTTCTAAAATCTATCAATTATTATCAAAATGAATGGTGCTTCTGACAGCAGGAACATGTCTGGTTTACAAAAACTAGTCAGCAAAAAACAAAAAATCTGGTCAGTCCAATTTTGCCAATGTTTCCAAATGTTGCCTTCTGTCCTCAACATTTGCTTACACACACGCTGAAATCCATTTTTACACCAATATGTCCCCTGAAAGGATGGTAGAAGAAATGTTCAGTCAAATATTCCGCAATTCAATATGGTGCACTGATCTTTCAATGGATGGTTAATTGTGGCTCTTTCCTCACTTGCAGCCAAACTGTTAGGACGGTCACATAAAAAAACCTTTTTATTTTGTTAAAATTAAAGATACACAAAAAAATTCCCCAGCTGTTTGTGACAATTTGGTCAATCTAATCCAATTTCTATGACTGCGATTGTATCTGCCAGTTGTCCTAACGTTTGAAAAGCTCTGATTGATTGGCTGATGCTTAAAAGTTAATGGCTTCTCTTAAATCGCAGCTGGATCATTTTTCTTCAGGGTAATGATGGAGGCCCGACATAATTAACTGTCTGCTATGTCCAGAATACAGCTATGTGCTCCTTTGAATCAGAGTTGTTCTTGCTATTTTTATTCTTAATTGTCACTTTCACTCTTCCAAATCGGCTGCTGACAGGGTGTAATGCATCAGAATTCTGGAAATAATTTCATGAAAAGTTAATTTGGGAATCTCTTGGAACCCAAACCTACATATATAGAAAACAAATATTAGTATTGCCGACCACTGCTGCAGGGTCTCTGCTGACGGAAGCAGTTGGTGAAGAGGTATTTTTTTCTCGTCATGTGGTCACGCAGTTGGACCAGTCTTGTAAACATACTTCCTTTAGTGCACTTAAGTGCACCTAGTTTGTTTTGTCCATTTGACTAAAAGTTTCTATGTTATGCTATATAAACAGTTAGTATCAGGTATTACCAGAAACCGAAATTAAATACCGCTTTAATGCCACATCATCTTAGATATGGCTTTTGTGATATGTTACGTTTGTGGTTTAGACCATTCCTTTTCTCTACATTTAACTACTGCAAATGGTTTGTAGAAGTGCTATTCTGTTTGGGCTGGACCCGATGTGTCTAGTACTATTGTGCTAAGTCTCTGGGGTATTTGGACTTCACTGGTTTTTCTTGAAGTCTCATTTCCTTGTAGATTGACTCATTCCTGCCCTACCAGCAGGTAAGGATGGTTATAAATACCTTCAGAGATGCACTGTTTTCAATTTACCAGTGACCACGGTTGTAGCTGTCTTTGACAAATTCAGTATTGTGAAGTGGTTGGTGAACTAATGCAAAATATTTATATGTGACTGACTTCCAGTAAGAAAGATTCTTAACCAGAATACTGAGTATGTGCAGTGCAATAGCTCAGTATATTCAGTATCGTAATTAGCTGTATCAGGAAGCAGCCAGTACATTAGTACTGTGGTATGCAGTATCGGC
Organism: Mormyrops boulengeri; assembly: GCA_026781065.1. Lineage (NCBI taxonomy): Eukaryota > Metazoa > Chordata > Actinopteri > Osteoglossiformes > Mormyridae > Mormyrops > Mormyrops boulengeri. The sequence continues at coordinate 5,406,912 of JAODLD010000044.1, read as the reverse complement.
CTCCGTACCGGCCTCAGTACCGACCTCCGTACTGGCCTCCGTACCGACCTCCGTACCACTGTACTTCCCCTTCCTCTCTCTGTAGTTGGAAGGCTCCCAACTTGACTGTTTGATTGCCACACACACACTACACAGTATTTAGTATCTCTCTGGGTTTTCTGCTTTTTGTACAACTGGCAAGCAATAATATCACTTGAAATCTGTTGAAAATGCATTAAATTTATCGAAAACCTGTGATTTCTGGGTACAGCCACGTGAGCTATTTAAAGTGGACCAAATAAATGTTATATCTGCTTTTGTTAGTCACCATTTGTCATATTGTTATTGTTACTGCCATAAACATATTACAATATTACAAATTATGTTACATGCAAGTCTTAAAATGTGTGTATTATTGTAAGTGGAATTAAAACTGACTCATGGTTTTGAAATTCTAGTTTGTATGATGTATGTTTTGTGGGCTCAATATTTTAGTGTCTGAAATCTTTGACCACTTTGACCAACATTCACTGTGAAAGTAATAAAGTACATTTCTCTGATCAGCTGCATAAAACTTTAACTTTAACTCAAACTGACCCTCCAGAAGAATGTATCTCAGTCCTAATGTATTTTAATCAACAGATACATAAAAAGATAATAAGAGAAATTTAAATGGACTGCAAGGCAAACATGAAAAGATAAAGATTCTCAAAAGATGTCTCTCTTGTGGTACTCATTGTCACAACGCTGAACATCATTGCAAACTTTCATATGTAATGTCCCAAATTCTGTTGCCTATGTCAGGATCCATTCTTGAGGTCTGCTTTGATTTTATTTCTTCTTCACTCTCACTGTCACTCAGAGAAGTGCCTCTTGGTGACTGTAAGACATCAAAAACTGCGGAAAGAAATCATGTCAGAAACTAATACAAATGAGGGAAAAAATCCAAAAGTAAAATCTTCTATAAATAAAGACGTACCTTACAAAAAAATGGATGTCTATTCACCTACTGTTTATGAATTTCTGAAATACACTGAGCATACATTTTAATATTGCTATGTCCTCATCAAGTAGCGGAGCTGTTCTCACAGATGATGCGAATTTGCATAGCTATGTATGGAGTATGATTCACCATAAATGAGTTGAATCACTTATAGTACCAGACGCAGAAGCACGAACATGACAGAAGTTGCACTGAGCACTTTAATGAGGCGTGCATACACTGCCATGATCTACTTAACTCCAGTGAAGCAAACAGTAACTAGACATAGACAGACAGTAAGCCTCAAAATGTTGGCTACATACACGCATAGCCATGACAAAAACGTAATCTGATTGGCTGCTAAAGGTTACTAGTAGAATAGTCATACCTCAATAGAACATTGGTTATTAGAGCTTCACCACTAGGGGGCTCCCATAATGCCACTGTAGAATTGCATTGTGTTCTCACCTATTTTATGTCATCTCCTTTTCAAGCTAGTTACCAACAAGACAAACACATTCATATTTCCTATAGGTTTCCTCCCAGAGGCTAAAGAAATGCATTATGATTAAATGGCACCTCTAAATTATGGCAATTCAGGAAAACAAATGCAAATGCATACATTGGCCGAGCGACAGAATCCAACTGGGCAGCTAAGAGCTCTGACTGCTTGCATGCCTGTCCTTGCACTCCTGAAAAAAACTTACTCTTTAAAGCAAACTGAATGAAATCTGACTCCACTTCACTACGGCTTAGGGTTTGTTATAGAATAGGTGACCTCCCATTAATGTCGACTGTTCTGATTACATCCTACGTATACGCTGATGACGCAGCTCTGGAAGCAGCACACGCTGACAGACAGATGGGTATGTGCTCTGTACAGCCAATCAGACAGCACCCATCTGTCAAAGTTCAGGACCAGTGTCAGTCAGCCAGCAAACTGCCATTGAGCCCCACCCACAATGACTCATGACTGGGGGTGCAGAATTACACCAGTAAATATGAGGTCCCCAGCCCCACACCTCCCTCCTTTTTAATTAACAAACCAAGTCACAGTCCTTTCTTTTGCTAGTGGCAATAAGGCGATCACTGACCTTCTTTGGGATTTTATAATTCTTTTTTTGAACCTCACTGTCTGTGATTTTCTTTTTCAAAGTATAGTAATACATGATTTGGCAGCCAGATTTCCATACTATTTGGAATTTTAACAATCGGATTGTTGAGCCTCTTTGAGCCCCAAATGGGAAGAACCTCCCAACAAGGCAAGATGTCCGTAACTGATACAAATTTCCTAACCCTAAGGGTTAGGGGCTAGGGTTAGGGGTTAAGGTTAGGGTTAGGGGTTAGGGTTAGGGTTATGTATCTTTTAAAAATGTGATATTGTTTTAGGATTTAGACCAGTATACTCGGATTTATACCCGGTATACACATTTAGACATTCTGTGTCGACTTTGGGTTACCTGGGGACAGAGGAGCAGGATAATAGATGAAAGGGAAGGATCGTTTTATGGGCACAGAGTCTGTGAGACTGTGCTGGTGGGCAATATTCTTCTCCATGGGGGGTGAGTTGAGATCACAAAGAATGATAGTGTAATTGTCTGGGTTTAGTCTCTGTTTGATAGTTTCCCCTTGCACGAAAAACTGGGGGCCCCAGTGAAGTCCAGCATCAGAGAGTTCTGTGGTGCCAGAAGCCTTACAGGACGTACCAACATCTAGTTCTTAAGTTTTATTTAAAGCTCAATGTACAGCGCTCACAGAAAACCTTGGGACACTTCCTTAACTCTGTAAAAATGTTGCAAATTTATACGTTTCATAACAAAAGTCTGTTGACAAGCAACGTTTAACACATCTGTACATATCTTCCACACAGACATTTTCTTTCTGCTAAGTGTCATAATTTTTTGATTGACTCATTCCGTTCTTCTGTTCTTGCCATTTTGCTATTAATTGCAGTTGTGGTCATTGGCTCCCAAAGGGACACTAAACACAAATGTTTGGTGTTTAGTGTTACTGCAAAGGTGTTACTAAATGAAAAGCATCCAGTTAGACTGCTTGTCAATGAAGTTTTTAACCCAGAACAGCTCTTTTAGAACGATAATTTGGGTTTCAGTTTATAACTACTTGATATGAATGCTTTTACTTGATATGAATATTTCTCTGTGAACAAATGCATGAAATAATGATTTTTGTTATAAAAGCCAATAAATCTGCAACATTTTCCCTGAATTATTAGTCACCCCGAGCATCCCAAGACTTTCTGTGAGCACTGTACATGTAATTTAACACTAATTACCGATGTTCCACTGATGGTTAAATGTGACACTTAGCAGATTTCGCAGCACTTGTTTTTGCATTGTTTTGATTTTTCTGCAGGTCTCCTTGTACATATAAGAAGTCACAGCAATGGCCCGTTTGACTAAACGTATAAACGCTGGATTTTATTTGCAGTGAATTGTAGTCAATGGCAATTAATTTTGATCAGTGGCAAAGGCTGGTGTCTGGTGTATAATGTAATACAGTAACTTGTTTTTAGGATCACAGACATCAAGGCTGGTTTTTTAATATCCCAGCTTGTCCCACTACGACACAATAGGAGGTACAGATTTTGATTACAGCACCACCTGGTGTAACTTGCCCAGCAGCATTTTAGCCAGGTTACGCAACATGAACCTGGTGGCCACACTTTGGTGAAATAGCCATTCAACATGTAATATGATATATAAGTGCAAATGTATCTGTTTTTACGGGTGAATTCTTATGAAACTGACGGGTGCCTTTAGTATCCAGAATGTGAAGTATGTATAAGAATGCAATAAAGGTTTTCCCTTTAAGCCAGGAAATCTCCCCACGTTGACTGTACATCTTTGTCAGGTATATACATTAGTATTGAGATTTAGCATGTGCACATGAGAGTGCAGGACTACGAATCAGTTTGTTCGGTTATCATGTGTTCGCGCTTTGTGTCTTTTGTAGGGACCTTCAGTCTTTGCCCAAATGGAATGTCATGCTAGATAGATAATGGTTTTCTCCTGCCTCCTATCTTACCTCAAATGAATAACAAATAACAAGCTATGACATTCACTGACATTTATGAGAATAACTGTATTTCTGTATTTCTCTTCAGTCTTGTGTAGATTCATTGACCTTGAGACCGTCTATTTAACAAAGACGTTTTTGAGATCCAACCACAGAAAAGATAAGTGAGCAGTTTGTGAAATGCAACACCTGTAACAAGACTGACTTTCCACAAGCTGGCCAAGAAGGTAAGAGTGTGCTGGACAACCAGGTGAATTTTATGTAGGAATTGGAAATATTAAGACAGACAGACAGACAGATACTTTATTAATCCCAAAGGATATTTTATTCATGTATTCATTCATCATTACCTTTAATAACTAGAGCTATTATTCATGCCCTAAACAATTGTGAGTGGCAATTAGATCCCTGCATAATTGCAAATTATAGATTATTATAGACAGACAGCAATCCCATAAGACCGTGCAGTACCAGCGATCCCTCCAGCCAACGCTATGCAGAGCCATCTAGCAATGGTGTAACTCTTAGCAGGCAGTGAATCTCTGTACCCAAAATGAAACCAGATAAAGGAGAAAGTGGTTGAACAAGTCAATTATGCCATTCAACATCCAAGACCTTTAAAATGTGAGAGTAGTGAAAGCGAGAGAAGCGAGAGAGAGAATGTTAATATTACTGAGTCCCTTCTAGGAAGACATTTTAAAAGTGTTTTTTAATAACATACCATTGCTGTACGAGGAAGTATGAGGAAATCTGTCCTTATAAATACTTATAAATACCTATAAATATTTATTTACAGAGCAGACACTCCTGTCCACGGGCACTTATGCATGAAGAAAGCTTGTGTTGACGGAGCCAGTGAGGTTCAGAGCCCTGCTCACGCACTCAGCGATGTCACGGTGGCCTTACCGCAGCATTAGAATCCACAACCTTCTGAACATGGACATTCTGCTGCTGAGCTGTACAGCACTCTGGCTCTTTCCATTCAAACCTTCACTTACAATAATTAAAACTAATGCCTCCACTAGATGGAGCTGCAAGCTGATTAAATTGGGTAAGTTATGAAGGTGCTGCAGACTTCTGGTCTGGTATTTATATAAAGACAAAGCAAAAACGTTTTTTCATCGCGCTGACAACCAGGCTTCCACATTGATATACAGTTTCTCATTTTTCTTAGTTATTTTGTATCGGAAGCAGCACCATACTGAGTTGTAATTTGACTGCAATTATAATTCAGTTCAAATTAAATTCCTGCATGATGTAATTCTCTTTTGGAGTAATAAAAATGTTAAAAATTAGATTATTCAAAATAATTAACCGGTGATTAAACCAATTAGTGGACCACAATGCCAAAAAAATGTCATTCATACAACCAATTTCAGCCTGTATTTAAAGGAAACACTGACCTCAAGTGGAACATCACCAAGGTGTTTCAAACAGATTTCAATATTCTATTCAGCTCATCCAGTAGGGAGTCACAGGACCTAAGAAACCATTCCAGTGTATCACAGGGCAAAAATTACAAGTCATTTATAGACACCAGTTCATCTAGCTATGGGTAAAGCTAGTGTTAGGTGCTGAGTCATCACACTGCCACAGACAACCATCATTATCTCCAGAAGGTACTGCCACTTTTATTATTATTATTATTATTGTAAACATACACACAGTGTGCAGACACACACACATTCATATGCAAAGCCGGAGACCAGTTTTGATATCTCACATTCTGTGCTTCTAAAATAAGCTTTGGGTTCCACTGAATATTAAAAATGAATTTTAGGAGGAAGAAACTAAGAAAGATTCACAGCTTGTCCAGAAGATGGTGACATGGCTTCACCCATTCATTTGCACATTCAACATCATTTTTTCATCAAGTTTATCATGAATCAATGAATAAATGCAATTCAAGCATTTTATTGTCATTGTGTAACAATAAACTTACCTTTACAACCCCAAAGGTGCATTTAAAGAATGCAAATAGCTATCAGTACAATAAATACAAAATAAAAGCTGGAAGTAGAATAATCGTACAAAATATGTTCAAAATATTTGCAAAGATGGCATATATACTATGTTAAGTGTTCAAATAACCAGAACAGGTTATTACTGCCCCGGTGTGCAGCAGCATAGATTATTATTGCACATATATTGCATATATTATTGTACAGTAAACAATGTATTGCACATCACCAACATAACCAATTGTACATATTTAGTGAGAGAATATTCTTCAATTGAGGGGATTTAGAGTTCAGCAGGCTTATGGCTGTTGGGAAAAAGCTATTTTTTAGTTTGTCTGTACGTGTGCGGATTGATGTGAAGCGCCTGTCCGATGGGAGGAGCTTAAACACAGTATGTCCAGGATGAGTTACGTCCGTAATGATGTTTCTGGTCCTTCTCACACAGTGATTCTCGTAAAGGTGTTCAGATGATGGCATTTCAGTGCCGACGATGTCCTGTGCGGTTTTTACGACTCGATGCAAGGCTTGTTTAGCTGCTTTGGTGCAGCTGAATGAATGAACCAATGATCAAATAAATACATCTGATTTATCATTTAAATTCAATTAGCATGCACAATACTTATGTCCATTCATTCATTTGATACCTCTGGTTTAAACCTGACCTGTTTTCATTCATTTTAATTTTATTGCGAATGCACTGTAAGATGAAGATTTCAGCAAGTTTAAGTGAAACAGCAACACTCCGTCAATGATTGTATTGATGACAGACCTTCCTTCCTTCCTTCCTTCTGTCCATCCATCCAAACATTTCCATAAAGGTATCAGGTATCTTGCTGCAGAGCAGTAGAGCAGGGGCTTGTCCCTGGCATCAAACCAAACACTCCAAGGGGTTAAAAGCTACAATCAGTTGATCAATTTGCTTGATATTATTTGCTGATTACAAACCAACATTTGGCCAATACAGCATCTAGCTAAATATTTTGGAAAATATGAAAATCAATTTTATATTTATTTTTTATTTAATTTACTTTTTATGTCTTTATTATTTTTAATTACATTTTTTATCATCTTCTGTTTTTTGTGTAGCACACCAGGACCTGAGGAAACACATTTTGTTCCTTTATGCTGCACGACGTGTTGATGTGTAGGAGTGACAAAAATCCTTCGAATCATGAATCTTGATTTTTTTTTTTTTGTGACAATAAAATGTAAATAATGGGGAAAATCGTACATTACATCGCTCCTGGAAAAGTTAAAATTTTAAAGTTACTGATTGGTTAATCCAAAGACATAGACATCTCAGAAGGCAAAGCAGTGATTCATAGCTCTATAATTATGTAAAGACTCCCTGCTTAAAATGCATTACATTCTGGTGGAACATTTGTTCTTGACTAGATCAGGAGCAGGAATGCGGGGCCTAGTGCAGACCGCTCCTGGGGAAGGAACCGTAAGGGCCTGGGATCGAGCGCTTGTTAGGCCAGTCTGTGCCAGCTGGGGAGGAACAGAAGGAGCTCAGTGGGCAGGAGGAAGCGTCCCTGCAGGAGGCAGAAAGGAAGCCGGGACAATGACACACTCAGCACTGCAGAAATGTCAAACTGAGCCTGGAGGTCACCTCGCTCGCCCAAGCCGCCATTTTCTCAGCATATACACAGTAAAAATGAAATTTTCCCAAATACATTATATTCCAATAGATAAATATAAATGGTAATATAAAATTAGATTATAAATACTTCAAATTGCCCCACATTTAGTCTGAATTGATTTAAATCGATTTGATTGAGTAAACAATTTAATATTATGCATATCTTAATCATAGTTGGTGTAAATATTAAACATTCATCTATTACACTCGACTCGTAAAACAGAAAGATACAACATGTTGGAAAAACATGACAGATGACCGGTGAAGCTGTGATGGTTTTATTCTTTGCTAATTTGTTCATATACAGTACCTTAAAAATCAGGGCCCAAACAACGCCTCTCTGTGGTGTTCACTGTAATTTTAATTCATCCCTGGAAGTATACAGGACAGTGGATCAACACTGCTGAAAATCAGCACAGAACAGAAGGATGCGAAGATTACATGGGAAAAGCTATATATAATAAAACAATGTATGCATATACATTTTAATTATCATTACCGATTTAGACATATTACCTAACTTTCCATGCCAAATTATATTGTTACATAATGATTGGGAAGTATCCAGCTGTGGAAAAACAAGGTTTATTTTCAAACTGCACTCCAAAACACAGGCAGTGTGATGTAGATCAGGTCAGGGCACCATGGCGAGGAAAATGAATTCAGACTGTAGTCCAAAATCCGTAATATAACAGACAGGGAGTTACACTGCTTAGCAAAGAGGGCGAAACATCGAAGAACAGGAAAAAACTGAAAGGAAAGTTATACAATCAAACCATCAAGGCTCAGTAAGCCGAATACACAGCACCTCACAAGGAACTGACTGTAAAGACGGTCCTAAAATAGCCAGTGAGCAATGAGTTAATGACCCACAGACAGACTGGGTGTGACTGGTTTGAGACTGGGAAGGATCCCGTCATTGCTCCTCAGGACCACAGCCCTCCCAGTCCATTTGATTGTGAAGCAACCCCCACACCACGAGAGTCCATCAGGGCATGGAACACCACTTAATGCCTAAGTGGGGGAGGCCCTAGACGGAGATAAGGATGGATTATTTGGGCAGCAATAAACATGTTTGAAGAAGAAGATATGGCAGTTAGGGGAGATCCTGCATCTGGGGTAACTGTAAATTGTTTCGTATAAATTAATTTTACTCTATGTATAGTTTGAGTATTTGCATGTGTTTTAGTCTGTGTTCATATTAATCATCTCTGTATGTATGTATATGAAACTTGTGTCTTATTTCTCTTATTTGCTGCCATTTTGGCCAGGACTTCCTGGAAGAAGAGATATTGTATCTCAATGGAACCTTCCTGGTAAAATAAAGGATAAATAAAAATAAAAAAAATAAATAGGTGACAGACCAAGTGGATACGTACGGCCATGTCCTGGATGGAACAAGGGACTGAGACAGCAGTGTTGATGAGGGCATTTCAATGACATGTCTCTCTAATGGGAGGAGTGGAGGTGGGTCCCAAATGGAAAAGAGTTAAGCATTTTAAACAAGTGAACTTTTTGCATACTGAGTCCAGGCTAGAATTTGGCTTCAGCTGGAAAAATATTATTATGTTAGGTATCGTCCAGGCTGCTGGCTTAATCAGTCAGGCCTTTATACTGTGGTTGCTAGGGAAGATAAACTGTCCCTGATGCTGAGGCGGGTACAGAACGTTCTCCACATTAGATATGAATTGAGGTTCTCTGTCCAGATTAATATCATCAATAGGGGTGTCGCGATATATTGACGATAAGCATGAGGTTAACTGGAGGACCCGGAGGAAATCTTGGAGAACCTGTCTGCTATAACAGTGGAAAAGCATATGGTGAAAGATCACTGATAAAATCCATAGCAATGTTGGTTTGTGTGGCTTCATACGTCTGATCCAGCCAGTGCAAGGTCTTCTCTTTCATACATTATTATTCCATTCTCCTGGAGAGAGATCATAGGAGTACAAATCAAAAGTGGGAAATGGAAGTTAGTGTCCATGCCATTGAGAAAGTAGAGCTCTCACACTTCTCATGAATTATCCAGCTCCATCATAATGGGCACTAACAAGTCTGGTTGTCTGAGCACAAGATGCTGTTTCAGCTTGTTCTGCTTGTGACTGTACAAACTGGATGGCTGAAGCAATTAATTACCTTTACTTACAGGGTTCTTTATTAAACAACACATATACCATATAGATGGTAGACATGAAGCACTAGCAGTCCGGCTCGCCTAACCCGAACCCGAACCCTAACCCTAACCCAGCCCCTAACCCAAACCCTAACCCTAACCCTAACCCCAGAGCTGCATGTTCACATACGAAATCATTCGGGGTAACAAGAACACAGCATAAAAGTCCTATTCTTACAGAGCTGATGTAAGTTGATTCTTTAGTTTCTGAAAATCTACACAAATCATTACTTATAACTGCTTTAATGTTCCTCATGCACGAAGGCCATTCTTAGTGCTGTGATTGTGCTGAAATCACGGATGATGCTTCTGTAGAAATGAATGAACCTCGGGAAATTTTGCAAATCTCATTTTTCTCAGTTTTTGGTTCAGGCTAATTGCAGACAGTGAATCCTTTATTCTCATCCATTCAGACTTACTTACTGTAGTTAAGTGAACACTTGGATAGATGAAATTTACACTTTGGCACAGGGATTCTCTTGCGTCTCTGGGGTACCTACAGTACGTTACATAATCCTTTAGATCAGCCAGATTGAAATAGTATATTATCAGGTCAAATACCTGGTTCATTAAGAATTTGAAGACTGAGCGGGCATCAGCTAAACCATATGGTATAACTTGTTATTTATAATGCCCCTCTGTTGCCATAAATACAGTTTTCCATTCAGGGGTGGATTAACTTATTTGGATACCCTAGGCTGACATTAGCATGGACACTAGGAGGTCATCTCCTAAGCTATGAGCTATTTCATGAGCTAACAGAGAAACAAGTACAAATAAAAAACGATATCACACAAACATCTGCTAATCAGAGAGTGTGCGTTGAGGGTGAGTGGTGGTGTGGGGGGGGAGTGCTGGATCACTCTGACTTGTGTGCGCTGATCTTTATGGAATCGTGGCTGAACACCTGCTTGCACACTACATAGCAGGAACAGGAGAAAATGTAAAGGCCTCTCTATTTACATTCACAACAACTGGTGCACAGATTCTCTGGTTGTCAACAGTCGCTGCTTCCCCTCATTAGAATATATCATTCTGAAATGCAGACCATTTTATTTACCCAGAGACTTTATGTGTGTGTCTGTGTGTATGTGTGTGTTTATACACACAGACACACACACACACACACACACACCATCTGATGCTAACACAACCTGTTACAGGCCATAACTCACCAATAAAATGCAAACCCCGATGGAGTGTTTATCATGACAGGTGATTTTTATTGAGCAAATCTCAGCAACCTTTTTTGTCCACATTTCACCAGCATGTAAAATTCCCCACCAGGGATATAAACACGTTGGAACATTGTTTATAGCAACATAAAAAGTGCATCCACATCTCTCTGATCCTAAAACCTGTCTACAGGCCGCTGATAAATAGAATTAAACCGACTGCCAAAATAATAAACATATGGCCAGAGGTATCCCCCCCGCCCCACCACCCCACCTCCAGGACTGTGTTGAGTGCACAGGATGGGGCAGCTTGGAAGAACAATCATCATACACTGACCAGACAGACATTAACAAGTGGAGCAACAGCAGGGATCCCACTAAAAGAGCTTTCTAGGAAATCGTAGGATAATGTCTCGGAACTGTGGAACCTTAGAAGGAAGGACTAGCAATTGTCTCCTCATTATGGCTCCGAACCGCTGATGGAAGGGATCTGTTTGCTGTGTGATTTGCTAGGCATCCAAAGGACGTCTGAGCTCTCCTGGAGAGGAACAGTTACTGGGCCAGGCATATGTCAATAAAATTACCAGCCATACCAGCTCTGGAAGAAACGGCTAAGAGACATATAACATTTCAGGGTAATGAAGAGGGCAGCCATTGATGCTGTCCAGCTCCCCCACACACAGGCTTGGCTGCTCCTGGAGGTGTCCCTGGCTGTTCTCCCATGATGAAGGAGCTTGAGTTCAGGACTAGGTGAAGGAGAAAGCAGGGCCACAGACAGCCAATGCAGGTCTGCATTTAGCCCATGTTGATATCTAGCTAGCAGTGCTGGCTCACGCCACCCGCTTCCAGCTGCCATAATTGAAAACTGCGCCGCTGAGCGCTTCCTCTGCCAGATCGCACACAAAGAAACTTCTAGATCCTCTCCAGCAGCATGATGATAAAACACATCTTTTCAAGCAGCAGGATGCCTGAAAAGCATGTAAAATTCAGGCTCAGAATAAATAAGATTTATATAAAAGACAATAAGATTCAGTCTTTCTCTAAACATCTGCACTCAAAGAGCACTGGTGGTTGCTGATGTGCATAGAACATTAAAAGAATTTCCCTCGGGATGAATAGTTTTTCTTATCTTATCTTTATCTTGACTCTGCGGGTCCGCTGGATGCACCTCCCCTGGTCCCGCTTGCCGGCTGGGTTTAAGTGTGATTCTGTGAGTCCGCTGGATGCACCTCCCCTGGTCCCGCTTGCCGGCTGGGTTTAAGTATGACTCTGCGGGTCCGCTAGATGCACCTCCCCTGGTCCCGCTTGCCAGCTGGGTTTAAGTATGACTCTGCGGGTCCGCTAGATGCACCTCCCCTGGTCCCGCTTGCCGGCTGGGTCTAAATGTGACTCTGCGGGTCCCCTAGATGCACCTCCCCTGGTCCCGCTTGCCGGCTGGGTTTAAGCATGACTCTGCGGGTCCGCTAGATGCACCTCCCCTGGTCCCGCTTGCCGGCTGGGTTTAAGTATGACTCTGAGGTCCGCTAGATGCACCTCCCCATGTCCCGCTTGCCGGCTGGGTTTAAGTATGACTCTGCGGGTCCGCTAGATGCAC
>JAODLD010000044.1:5361269-5394270 GCA_026781065.1 Mormyrops boulengeri | reverse complement strand
GCACCTCCCCTGGTCCCGCTTGCCGGCTGGGTTTAAGTATGACTCTGCGGGTCCGCTAGATGCACCTCCCCATGTCCTGCTTGCCGGCTGGGTTTAAGTATGACTCTGCGGGTCCCCTAGATGCACCTCCCCTGGTCCCGCTTGCTGGCTGGGTTTAAGTATGACTCTGAGGTCCGCTAGATGCACCTCCCCTGGTCCCGCTTGCCGGCTGGGTTCAAGTATGACTCTGCGGGTCCCCTAGATGCACCTCCCCATGTCCCGCTTGCCGGCTGGGTTTAAGTATGACTCTGAGGTCCGCTAGATGCACCTCCCCTGGTCCCGCTTGCCGGCTGGGTTTAAGTATGACTCTGCGGGTCCGCTAGATGCACCTCCCCATGTCCCGCTTGCCGGCTGGGTTTAAGTATGACTCTGCGGGTCCGCTAGATGCACCTCCCCATGTCCCGCTTGCCAGCTGAATACAAGTTATCCCGACTGGTGGGCAGTGGTCCATGTCCACACTCTCATTTGCACTTTGTCATATCACTCTTTACTATGTGACCTTTCTTTTACATTGTTTGTACTCTGCAACGGACTTTAAAAGTAACAAAGTACAATTCTTGAAATAATAATTAAGTAAAAGTTAGTCTGTTATTTTCAAATACCTAGAAAGTACAATTGTGTAATTAAAGTAAGTACTGTCACAGTGATAAGAGTGCATCTACTGCGTTACTTTGCACGCCTGCTCAGCAGTGCTTGCCATAAATAGCCTGCAATAAAAAAGCAGAAGGTAAGAGGCTGAAGCCGCAGAGCTCATGGACCCATGACCCAGCAGGCTGGCAGCGCAGAGGGAAGGTGTCAGTGCTGCAGTCTGCAAAACCTGAATTAGCTTGCTGAGTCGCTCCTGCCGAAACGTTACTCTCTTCTGTGGTTACTGGGTAACATCATAATGAGACAGAATGCAGTTGTGGAAGCACAAGTTTTATTTTTAAAAGAAGTACATGGCAAACAAAATCAAAGCAAGTGACAAGTAGCAGAATTGATATGATGGTGAAAAGGCACAAGGGGGTCACTGCAGGCATGTGTGACCAGCTCATGACCAGCAAGTGACCTGCAGTCCAGCTCCACTGATGCTGCTGTGACATCTGTGACCTGATTCTGGAGTTTCTAAGATCATAATGCTACATTTTTTCACCCAAAGAAAGGAAGGAACTGAGAACATTATATTAATTCGGTTTTTGCCTTACATGGAAATGCAGCTGACATACACTGTATGTCCAAATGAATACCCATATACATGTGTATAATTAAGTATGCAGTTAGTCTCCAGCAATGAACACTGGCAGGGTGGTCGTACAGATGTGAATAGTGACTTTCAACTTGGCACCATCACAGTATGTCATCTTTGTTAGTTTGCCGAATTTCTGCCCCGACAGAGCTGCCCTGAATAACCGCCAGTGAATTGATTGTGAAGTGGAAACATCTGGGAACAATTTCAGAGCAAAGCAGAAGACCACAGAAACTTGTGGAAAGGGACCTGATTACTTGCCATGAGTTCCTGACACTAAGGGCAGCGCCCTTCGTAAACAATGTCCCAACATCAAATTGAAAACATTCCTAGAAGAAAAGCGGCTATTATATCATCAAAGGGTGAACCAACATCATGTTTCATACCATTGATTCCGGACTGAGATGCTGGACAAGCTGATATCTACACATACACTTTTGCCTGTACTGTATGCAATGCGTTTCTTTACCTAATAGAAGAAGAAAAACTGTTCTTTGTTCATTCTTTTTGCATATAAACAACATAACTTATGCTAGAGATGATTATGTGCCAAAAATGGATTTAAATTTTTCTGTCCTTTTTCATTTAACCCCTCAGTTATTACATCTGCTACAATGATAATTATAGGGTAATTATCAAATCTTTTTCCAAATCTCACACTTTATAATACATGATATATCTTGTCTTAAAATGCATTGCTTTTTAGTGTTTTTCTCTTTCTGTATAATCATGTTCTCTCAAACCACTGTCTTACAATAAGACTATAACCGAGTCATGGTGAAATCTAATTTTATTTTGGACATACATGTTACTACAGTGAAAATGATTACAATTTTAATTTCAGTTTTGCTTGAAAATCCAGTGAAAAGTCTAATAGACATAATATATATTCCTAAGCATGAACACATATAACCTATAGGAAAAAAACATGGAAAAAACAGTATCAATACTGGAGGTCTGCAAACATCTTCTGTCCGATAAACAAATAAAAAGCACTGTATATTTTGTGCATATTTTGTATGCACACTGTATATTTTGTGTATATTTTGTATGCACACTGTATATTTCATGTACATTTTGTATGCACACTGTATATTTCGTGTATATTTTGTATGCACACTGTATATTTCGTGTATATTTTGTATGCACACTGTACATTCTGTGTTTCCCAGACTGTGGGAAACTGATTTTCCATGCCATAGATCATAATGCGGCCTTACCTGGATTGTGAACATTGTAATTCAGTAAGACGTTTACCAGACATTAATGCTTGACCTAGCACAATTTTCCACAATTTTCAATTATGATGACGCTTACTACTCATGTTTTAACAAAACAAAAGGTTACGTGTCTTCTAAAAACTCAGTAAGTTTTGAATATATAGAAAGGACACTAGGAAATGCATGACACACGATAGGACAGAATTGCTTTTTTCAATCTGAGGAATATAATTCATGCTCTAAATGAGTAATATAAAAATGCTCATTGATTCAATAATTAAATAGTTATTTTCCCGGTAGCTTATAAGCTCCAGGTCCAAGTTATTCCTGGAGCAGAAATCTTATTATGATAGAGCTGCACTTGTCTGATTATACTGACTGCCTGTCAAATTAGAGTAGAATATAAAATACTACTTTGATCTTTGCACCCTTATGGCCAGTTGCTAACATCCTTCTGATCTTTTGGCATAAATGTATTGTATCTTCAGAATGATCTACCTATGAATTCTGTTTGGAAATGAAACCCACACTCTGCCTTTAATTCTACAGTGAAATTGCATTCACTCTGTCCTATATTTAAATGTGCTGAGTGGAAGATAAATCCTGGCACCAGCAGACTGCGGGCTGGACTATGTTATGCTTTCATGTGGACTGTCTCCAGATTATTTCATAGTAATGTATATTATAAAATAGCAAAGGGTACCTTTGCTGTGTCTACTGCTGTAAAGGGTCCTATATGTTAAGAGATTTTAAGGGAAGTGGGTGGGAAATGTGCAAATAATGAGCTTGGCTTTGTTGGATTTTGTGCTAGCTGCTCTGTTCAAACTGTCTATTTTTATGATGTTCAAGGACAGGTCAAATTCTCTCCCAAATACAATGGTAAATACAGCATACACAAGTCAATGCAATGCTTTGATTTCTCAAACATGAATCAACTGGCCTTACTGGAATACCATGATGAAATCTTGCCTGTTTGCCCTCCTGAACAGTCAGATTATTGATGAGACTGTGGACCAGCTACTTCTCTTTGATCACCATCAGTCATACATAGGCCATCTGTGACTACATGTATATGTACATATATGCTCATTTCATTGATATTGCTCTAGATTATTTGAGTTTTCCCTCCAACTTGCAACCCCACCCTGTTCTCTAAAACCTTATAGTCTCACAAGAGCAGGCCGTTGTCCCTGTCTGATACCTGGATGTTCCGTATTCAGGAATTGCAGTTTCAGCTGCAACTGAATATGGTCATTCTCCATTAAGCTTTGGCTGCTTTGGCATGCAAGTCCCATTTCTGAATAGTATGACAGAGGCATTGTGGAAAAACCCAGTTCTGGGTTCCTAGAGCAGAGCATGTGGGTAAAGTTCTACACTCCATATTTAGGAATTCAGGCATCTCCCCAAAGACCCAACTAATGAAGGCAGATCTGGGGCACAATAATCCCAGGGATCAACAAGTCTTTAACTACCAGTTGTCAGGGCCCTGAAATGTGGTGGAGAATGAATTTGGCACCCTTACTTCCAGATGGAGGATCTGTTACAAGATAATGATCCTTCAACCACAAACACTCAATGTAGTTGTCATGGCAGCATGATTATTGCAAAGGTCTGTGCTGGGGTTGGGTGAAAACCAATGACTTTTGCAATGCAAATGAACATGGACAGTAGCTAGTATGATAAAATTGTATTATGCATGATGCAGCTATAAGTTTTATACCTGTCAAAAATATTTTTATATGCAAGCATGTTTTAATGTTTTATTCACTAGTTTAATCAAATTTATGCACTTTGTTTTTGTTCTGCTTTTACCCTTTTTGTGGAATTTATTATTCATCAATTTATTTAGGGGAAATGTCATAAAAAAATTATTACAACTAATTTGAACTATGCAATCCAGGATATTTATTTAAGAAACAGAATTTGGCCTTATCACTTGTGGAGCTACTAGTTACAAAATTCCAATGAAATGGAATGAATGGCTTTAAAACTAATATCAAAGTCTAGCTGCAGACAATTAGAAGATATAGTAGTGTGGATATTCATCGGTTTTAAGTTCGTTTTTGTTCGTATGTTTTCTCATTTCTCATTTTTCCAGTTTTGAAAGAAGGACAGTTGGATTGATATTTTTAGAGTTACACATTAACATGAAACAAAAGTTTTTAAAGAGTCACTGACAGTCACCACAAACTCTCATCGGGAGTTTACCACGCCTCAATAACCCTTCAAGATACTATGTGTGAAAGTTGTCATTCCTTGAAAAACTAGCAATTAACATTTTGTTTTGTTACATTACATTATTGTTACTTTCACACATCCATTGTCATTTTAAGTTGCTACTAAACTGCCTGAATGAAACTGAGGGGAGATACAAGAAAACAGAACATTTATATTATTTTGCATTGCATGATGCAGGCTTACTTCACCTCCAGAAGATTCTAGAAGATCTCTTCCAATAGAGAATGCTGGAATACCTGGCACCTATCCTACAAAGCACAGGGAGAGGCATGAGGTAGGGACACCTTGGATGGATAGGGTTGCAGGGCCCAGACTAAAACACACAGGATTTTCACAAAGTCGTACATTTTGGCATGGACATAGGGACATATCCCTCACGATATTGTGGGAAAACCGAATTGTCCTTATCAACATTTTTAGCAACCTCCAAAATATTCTTGTTAAGATCCTGAGAGTAGAATTATAGGCAAAATGTTTCCTTTGATGACATCTGTTGTGTGAAATCAGGGGAGCATCCTGGTGTTTTGTTTCCTTCCGTGTCTGTCTCATTTTGACTGAGCTGTCATCCCAAAAACCTGCACTCACACAGACTCTCCATGGATCAGGTTCCCCACCCCAGATTTACACCGTCAGCAGCAACATAGCCACAATTCCCCATGATTCCCCACGATTCCCCATGATTCCCCACAATTCCCCATGATTCCCCATGATTCCCCACGATTCCCCATGATTCCCCACACTGCAGCATGCTGTAGCCTGATGCCTGTAGCTGCAGGTGACACCTGTTTTTACATTTCTGGGGAGATGCGCATCAGGCTACGGTGTACGGTGCAGTGTAGGGTACTGACTGGTGTGTGAGTGAATGGTGCGTGATTGACTGGTGTGTGAGTAGTGTGTGAGTGTGCCCTGCGATGGGTTGGCGCCCCATCCTGGGTTACTCCCAGCCTTGCACCTATAGCCTCCGGGATACGCTCCAGACCCCTCACGACCCTGAATAGGAGAAGTGTTTACAGAAAAGGAAAGGAAAGATGGATGGATGGATGGATGGATGGATCCACTATTTAGTGGCAAATTGAAATAAGTTACATTATGAATGATGTCAACTATTAAAAAAAAGTATAAAGATTTTGTTTTGCATTTGAACTATACTTAAGCAAGCTTTTAGTGTTCTTGATAGATTACACCTCACCCGTTATAACAATGACAGAATATTAACTTTTCTCTTACATCCAATTACTAACATGAAATAAATATGAATATGGAATATTCATGCGAAATATTATTAATAAAGAAAGCAATGAAATAAAAAAAAATGGAGTTTTATGCTTGCAGTAGGAGAATTGAGGAGGTGAATGAAGATACCATAGTCAGTTAGAAAAAAATTGCAACTATTAGCCCAAAACTGCGATCTTATTTTATTATGACATTTTGGCTGCTTCTTATTGCCGCCTGAGTCCGTCGGGCCTCTGACAGCCACAAACAGGTGAGTCTGTAGAATCAGAGGCTGGAGGCTGTGTGGGAGTGAGTGTTTCTTACTGGTCACTGACTCGCCTGCCTGCCAGGCCATCTGGTCACAGGTATATGAGGTACGAGCCGCCTCCCTCATTTAGGATCAGTGTGTATGAACATAAGTGTATGTTAGCACAAGGAGACAGGAAGCTGAATGGGGTGGACCAGCCTGTACATATGGGCCAGATAGTGCAAGTTCATTCGCTGGCCATCTGGACAAAATAACTTTATTTTTTCTCAAGTTTAATGCTATATAGCAAGAAAGACTTTTAGCGTTGAATTTTGTTTGTATTGATTAACTTTGCGTCTATCAACATTCAGGAACAGGAATTTTCTTAATTATATGTGTACTTATCCTCTGTACATTTTTGCGTTTTTTCTTCTAAAAAGGCTTTTGTACAACAGTGGTAACAAAATGGTTAACTAGGAGTATTGTATGTCGATACAAGTACACTAGGAGTATTGTATGTCTATAGGAGTACACTAGGAGTATTGTAGGTCTATAGGAGTACACTAGGAGTATTGTATGTCTATGGAGTACACTAGGAGTATTGTAGGTCTATAGGAGTACACTAGGAGTATTGTATGTCGATACAAGTACACTAGGAGTATTGTATGTCTATAGGAGTACACTAGGAGTATTGTATGTCTATGGAGTACACTAGGAGTATTGTAGGTCTATAGGAGTACACTAGGAGTATTGTATGTCGATACAAGTACACTAGGAGTATTGTATGTCTATAGGAGTACACTAGGAGTATTGTATGTCTATAGGAGTACACTAGGAGTATTGTAGGTCTATAGGAGTACACTAGGAGTATTGTATGTCTATAGAGTACACAAGGGTCTGCGTTGCTTATGCAGAAAGATCCAGGCAAAAAGTCTTTAGCCATTATTATTTGATGGTCTTTTTCATATTCTTATCATATATATTCAAGATTGAAGATTTTATTTGTCACATGTACAGTTATACCGGTACAATTCACTTGATGAAGCATTCACATGATGTAATGTAGAGGCAAAAGCAATTAACAATCAGTTATAAAAAAAGAAGGCTTTGGGCATGTCCAGGTTAAGAAGTCTTTGGGCATGTCCAGGTTAAGAAGGCTGATGGTCTGAGGACAGATTCTCTTCTGTTTTGGTTTCCCTGATGTCTGCAGGCTAAACAGGTTTGATTAAACCACCATACCTCATTGTTTTTTTTCTTGGTAACTTGTTCTTAAAAACACTTTGATGTTTTGTTGCAAAGTGAGTAACGGCAAACTCCTGGCCATTACATTGGCCTTAGAGGAATGGAAGCGTTGGCTTGAGAGACCTAAATACCCATTTCTGGTGCATTTTGTAATATGTCCACAACACTAAACGTCTGAATCCTTGCCGCACTTGCTGGGCTAAATTCTTTGTGAGGTTTCTATTCACAGTTACGTTCAGATAAAATGAGAAAGGCAGCAGACCCACGTCATCCGACTCCCTCGTACCTGTTTCGTTGCCCCCGTTCAGTGGGAAATAGTTGATTCCCTTAGCCTGCTCCCTACTGAACACCCCATTACAAAGCGTATGTGCAGGCTGCTGTGCCCCCACATCTGACACAGTGCCTGCATACCTCCTTCAGCTCCAGACACCCAGGCATCAAGGGGGCCACTGAGCTTGTGGGGTGTAAATACACTGGTAAACAAAGGATTTGTCACAGAACACCTAAGGGCTGTTTTTATGTAATTTTTTATGCTGATTTCAGAAATGCACTCAGAATTTCATCACCCGTAGTTTTTGAGCAGTGTAATTCTTAGGCTATATTGATAATGTATAATTCTTAATTAAGAATGTATGGGTATATTCAAGTTTAATTTAGGAAAAAAAAATCTATTTTTGAACATTTTTAAGACAAATGGGTGCAAAGTACTGCTAGAGTTTACAGGCTGATGTAACTTATCAGGATAGCAGAAGGATTTTTTGAAAAAATGAATAGCATTCACTCGCATGTGTAGCACAAATGAAGCCACTGCAAAGCCATTAAATGACAATGTCCAGTAAACAGACATGTCAATAAATCATTAATAACGAATCTGGTTTCATGGCCTAATTATCCTTCTGTCATTTCTAGTAAAAATGTGTTTCTATGAAAATACGGTTATATGTATTTTCAGATTTTGTAGTATTGTCTAGCAAAGCACATGGTGATTCACTGTATCCAAAGACAATCTAAAATAACGGAGAAAACCACTAACGAAAATGGATTAGTTAATAGACAGACAAAAGACAGACTTATTTTCTGTATCTAGCACAACTTTAAGTAAACGTTTTAAAAGCATAAATACCAAAATACAAAATCATGGAATATCTGTTTGTTCTGCCTCACATCCTTCCCACCTCCATCGCTCTCTCAATCTACTATTGTGGGGCCTTCCTCTACGTACTTTACAAGAATGAATATGTACAATCACCTGTGTGTTTGTGTGTCTGTCTGTCTGTCTGTCTGTGTGACCAAATGTCCTCCACAATGTAATAAAAACCGATTACTTTGACATTGTGAATGCAAGCAAAAAACTAAAAAGTCCCAACAAAGATAGAATTACAAATCTGTGTGTGTGTCTGTGTGTGTGTGTGTGTGTGTGTGTGTGTGTGTGTGTGTGTGTGTAGAACATACATATAAATACTTAGCACAAAAATGGCCGTCTATATTGGGATCGAGCTCCCTTGCAGTACAAAGTATTGGTCGTTTCTGCTTTGGCACAATTTCCCTGCCTTTCCTTGGCAGTTGACTACCCTGACTGCATTCTGTGTCTGCTCTCAAAGCCTACGGAATGACAAGTGGCAGCCATGAGTCCAACAAACAAACCACTGATAGCATACAACACTGATGAAGTGCACAGCATTCAAAAGCCTTAAAATATACCACAGTTTCATTGTTTTCTGCTCTTTGCTTACTGCTGCAGACTTTGATGCAGTCTGCATTGGTAGATAAGAATCATTTACTTTTGTTTTGAATTTAACTTATTTTCAGATATTCTCCTTCATTTTGTAGCCAGAAGACTGCCTTAATGGTGAATCCTGTACGTTTTCTTCATTGTGTCATGCAAAAGAAAAACGAATAAACAAAGAAACAAAAAAGTACATAGTAGATTAGTAAATTAATATTCAGATAGTATATAAATTATAGATCAAGATTTTCATTTGGCACGTTTGTGGTTTCCTGAATACCGCTGTTAAAAAAATTTGTTTTGTTTTTGTTCACATAACTTTCTGCGATGGAAGAACCACATTTGATATAACTATTCATTTGGAAAAATAGTGAACGTGAAGTAAGCAGACAGACAGACCGACTGACAGACAGAAGATTGATAGATAGATGACAAAGTGATAGTGGGGCTCAGCAATGGTGGGACACGCATATCCATCCAGGGTTACAGGATATCATGTTTTTTTTCTCTACCTCAGTTTTAAATTGCTTTAGTGAAGCTATGAATAGAATAAATTCCAAGTTCACCTTGTACTCAAGTTACTAACAGAACACTAACTCAAACACTGTTATGTAAAAAAAATAACAGATAAATGTTGGTTCTTATGTATGTATGTAATTTTCACTCACATTAACTCTGGGAGGTGCATAACAAAGAAATGGTGAGAGATGGAGATTTTTAAATGTATTTTTAATCTATATGCAAGAGATGAATTGATGTTAAATTTCATACTGACTGGCAGAATATTAAGTTTTATTTTAGAGTCAGTCACAAGAATAATTTTAACATTTGTTCTGAAATACAATCAAGAAACCACTATCTTTTTATGTACACATGGCAAATCAGTATGCTTACCTGGAAGCCTTCAATTATGAATGCTATGTCTAAGGGAAGGTTCTTGCACCTGTTCAGAATTATGTGTAAATTGCCCCAAAAAATCCTTTGGGTAACTCCTACAACTGAAGGTGTGCATATACATAGTCACTGAAAATCAATGTGCTAACACCATTATCCATTCACAGTTAAGATTAGGCTTAAAACCACAATTCACCCTAAAACTAGGAAAGATGTGTCTGAGAGGGGCTTTAGTGGTATCTGTTTATCTAGGTCATTCTGATGGAAGTTGCCTAATTTTGGAGATGTCGGCCTGTTAGAAATGTCAGGCTTCTCTCAAATATGATGGGAGTGTATGGCATACTTCCAAAAAATACATTTGAAAAATTCAACAGCAACGTCTCTTACCAGAAATCCAAGCAACTAAAGGAGGCGGCATCTCCAATCAAGACATCTGATTGGTTGATCCTGCCTCCTCTAGTTGCTTGGACCCACCTCCTCTACAATCTGATTGGTTATTTTTCTGAACCAATCATTTTTCATTGTATCCTCAGAACGTTTTTGTGATGTTATAACTCCCATGAGCAAAAACTTGCTTAGAAAATGGTGTGACTTTTTCCCCCTTTAAAACTGGAGCCCACTCAGGCCAGCTGGAGGAATCCTAGACTGGCAGCTCAGCATGCAGCATGTGTTGGCACGAGAAAAATAGTGTGCCTACTATCCTTGATTACTCCATGTGGCCGCTAATATCTGTGTTCAGTACTAATTATATCTCCCGTACACAACTATGTACCGCACAGAGCAATAATGTATCATTTCTTCATCTCAGATTTGCTAAACAAAATTGGTTACTATTAATGTTGGTTACTATTAATGTCAATATTAGCTTGATTTTTAAGGAAAATTGAATATGCTAATGTGTTGTTTAGGTGCATTTATTAACTAAGGCTATTTAAGTTATTTAACAGGCCATCATGAAATATCCAATGACATAGGTTTATGATATCATCTCACCACCTCTACTCTACTGTTTGTTTTGAACCACTGACTAACTGGAAACAAGTTACTAAGGCCACATAAGCACATTGGGGTCTATTGTCCCATCAAGCACTTCATAAAAATGCTTAAAAAGTTACACACTTTTGAGTTACATGTATTCTCCCCTCATCAATGCTGTCACGCCCACCAAACTTAACCCTAAACTAGGGTCAGGGTTAGGGTTAGGACTAGGGCTGCCACTAATTTTTGTATTGATTAATGAATCGACTACTTTATTGACTCTTGGTATTTTAATCTATACAATCCTCCAGAAAATCTAATTGAGCATTTCATGTATATTAATTTTGACAGCAACAAATTGTTTGTCCTTGCAGGGCTGCCAGCTTTTTGGCAATTTACGGACGCTTCCACCTACAATTTCATAAGGAGAATAGTATGCCTAAAATATTAATGAGAGACATATTGTGGTGCTCAAAAGTTAGTATTGTATATAAATTTGGCATGTCCTTATCTTTATTGAATTTGGAAATGGCGTTGCTTTGGTATAGCATGGAAGTTATCGACACTGAAGTCGTGGTGAAGAAAGAGACTCTAAATGAGATAGAAGGTAAAAGGATATTAGTGGTGTGGCACTTTCCACACTTTAAAGTCTGACATGCCTTTTAATTGGTAAATATAGTTTTCATTTTTATTTTATTTATTTTTTTAATGTTAGTTTCTGTTTGCGTTTCAGTTTTAGCTTACAATAATAACAACAAGCCCAACCCACACAAACACACACTGCCACCATCAATCACTGTAGAATAAGCTCAGATGTCATGTTATGCATGCCTGACCCTCTTGTCTCCTCCCTAACGTGGCCCTGGTGCTTGTTACCTCTTGTTAGTCTTCGTATTTAAGTACCTGTTAGTCTCGTTAGCCCCAGTCCGGTCATTGATGTCGTTCCTTCCTGTTGCCTGTTGCCCTTCCTCAATCTAGTCCTCCCATTTTTGATCCCTTGCAATCCTGTTTGTTTACCATCCCTGTTCATATAGCTCAAGAAAACCCTTTTCTGTTTCACCAACATGCCTGCCCTTGAGTCCTTTGTCCTTCAAGTCATGACAGAATGATTGGACTCCAGAAATTTCCCAGAGGCTATCCCCAGGAGACTATCCCCAGGAGCCTCTCCCGCTACGCATCTCTGCTTGCATGCTTTCCCCTGCACCCCACTATCAACCTCAGCCCGATCCTGCAGTCCACACACCTCAAATGTTCGAGGGCTACCTGCAGATGGACCTGCTCAGCAACAGCAATTTGGAGGAGCCCAACGAGCCTGATGAACTCAATCAGCCTCCTGCCATGCAGATTACCCTACCTGTGCCAAGCCTGCACTGGTTACGGCACTGGGGAAGGAGGTCGGAGGTCCAGGCCCCAATTCCAGTGTGGAGGGCAGTTGCACGGACTTATGATCCGAATGAGTTCCCCAGCCTAAGTGAGGAATGCTCAGGTTGAGAATCAGAATCAGTTTTATTGGCTAAGTAAGGTGACACTTACAAGGAATTTGACTTGACATTTAGCCAATACAAACAAGACTATAAATATTAAATAATTAATTGAAGAAGGCATAAATGAACCTGAGTTAGAGGAAGCTACGCCAGAGCTGAGAGACTCCTTGTCTGGCAGAGTCTGCTGCAATCTCGCCACATGCCACTTCTCCAGAGCTCGCTGCAATCTCTCCACGTGCCACTTCTCCAGAGCTCGCTGCAATCTCTCCACGTGCCACTTCTCCAGAGCTCGCTGCAATCTCGCCACATGTAGCTTCTCCAGAGTCTGCTGCAATCTCACCACATGCCATTCTCCAGAGCTCGCTGCAATCTCGCTATATGCCGCTTCTCCAGAGTCTGCTGCAATCTCACCACATGCGGCTTCTCCAGAGCTCGCTGCAAAATCTTCACATGCCGCTTCTCCAGAGTCTGCTGCAATCTCGCCACATACCGCTTCTTCAGAGCTCGCTGCAATCTCGCCACGTGCCGCTTCTCCAGAGCTCGCTGCAATCTCGCCACGTGCCGCTTCTCCAGAGTCTGCTGCAATCTCGCCACGTGCCGCTTCTCCAGAGCTCGCTGCAATCTCGCCACATGCCGCTTCTCCACAGTCTGCTGCAATCTCGCCACATACCGCTTCTCCAGAGCTCGCTGCAGTCTCATCACATGCCGGCTCCCTGCAGTTCGCCTCAGCTTCACCCACTGGCTCCATGTAGCTCGCCGCAGCCCCTCCAGCCATTTTCAGTCGCATTTTCACAGGAGGTAGAAGCAGAGGAAGCTAGCAGTGCCCATGGAGAAGTCACCACTGCTCTCCAGTGCCCCACCCAAGAGGGGCTGCCTTTGCGCATGCAGAGCCCAGACCAGGAGAGACCACTGCCGCACTTCCAGAACCTGGCCCAACAGTGGCCGCCATCGTACCTTCAGAGGCCAACCCTGGTGAGACCACCGCCGTGCCTCTAGAACGCGTCTCTGCCTCAGCTGTGCCCCCCGAACCCATCCTTACCTCTGCTGCACCTTCAGAACCTATCCTCCGGGTTCCCAGCCCAGAGAGGGCCACTCCACCCGAGTTCCAGGCTCCCGGTCTAGGAGGGGTCACGTTGCCACACATAGCCCCATGGCAGCTGTGCCACCCGAACCTGATCCAGGTGTCCCAGCTGTGCCGCCCGAACCTGATCCAGGTGTCCCAGCTGTGTCTTGCTCGACTCCAGGTGCCCCAGTTGTGCCGCCCAAACCTGATCCAGGTGTCCCAGCTGTGCCGGCCGAACCTGATCCAGGTGTCCCAGCTGTGTCTTGCTCGACTCCAGGTGTCCCAGCTGTGCCACCCGAACCTGATCCAGGTGTCCCACCTGTGTCTTGCTCGACTCCAGGTGTCCCAGCTGTGCCGCCCGAACCTGATCCAGGTGTCCCAGCTGTGTCTTGCTCGACTCCAGGTGACCCAGCTGTGTCTTGCTCGACTCCAGGTGTCCCAGCTGTGCCACCCGAACCTGATCCAGGTGTCCCAGCTGTGCAGCCCGAACCTGATCCAGGTGTCCCAGCTGTGTCTTGCTCGACTCCAGGTGACCCAGCTGTGTCTTGCTCGACTCCAGGTGTCCCAGCTGTGCCGCCCGAACCTGATCCAGGTGTCCCAGCTGTGCAGCCCGAACCTGATCCAGGTGTCCCAGCTGTGTCTTGCTCACCTCCAGGTGTCCAGGTGCTGCTGGTCCCTCGCCGCTCTCCTGCCCCATTGGTCCCTCAGTGCCTTCCTGCTCCTGTCTAGCAGTCCCCTCAGTGTCCTCCACCAGTGGAGATCAACCAGAGCACCAAGTCCCTTGGTGTTCATATCGCGGAGGACCTCACATGGACCCTCAACACTATCTCCATTTACAACAAAGAGTTGAGACATCATGGACTAGACAAAAGACTGGATAAGAGAATTGCTCAGTACCGTGCATCTTACAACAATACTTTGCAAAGGCTGGTTTGCGAGCATACTTTTTTATAGTGTGGGAGGGGCAGAGAGTCGTTTCCTGCTAGTGTACATTCTCCAGCCCTCAAGGCACGACACTTGTCCTGAATTACTAATGTGGGATAAATTGCACTTCTGTCTTATTCACAAATAGTCTAATACTGCTCTAACAGTTAAGAATTCTAAGAATAGGTCAAGTACAATTCATATGCTCAATATAATTCAGCTAAACAGTGCAGTATCTTTGTGGAATTGGAATTTCTTGTATCCATATTGTATTGATGAAGGCCTGATATGAGAGGTTGGCTTTTCGTAATTAATTATCCACTCCAGTTGATTTCCTCAGGCAATTTAAACACCCTGATTCTGTCTATTACAACACGATTTTTCTCTGCATCATTTATTTAAATTCAGTTCCTTAATAACTAACCTGCTGTGCTGGGATTTCTAAACGAAAATAAAACAGAAGATGAAGTCAAACAAACCCCGACCTTAAAAACTGCATTCATTATTTTGAAGCCTCAGCATGATGATAAGTAACTAATACGACTTTAATGCGCTACATACTGAAAGTCTAGTGATTTACATGAAAAAGCAAACAGTATATTTTGATCATTATACCTATGTACAATCCTTTCACTTAAAACTTTTCAAAAATGATACAAACACCTGCGATGCAGAACGTTTTCATTAGACAACATCATGGGCTCCATAAAGAAGGGAGTTTCATTCTGTGGCCTTAAGCAGCATTAAAGGTGGCACAGGAGGGGTGGTCTGCGGTCTAGACGTACGGACCAACACATCAAGCGAGAAAACTGTGATACAGACAGCATGGTAGAATTTTATTGACTTATTTGATTGTTTTTTTATTCCGTGTGATCAGAAACATCACAAGCACAGAGAAAGTGATGGGCTTGAATTTCCTTTCATTGAATTCAGGTGTTTCATTCAGACTCATTACCGCAGCTGTATTAAAAGAAGTACCAAGCCTTGCAGTCAGGTTTACAAATGTGTGAAAGAACGGGTCATTCTGAAAGGCTCACTTAATTAACGTGTGGTACTGTCATAGGATGCCACCTCTGCGATAAGTCAGTTCATGAAATTGCTTCCCTGCTAGATATTCCACGGTCAGCTATAAGTGGTATTATTGCAAAGTGGAAGCCTTTATAGGAACAACAGAAACTCAGGCACCAAGTGGCAGAAAGCTAAGAGAGCGAGGTCACCGGCGCATAGTGCGTAAAAGTCGCCAACGCTCTGTTGACTCAATAACTGCAGAGTTCCAAACTTCCTCTGGCATTAATCCCAGCACAACAACTCTGCTCAAAGAGCTTCCACGGCCAAGCGGCTGCATGCGAGCCTCACATCACCAAGTGTCGGATGGAGTGGTGTAAAGCACACTGCCGATGGACTGTAGAGCAGAGGAAATGTGTTCTGTGTTGTGACGAATGAGGTGTTGCAGTACTTCTATCCATATAATGCATGTGTTTAGACCATACTTATACATACCCATAGGATTTCTTATATCCTGTATAGTGCACTCAAAATAAAAGCACAAATTAGATTTTAAAATGTGTACTGTTGTGTACACTTTTTTGTTTTTTTGTGGAATAAATTAATGCTTTATATGTATGTACAGTATGTATGTGTAAAATAGCTTTAAACAAGTTGCATAGACAGAACAGAAATTTCTTTACATTTTTTTTTTACTATTTTTCTTTTAATTTACAGCCATCTACGTCACGTCGCACATGCCCGTCATTGCCAGTGACGTCACTCCTCATTCCGGACTGGGGGGGTGGCCGCGACCAGAAGATCCCAAAGACACTGAACTCTCTTCTGCGGCGGACTGCTATTTAAGGCTGACACCTTCTATCCCAATACTTTGCCTCCTGGGTACTTTAAAGTCAATGTTCCTCTCGCCCTGCCGTGAGAAAAGCAGGAACTGCTGTGAACATCTCTGTGGCTAATTTAGTCCAGCATGAAAAGCAGGGGGAGCGGGGACACTTCGGAAGTCACTCCGCCGGTCGGTCCGAACTGCGGCGCCTCCGCTTATTATCTCCTCCTCAAACACTGATCACGTTTGCTCCGATTATCCATGTTTTGGGGGATTTTATCAAAATAGCCATAACAAATAAGAGATTTACAAGAAGAAATCCAAAATCAGCCTTTTGTCGGATATGAAAGAGAGCTAACCTGGAGAAATACTGTTCGTGTGAGACATGGAGACTTACTTCGGATGTTGGAGGTGCTTTTTTCGACGGAGAGCGCAGTTTTAACTATTTTAAACCATTCAAGTTGGAACTTTTCAGCAGAATCATTGTAAAAATGCTTAACGGTGCTCTGTTGCTTAGTATTTTCACTGTATTTTGTTTATTGTCGATGACAGAAAGCCGCAAAAGCTTTAAAGATATCTGTAAGAGTCGCTGCTTCTGCGAAGAAAGAGAAAACGTACTAAACATAAACTGTGAAAAAAAGGGATTTAGTACAGTTAGCCAATATCAGCCGCCACAAAATAAAATCAGTCAGGTCTTTCTTAATGGAAACTCTTTCTCCAGGCTTAACCCTAATGAGTTTGCAAATTATAACAATGTAACAAGCCTTCATTTGGGAAACAACGCTTTACAAGAGATCAAACCCGGGGCTTTCAATGGTCTTAAATATTTGAAAAGACTTCATCTCAACAACAACAACTTGGAAGTTATTAAAGAAGAAACCTTCGCCGGTTTAGAAAATCTTGAATACTTACAAGCAGATTACAATTACATATGCGCGATCGAAGCCGGCGCGTTCAGTAAAATGAATAAATTAAAAGTACTTATACTTAATGACAACCTGCTGCCTTCTCTTCCGAGCAACGTGTTTCGTTTTGTCTTGCTTACCCATTTGGATCTGAGAGGCAACCGCTTGAAGTGGCTCCCCTTCACAGGCGTCCTGGAGCACATCGGCGGCATCATGGAGATCCAGCTGGAGGAGAACCCCTGGAACTGCACCTGCGACCTGATGCCGCTGAAAGCCTGGCTGGACACCATATCGGTGTTTGTGGGCGACATCGTGTGCGAGACGCCTTTCAGGCTTCACGGGAAAGACATCACACAGCTGATAAGGCAAGACTTTTGCCCCAGGAAAAACTCGGGCGATTCTGGCCATCGCGCCATGAAACCTCCGACGGATTCCCAGTACCAGGATCCATTCCCGACCGTAATCACGGGCTTCACGCAGGCAAAGGTACCAAAGGCGTCCCGGCCCCCGAAGACAAAGAACCGGCCGACGACTAGAATGACAGAATCCAATAAGGACATGCAGGTATTTGGGCCCATAATGGTTTATCAGACAAGGTCTCCTGTGCCGATCGTTTGCCCCAAATCATGCGTCTGCACGCCGCAGAAACCGGACAGCGGCTTGGGCATAAACTGCCAGGAAAGGAAACTGCAGAATATATCAGAGCTCCAGCCTAAACCGTCCTACCCAAAAAAACTCCTTTTAACTTCCAATTACTTGCAGACCATTTATAGCAGCGATCTTACCGAATACGGTTCGCTGGAGCTGCTTCACCTGGGCAATAACAGAATAGCAGTTATTCAGAACGGAGCCTTTAAAAACTTAACTAACCTACGCAGACTTTATCTTAATGGTAATTACATTGAAAGCTTATCTCCATTTTTGTTTGAGGGACTTCAGAGTTTACAGTATCTATACTTGGAATATAATATTATAAAGGATATTTTACCGAAAACGTTCAACTATTTACACAATCTACAGTTGCTATTCTTGAACAACAATTTGTTAAAGTCGTTGCCTGATGATGTCTTTGGTGGGACAATGCTGACGCGGCTCAACCTCAGAAACAACCACTTTGCCCATTTACCAGTTAAGGGGGTATTGGACCAGCTTTCCGCATTTATTCAGATCGACCTTCTGGAAAACCCCTGGGATTGTACGTGTGATATTATAGCACTTAAAAACTGGATGGAGCTGTCCAGCACCAGCGTTGTCGTTAATGAAATCACATGCGACTCTCCGTCGAAACAAGCGGGGCGGCTTCTTAGGGCGCTGCGTAATGATGAAATTTGCCATGAAAATGACACAGGGACCAGATCGCCCAAAGTTATCAGCAGCTCCTCGGCCGATTACGCCGCGGGGGTGACCACCGACGGCATATATGACACGCAGCCAGAAGTGCCATTGTCTGTTTTGATCCTGGGCTTGTTAATCGTCTTCATTCTTTCGATTTGTTTTGGTGCCGGATTATTCGTACTGATACTCAAAAGACGCAAAGGAGTCGACAATTTGCCAGCAAATGCTAATAATTTTGACTTGAACGTTTTCCAGGTCCCTTACCGTTCTTATAACGCAGAAAGTACTGCGGATAAAGCGAATAGTCACGTTTATAACTACCTTCCTGCGCCTGTGGGCCAAATGAGTCAGAACCCAATTTATCTGCAAAAAGAAGGCGATCAATTATCTTACTACAGAAACATAAAAGAAGTGAGCTTCAGAAACCTGGATAATAAAAAGGATGAACAATCGATAAATCCTGCATATACAATTAGCACAGCCGGATTTACCAAAAAGCAACGGAATGGGACGGGAGACCCGGAGTTACTGTACCAGAATTTTGTGGGACGGGATCCAAACGTTCCAGCTGCAGGGGAAGTGAAGTACACTTTCTACGCTTTGCCCAAAGCACTTTCTACACCCATATACGAACCAAATAAGGGCCAGGGGCAAGGCCGTTTAAATAAGAACAAGTTGTCCACAAGTTGTACAAGGAAATATACAGAACAATCAAATAACGAACAGTACCGCCAAACCTGGAAACGCAGGACGGTACCAGACTACCTCGAAGTTTTGGAGAAATACACAACTACCAGTCATTTGTAATCACGTCCCCTACAGTATATCGCGGTCTCTCCCTAACTGTGAACTGATGAATGTACCTCAGTCCTCAAAGGCCAAGCTCCTTTTCCAGCTTTGTAAATTAGTGATTGTTAAGGATGATACTTACTCTCTGTTAAACATGAAAGTACTCGGTAGCAGCAGCATGTTATTTTTTATCTCTTGCAAAAATTATATTTTAGAGCTGTGAGAGACTGTAATAATTCCGCGGTACTTGGTAGCATTTCAGTGTAGGTCATCAGAATAATACTGCATTTTAATTGTCGCTCTTTACACAGACCTACGTCCTTGATGTGCCTACGGACTTGACGTAGCTTATGCCGGTGTGTGTGTGTGTGTGTTTTCATGTGCTGTATGTTATGACAGCAGTACAGTTGGTCTTTGTGTTAAATGGAATTAATGGCTGCATTATTAGTATAGACATTTAGTATAAGCCGGTGCCTTTTTAAAGTACAACATCGTGAATAAAACTTACCTTAGAATGTTATGAAGTTAATATACAGTGCAGGAAGGTCAGTCAAAGTTTTAGTGCTTTCATGTGTTTAGCTTTTATCTAACTACTGGCGGTTTTTCATGAAGCAAGTGAAGCCTCTTTTGAATGCTGTAGTAATGGAACAGTATGGGTACTACGCCATGATTTTAAACAGCAAATAATTTTGGTTGGATTGCACTGTCAATGTACAACAGTGATGCTATAATATGTATTATTATTATTATTATTATTATTATTCAATTAAGTGTGGCAGCTGCTAGTTTCACAGATCATTCATTATTTTGCTTTTTGGTAAAACTTTGCAGCAAAATATCACTAATTATCCATCAAGCAATCTGCTTTCCTTGGTTGGGCTTGGGGGGGTCAAATTAATTTATTATTTTATATTCTGCTAATTAGACAGGCTTTTTATACCCTAATTTAGGTTCATCCAAATTCTCCTAAGGCATTTCAGTGTCATTGTGGTTATGTTTAGATCTGATTTGCCCAGACAACCATACACTGATGATGATGACCATGAGGATGAGGATGATGATCATAATCATGATGATCATGATGAAGCTCATTGTTGTTATATTTTGTAAAATTAGCTTTTAGATGCCAGTATATTTTTCATTTACGCACAGCTTTGTGAATTAAAAAAATTATCATAATAAATAATAAAAAGTTTTTTTTTCCCAATATGTGTCTTTAACTCTGGTGTATTTTTATGTCCAGACCAGAGATTTGTGTAAATTCTGTTTGACCTTGAAGGAATATGCATCAGAACATGTTCCAAGGTACACCTTTATCTTTGCACACAAAATACTGGAACTGAATTTTTATGAATATGAATTTATTTTAAGGATGATTCTGTACATACTAAAAGCCTGTAGAAACTGTAGCATTTCATCTTGAAATTGGTGTAGCTAAAATGTGTCTGGACAAAGCTCGCAAGAAAATAAACAATAAGGAGGCAGCTTTGGATCACTACGCCTTTGCTGTTTTTATTTTCGATAATTTTTTTTCCGTAGATCCTTATAAAACTCCCATGCCACAGTTTGACTTTGTAATTCTTAAGGAAATCTGGTTTTACCATGTTGTTGTTTGTTTCCTCCCTGGATCCGTATAAAACAACGTGCCATAGTATGATAGTGTAAGTCTTAAGGTTTTAAGTTTTGGGCAAACACTGATTGTGTATTTAAGTAAATGCTATTTATATATTTTCTAAGCAGAATTCCTTACATATTTGCATCTCCTCTGAATATGTGGCACTTTTCATTGAAATACATCATAAAAAATTATAGGTGCGCAAATATTTATATGTCTTATATAAATTAACTTTTACAAATTAACTTATATAACTAATACAACTAATTTACCAAAATATGCATGGTGTTATTTTTTAAATGTAATATTTGGTCATAGAACGCTTATTTATCTGTTATTCAATAAATATTAATGATTATTTAATAATCAATGAATAAATGTTAAAAAGAGGGGTCTGAAAATACACTTATTAAATACTGATTCATCTATATTGCTTTATAGTTATGCATATCATATCCTTAGAAATTATACATACACAAATTCTGAGTATACTGACCTTATTAAACTGCAGTACTGAGTGATTTAGTTGGTGTTTGTGTTTCTTACAGAGGGGACATTTACTGTGCAGTGCCCCAGAACTCCACGATTTCCTGTTGGCATATCAATGGAACGTACTGAATGGTATCCATGGAAGCGTAGCAGTATTGAGACTACTATTATCAGTACTGACACTGTCAGCTAGGCTGGGAGGTAACAGCAAGCAGAATTTCTTTATTTTAAAACCATGGCCTTGCTATTCATATTTGTTAAAATATTTTTAAGATTATATTTTATGGCCAGTGCATATTTTTAAATAGAAGCTTAGTAGATTAAGTTAGGTATACATTGTTTGTCCCTGAAATGGAATGTTGGTTATTTGTGTGGTTTTTGCATAGGTCTATAAGTAAAATAAAACATGTTTTATAAAATGTTTTATTTTATTTTTTTTAAATCTTACCATAGCATTATTATATTAGAGCAACAAATATAGTTATGGGAAGCTTCGAAATTTAGTGAATTGTCAGTTACTGTTATTATAAATAAATTTTTAATAATTAAAGACTATCGGGATTGGTTTCGGAATTTTTGTTTAAACTTTAGTATTTAAGTATTTTTTTAATCAATATTAAAGAATGAATGATATTAAATCACCCAGTTACAAAGTCCGGTACTCTCCAACATTTGCTTCTATATCGTGTAGAAATGCTTCTTTCTTAATCTTTTACAGTAAGTGCTGTGACCTGCTTTTACTTGTTGTCAGATTTTTGCACCATTGTAAACTCACCCCACATCTCCCCATTTCAGAAAAAACACTGCGGGATTTATATTAGTGCCAGTCACCTCTGGTTTACATGAATCTGTCTGTTTCAGGTCTAGACCAGATTTTATGCATAGACTAGTAATGTATATATTTCATGATAGATAATATTAATATTAATTAAATTAAATTAAATTAAAATACATTAAAAGCCACATTTTTTATATTTTGTGAAAGACAATGGGCGTGTGCTTTGTGTATCTTTTGAAATGTAAGTCTCCCTCCTGTTTTATCTTAGTTGCCTGACAGTGGTGCACAAAGAGGTGACATTGAACAGTTCTGTTTTCATTTCAGGAATCGTCATATAATTCTAATGAAGATCTGAACTGAAAAATTACTAAAAACATTTACTTTTGGCTCCCATCTTTTAGAGGGAAACAAAATTAGTAATTACTATTGCAATATAGTGAAAATGTATATTTTGGTTCTTTTAAACCTGCATCAGAAGAAATAATAAGAGTTCAGAAGAAGCTTTAATGGCAGATTTTACCGCTGTGTTACACATTTAACACTGATCAACGTTATAGTGATTTTTGAAAGAGCCACAGCTGCCCATTTAAGACCAAATAAGAGAAGAGTGATAAGGGTCACCTCTGCCGTTCCTGTTACTGTATGTACTCTCATTTAATCACTGTATTCAGTTTTAGCAAACAGGGTAAAACTCCAGCAGTTAAGATTTCCTTAGGGAAACTACCACTTCACTGTGAGGCTGAGAGAATGAACTCAGTCATGGGATTATAGTAAAACTGTGGCACAATAGCACACATCACCGGGGGGCATTTATTTTTCTTCAGTGATATTACTACCAGTAGCATCAAACAGGTAAAAAGTAGCTTCTTAGTGACATGGCAGCATTTCGTTTCGCAATGTCTGCATAGCAACTAGTTCACAGGTCACAAAAACAATTTTAGTATTTCATTGCACAGTTTTACAACCATAACACCCTCTTTTCTCAGGACTACAGTGATTGCCGTAACTAAAATTGCAGAGCACCACCAACAAAAGGCTATCATTACCTTTTGTCTACATTTAGAACCACAAATGTAAATGTGGGTCTTTTGGGGCTTGGAAATGAAGGGTTCCTTATTTGCTAGTTGGAAGAGGCCTAACCAAAGCATCCGAGGTAGCTTCTGGAACCTGTCCCAAGCAGCATAGGATCCCACACTGGGTACAACATGGACGGGATGTTGGTCCAGCATTGGGTACATTCACTTTGGGCACCTAGGAGACACCATTTAGGACATGGCTTCCCAAACCCGCAACCCTAAAATAACAGTGCCAGAGACTTGCAATTGGCGGGGGAGTCCCCTTCGGAAAATGGAATTTCTTGATGTGATGATATTTTTATAGACATACACTACAAATCATCTTGCAACCTCCTGGTCATGTCTCATCACCCTTCCAGGGGTCACAACCCCCACTTTTGGGTCCCCTGATTGATAGTAATTGCATGCCTACGGTCTACAGGAGGAAATGCACATACTATGGGCCGAACAGGCAAACTCCGCACACACAGGTCACAGGCGGGATCGGAATTCCAGTCTATGAAGGGATGAGACTACAGTGCTACCACGGAGCCATCATAGCACCTAAAGAAAAATGAAACACAAAAGTAGGTGTGTTTGTGTAGAATGCATCGTCTGTTAATAGCCAGTGACACCCTATTCTCATCTGTGAATGGGTTTTGACATCAGGAAATGCACATTGCTAAGGCGACTGCGTACTGCCATGAAAGACAGCTGAGCTGGAAGAGGCAGCCTTCCCAGTCACCATATCTCAATGCATGTGAAGGTCAGTGGGATGTGATCTGAATCGTTAGGAGCAGAGGCCCCTTAGCAGCCAAGCCAGTCGTCAGATGAATTGGGGTTAGCATGGGTCAGTGTCCATGTGCTGCAATGAATTGTGACTGTTTAGACGGGAAAAAAAGGTGCAACGTAATATTAGAAATGAGGTTCCACATAAAACAAAAGCATTTAGCATATTTTCTTATTACTAAAATAATTCTGGTTGACTATAGTTCTTTATGGAACCTAAATTCATTGTTCATGTCACTGTTTTTATTTTGTGGGATTGTTAATTCAAATATTTCCACAGCTAAGGAATCACCTTCGTGCCTGCTGCCATCTGCTTATGTACTATGACGCTGTGAGAATTCCATACGGAGGAGGGACCAGCCAAGAATGCAGCTCCCATAATCCCTCCGACAGGAACATTCGGCACAGAAAACGCAATGAGGGAACACAAGCAAGGCTGAGGAATCTACATGCCCATCTTCAGATAAGTCGTATATTTCCGGACTCTACATTATGAAGATGGAGAAACAATAGCAGCTTCATGGACAATCCAAACTGATGCCTATATAAACACTATACCTCATAATTTACAAGTAAATTATTAGCATAAACCGATATAATACACAAACCAGCATTAAGTATATTTCGGTTGCATAGGGATGCAACTAATACTGAATTATGCGCCGTTTACAAGCTCAGCTAAACCAAATAAGAATTTTCCATGGGATTTTTTAAGGTGGGTGAAAAATGACCCGTAGTTCAGTTGTTGTTAATATATGATTTAAATGCTCTTTTATATGCACATCATTATATGACAGAACACTGCCATTAAGCCCCAAGGAGAGATACCAGGGAAGAACTGGCAGATTCTGCTATTGCCCTGATCAGAAGAAGGGATGAACGACTCTGTCACTCACTGCACCTGTTTTGTCATCAGACTTTCAACATAAGCTATACAAATCCAGTACAACATCCTGTGTGAATGTCTAGGGATAATAGAGTCATCATCTTATACATAACAAATCGAACGTTCTGCTGATTCTGGGGAGTTGCAGCTTCACAGCTGATGAGCTGTTCATGATGCAGCCAGTCATGTGACTTCAGCTCCTTGGCCAAAAAAAATACAGTGTAAATCCTAATTAGGGAATTATTTTATTATTAAGTATTATTGGTTTAAATATTAATTCAATGTTTGATTATAAAGAGTTTTACTGAATGATTTGATAACCGTTTAATCCCAATTGGGGTTATGGGGGGGGACCAGAGCCTATCCCGGGAACAGGAACAATGGGCGCAGGCGGGAACCAACCCTGGGCAGTCGCCAAATCACCGCAGGGCGCACACACTCACACGCAGGCACACACACACACACACACAGGGCCAATTTAGACTCACCAATCAACCTATCCTGCACGCTTTTGGACCGTGGGAGGAAACCGGAGCCCCCGGCAAAAAAACCCACGCGAACACAGGGAGAGCGTGCGAACTCCACACGGAAAGGACCCGGAACCGAACCTGGGACCGAACCCGGGACCTTCTCGCTGTGATATAGTAGCTCATATGGTACCATTTTTCTCATAGCTCTAAGACTAGAGTTTTATATCTTATAAATATT
This sequence comes from Mormyrops boulengeri, assembly GCA_026781065.1. Taxonomy (NCBI): domain Eukaryota; kingdom Metazoa; phylum Chordata; class Actinopteri; order Osteoglossiformes; family Mormyridae; genus Mormyrops; species Mormyrops boulengeri. The sequence continues at coordinate 5,368,601 of JAODLD010000044.1, read as the reverse complement.
GGAGTGATAAATACAATTTTATTAGATACACAGAGTTACCACCACACCGGACCCACTTTTTCACTACAGGACATCTACAGATGGTCTACAGATGGTCTACAGATGGTCTACAGATGCGCTGGAGGCTTTCTTCAAACATTCTGTTGTACTGACATGTTAGTTTTACACTAGCAGTCTTCATGTGAGCTTTGACAAATCAAGCTCCTTTCCTCTAACATCTGTAATTTATTTCTTTTTTTGAAATGCAGATGTGAAAATCCCAGGAAGGTGGCTGCTTCTGAAATGCCTTGGGCACCAACAGTCACACCACAATGATGCTTAAGTTAGAACGTGCATCTTAGCCATTCTAAATGCTTAGCCAAACAGTAGCTAGGCCTTCAGCCCTGTCAGTGTGCTGTATGTATTCACTTACACCGTGTAGCTAGGCCTTCAGCCCTGTCAGTGTACTGTACGTATTCACTTACAGCCACGTAGCTAGGCCTTCAGCCCTGTCAGTGTGCTGTACGTATTCACTTACAGCCGCGTAGCTATGCCTTCAGCCCTGTCAGTGTGCTGTATGTATTCACTTACAGCCGCGTAGCTAGGCCTTCAGCCCTGTCAGTGTGCTGTATGTATTCACTTACACCATGTAGCTAGCCCTTCAGCCCTGTCAGTGTGCTGTACGTATTCACTTACAGCTGCGTAGCTAGGCTTTCAGCCCTGTCAGTGTGCTGTATGTATTCACTTACACCGTGTAGCTAGGCCTTCAGCCCTGTCAGTGTGCTGAATGTATTCACTTACAGCCGCGTAGCTAGGCCTTCAGCCCTGTCAGTGTACTGTATGTATTCACTTACACCTGGATGTATTCCCTTACAGCCACATAGCTAGGCCTTCAGCCCTGTCAGTGTGCCATAAGTATTCACTTACAGCCGCGTAGCTAGGCCTTCAGCCCTGTCAGTGTGCTGTATGTATTCACTTACACCATGTAGCTAGGCCTTCAGCCCTGTCAGTGTGCTGTATGTATTCACTTACACTGCGTAGCTAGGCCTTCAGCCCTGTCAGTGTGCTGTATGTATTCACTTACAGCCACGTGATTTGCTGCCTGCAGAAACAGGACGTTTGCATTATCAGGTGAGTATTATGAATATTATTATCCACATAATATTATTTTTACATGCATAATAAAGCGGCACATAAATTAATATTCAGCTGCCTTATTTGATATCTGAGACTGAGAAGTGGTAATTCTATGAACAGAATTCAGTTTCCTTTAATGAGAATGACTGCAGCAGTCTGAGTACTAAAAGCAGAAGTATATATATGTATGTATGTATGTATGCATGTGTACATGTATGTCTGTATGTATGTAAATATTTTCTATGTATTTTCTGTATACGTTGTCCAGTTGTGTATGTGTTAGTAAAATCTTCCCACTGTGAGGGTCATGCAGTACATGGCAAGTAGGGGTCCACCCTGGACAGTTCACAGGAGCACTGTCTGCCATTGTGGATCACATTCCTGTCCTTATTTAGCACCAACTGCTTGTACATTTTTTTCACAGCCTGTTTTTGCACATTTTGGTTTCTTGTCTTTTCATGTTAGTTGTATCTGTTATATGTTGTGCCTCTTGTGACCTAATTTGCTGCTGTAATGCCTTTAATTACCAATACATAGTTACTAATACAAAAGTTACCACTTTAAATTAGTAATACTTTTTAATAATGGGCCCATTTTTATTTGCCAATTAATTTAATCAATCAATCAGGCAATCAACTGTAGTATTATTTTAAAACATACTCACTAAATAATGAAGCAACTGTTGTTGTTTTCAGTAAATATAAGCAACATGGTTTACTGTAAAATGGCAGGATGAATGGTTTGGGCAGTGCCAGAAAATGTAACACCGTTTGTGCATGCTCGAAAGTACTGCGCATGCAAGGTACTTTCATGGAGACGTCACTGGTCCACTGGGAAATATCCCAGAGCTCACGATGGTCATGCTCCACTTAGCACGACATCATCCATGTGAGATCTATCTAACTTCATGTCAGGGTTAAGTTTGTGTGAGGTTTTTTGAAACTCTTGAGACATTTTTTTTAGAAACCCAGGATTAATCATAATACTGAAGATGACAGAAATTAATGTCCCAGATAGTTTTTTCTTTGTAAATCGATCAAATGAAATAACCATATAGCTTATCACAAAGGATCTGAATAGCACATTTGCCACCATCTGCTGCAACACAACTGTCGTCGAGTTGTTGCCAAGAACCTGCCAGTTTTTTTTTGCTAGCAGAGGCTGTCACAGACACACTGAGCACTAATTCGGTAGGCATCCGTCATACAGGTATATCATTATGAGGATATGTAACAACAATAAAATTCACAATGATTTGCTTATAAATCCATATGCAAAATTGTGCAGTGTGAGAGAGTACTGAGTAATGCTAATAGATCTTCATATTTGTGGTAAGTGTATATAGTCATTTGGGAGTCACACAATAAACATCTGTGTGTTCAACAGAGAACACTAAGGTCAGAGTCTTAGTTGATGTTACTTCCAGAAGCTGTAGGGGCAGCTCATTGGTAGGTCATGGCATGAAGAGCTTATTACTCTGTTACCCTGTGAACACGATCTAAGAAAGGAGGCAAAAAAACATATAATAAGGTTGAGGGCGACAGCAAATCTGATTAAAAATAGGATTGAATAACTGTAAGTGTCGTTGAATTTCAGTTTACGCATAATCATGCAGTTAGTACGTTTTATTTTTTGGTTTATATTTTTATGTAGATGAGTCCAGGATATTTCACAAATAGCATAATGCTCTTTTATTTTGTGTAGATTAAAAATGTTTATTTTCATTTATTGTTCTGTAAATTCCCACACATGAACTTGAAGACTTAAAGACTAAATCATTATTTGAAATGCAGCAAGTCGAAGCATAATTACTAATGCTAATAAACTTCTGGACCTTTTAAGCTCTTAAATTTTCCCATATCGTTTTGAAACACTGTAAACCATCTTTGGTTTATTGTGCTTGTAAAATGCTGTAACGTCTAGGAAGAAGAGAAACAGGTTGTGCAGAACAAAGTGACCATGAGGAAAACAACTTTAATGCTTTGCTGTGTCTGCGTCACAAAGGAGGAACGAGAGGAAAATGAACAACTGAAATCAGTAATGAAGTCAGGGCACAGAGATGAGAAGGACTTAGTGTAGTCATTATGTATTAACTCCAAAATCCTAACACGTGACACCTCTCTGCATTTCCTTGCCATAATGTGCCTTCATAGGTGACAAGGCATTTGGTCAGTCTGAAGAAAATATATAAGAAAATGAAGTAAAATGCTCTTACTCTGGGAGGGTAGGAGAGGCAGACATTTAGTGATTCATAATTTAATAAGAGTTACAGAGAGGGACAGGGAGATAAAACATATGATGAAATTATATATTACGTTCATTGTATTTGTTTGTTTTTTGTTCTCCGTATATTTCTGTGGGCTTTTCCTAGCATCCTGGTTTGCTGCCATAAGCCAAAAATGTTTATCTATGATATCAAGAACCTAAAAAGCAACAGCGTCAGTAAAATAGCCTCAGTCCATTTTAAAATGTTGTCATTCGAGTCATGGAGTATGTGTAATGAAATACCGAACAGCCTTCAGACGAACAGCCTTCAGATGATCAGCCTTCAGACGAATAGCCTTCAGACGAACAGCCTTCAGACGAACAGCTTTCAGACGAACAGCCTTCAGATGAATAGCCTTCAGACGAACAGCCTTCAGATGAATAGCCTTCAGATGAACAGCCTTCAGACAAACATGCTTCAGACGAACAGCCTTCAGATGAACAGCCTCAGCTTCCCTAACAAAAGCAGGAGGTGGAATTTTACATTACATTTTACATTACATCCTGGACTCATCTACATTTTACATTACACAAAACAAGCAGAATTTTACTTTGCAGTCTGGACTCCAGATTTTTTTCAGAAATGTCCAACAATGTTTGGATCTGGTGACTGGGAAGTAAAGGCAGACATTGGTGTTCATCTCAGTGTTCATTAAACTGCATCACTTAAATTGTGGACTAATGCCTGCCATGGGTTAGCTCCCCATCCTGGGCTGCTCCCTTACACCCGTAGTCTCCAGAATAGGCTCCGGACCCCCCACGACCCTGAATAGGATAAATGGTTACAGGAAGTGGATGGATGGATGGATGGATGGATGGATGGATTGTGGGCTAAAGGCATCTTTTGACTTTCTCCAAAAGTAAACCCATCCACATGTAGGAAACAGTGCAAAAGAAGATTACCCATCAGATCATTTTAGGCTTTTAATTGCTCAGGATTTTTTACCCTTATTCCAAGCCAGGCATCTGTGTTTTGCTTTGAAGCTCCTTGATATGAGAAGCAGTAGCTTCTAGATTCTCAGTGCTATTGGCGTGGAAGTGCTTCTTTGACACTATTGTAAACACAGCAAACGGCAGCCTGTGGGGCATGAGGAGCCGTTGGGTGCTTTACTCTATTAGCAAATCTACATTCATTTAAAATGTTATGATATCTATTGTTTGATTCTTGTGATCTGCTCACTATGTGCTACTGTCCTATCAGCTCCAAAGAGGGTGGTGCCCATGATCTCGGAATGATGACTTGAAAGCCCTGCGTGCAGGGGCTGTATGGGCAGAGCAGTACACACTGCTTGCAGTTCAATCTTGTAGCCCCTCACCTGCAAGTCGTGGTATTTGTTGCTTATTGGAAGGTTTCTCCAGTGCTGTAGACCTGCTGTTTCAGTGCTTCTCAGCTGTTTTCCTGGAAGTGTTCCTACCTTTGGTTGGATTTCTGTAAAGCTCATTCTCCTAGTTCCTAGTAGTGTCACCTGCTGCTTCTCATTCCTGTTTCCTTTTTGCTAGTTCAATTTCCCAGTTTCTCCTGGTTGGATTCTTGGTTCCTGTCCTCTGGCTACTTCCTGTTCTTTCTGCCCAGTCTGCCGAGTAGGCAGCCCCAGGCCTGAGGCATTTACATTGTCAAGGCTGATTAAGTCTTCATTGAATTACTTTATAAGAGTCTTTTTTTATGCAAAGTCTCTTAGTGTTGGATACTCTATATGTAAAAATCTTATATCTGACTATACTATATAGGTAGAGACTTGTACTGAAGCAAATTGAGTTAAAACGTGCTTTTTTCACAAAACAAACAGAAAACTTAACTGAGATGAAAGTTGTGACTGGTTGAAAGAGAGCATGTTGTCATGTAACAGTGTAATTTCATTGTCCAGGATAATGAATACATTACACAAAACAAGCAGAAAGTCACAAACACATATGCATTCTGTGCAATAGCTCTTTCATGTTATACTATGGACTTTGAAATAAATCAAGCTTTTTATTTGATCCCAAAACAACCTGTGTTCTAGCCATCTGTAGCTGCAAAAAAATCATTATTCATCATGTGTCTGTGAGGAAACTGCAGCTTGTCAATAAAAGTAATGACTTCTCTGCTCCCTACTGTTCTGTTGAGCTGAGTGGCTGGCCGCGATTCAAGACTCAGAGGAAAGCAACTATTGATGCAGAGAAAACTCCCACAGGCTGCCGCTTCCTGTGTGCACAATAGCCAAAGAAACACTTCCACACTAACCGTACTGAGAATCAAGAAGCTTTTTTTTTCCATTTTGTACAAATACAGGTGGAACCAATGAAGTGATGCAAATAAGAACTATAATGAGCAATGGATTTTGGGGGTTTGTAGAATACACCAATCACGATACATTTGGTGCATTCTTACTAATATCAGTACACTCCCTTCAGAGTATTGACGCAATATATTTTTGGATATATACATATGGAATTCAGAGTAAGATTACAATCATCACTTATCAGGTCTACGTATATTTGAGCACTGTACCTGTCTCCACCACTACCGCAGATGCTTGGTATGTAAGCCAATAACTCAAACACCATTGGACAGATCATTTACAAGCTTTACGGAAGCATTGTATGGGTGACGAACCAAAACTTGCTAAATTTAGAGATAGATCGTCCCAAAACTGAAGCAGCGCCATACACTGATAGCAAAAAACAGGGCAGTTTTGGCATTTGATTCTTTTAAAACAATAACTCAAGATGTGTTTTATGGATCTTTTTCAAAGTTTGCAGAGGCATCCTATGGTTGCCAAAGTGGAAGTGAATTCCCAAGCAACCTTGGGATTGTGATAAGTCAAAAAGTATTTGATGGATCTTGTTATTACCTCACAAAAACATTATAAGGATGAAGATCTACAACTTCTTTCTACAATTTCCAGGCAAATTGCCCCAAAACTGATACAGCAGCACCGTGTGGCAGCAAAGGAAGGAAATGACAGCTGTAGTATACACTTGGACTTATGAACATAGTAACCTTAAAATAATTATACAGATCTTTTTCAAACTTTGCAGCACAATGTAGGGGTGTAGGGGCAACCTTGAAGTGATCAAATTTTGAGATAGATGTCCCCAAAACTGATGCAGTGCCACATAATGACAGCAACAAAAGGGATAGTTTCAGACATTTGATCCCTTTAGAATGATAGCTCAAAATGTATTCAACAGATCTTTTTCAACTTTTGTAGACATGTCGGAAGGTCTAAGATCTAAACCTTGTCAAATTTTGAGACAGGTTACATCAAAATTGAAGTGGCACCACCTATACAGTATATATAAGCATAGCAGGCTACCACCATACTTTCATTTTCAGAATAAAATCAAAATTAAAAATTTCTATGGATCTCATTTAGGTTCGCAAAATGTAAATGAAATGAAAGTCCAGGTTCCGCATTTTGCTTGTTAAAACCATTGAGGTCATAACCTCCTTTTCTTACTTGATGAATTAATGATATTTCTTGCATGCCCACGCCTTCTTTTGCAGGTTAAGTGCAGTGGGCGTGTCCATGCTAATGAGGGGAGAACATGTTGAACTCAAAGGCACATACATTTTTAAGCGCTTTTTAACTTTTTTGCTTGATGGGAGAATTGACCCCAAAACAAGGCTGGGGCTGTAAGCAAGCACAGTTTTCAGCCACACAGTGGCCCAGGGAGCAAAGGAACAGACTAGGGATGGTGAATGGAGCTAAACATGGAAAGAACAGGATGGCCAGCAACACCTGCTGGCCAAATGGGGACATAGCAGACAAGATGGGGAACAATCCTCACAAGAATGAGATGATTAGAGGCTTGTCCTTGTAAACAGGAATCTATTTGTTATTATTTACAGTTTTTCTCAGTTGCTTTGATGCATTTCTCACAACAGAATTGAAGTTCTCGAAACTGCTCGTTCAATTCCCACAACCTCTAGTCAGTTGTGCACATCATAACAGCAATTTCTGGTTG
>JAODLD010000044.1:5342569-5357891 GCA_026781065.1 Mormyrops boulengeri | reverse complement strand
CACAGTGTATCATTACAGTGTACCATCACAGTGTATCGTTACAGTGTATCATCAAAGTGTACCATCACAGTGCATCATCAAAGTGTACCATTACAGTGTATCATCAAAGTCTACCATCACAGGGTATCGTGACAGTATATCATCAAAGTGTACCATTACAGTGTATCGTTACAGTGTATCATCAAAGTGTACCATCACAGTGTATCATCAAAGTGTACCATCACAGTGTATCGTTACAGTATATCATCAAAGTGTACCATCACAGTGTATCGTTACAGTGCACCATTTCAGTGTATCATCACTGCTTGTCATCACAGTGTATCATCACAGTGTATCATCATCTGCACTCTTGCCAGATATAGGAGAGTACAGCTGAGGAGACAGAAGGCCGGCACAGGTGGAACACGGCTGCTGTAGCTGCTGTTCATCCTTTAAAATGAGATAGCATTATCTACAATGCACTGTAACTCCGCACTGTAACTCCGCAGTGTCTCATCACATTGTACCACCACAGTGTTTCATCATCTCATCCTTTAAAAAGAGATAGCATTAGCTACAATGGCACTGCTGCTTCACAGTGTATAACTGAAAGAGAAAAATGTCTGTGTGGGCACAGCCTGACTTTGCCCAGCAGGTCTGTCCTGCCCCTAATCCTGGTTCCTTGCCTTGGACATTTCAGATCATAGTCATAGGACACCACTTGCACAACAGACTCTGATAAATATTTATGCAAAGAGCCACGAGATTAGAGCAGAAGTTTGTAAGTTCCAGAATGAGGCAATGAGGCAAAACCAATCATTACTCTTTGAAAGAGGGAGTGTGGTGATCATAATAAGTCCCACCAGTCCCTTGTTTATACATTCTGACAAGTTCAGTCTGTGTTTTGCCAGTCAACACCTCTTTACCAGTCATACCTGAATGCCAGTACAGTGATCAATATGAAGTGATCATTATGGCGCATGTCGGGCTACATTTATGTCAGGTATGCAGTACTCATTTAAAGACAAATTGTCACATACCTGGAGCATACCAAAAGGGACAATGACATTGTACCACAATTTAATAAAATGGCTAATCGGAAAATCATTGTGTGTATAAGTTGTGGTCAAAGCCAGCATGTTGACATGTAACGTGAGTTTACTGCATATGACTGTTTCTCTGCTTGTTATGTGTTGTAGGTTGGATTGGGTTGTACCATATTGTTTCGTGTCAGTTTTTGCTGTGTATCTGAATGTTTGTGGGATCCCAGCTGTTTAAATGTTTGTCGTAGCAATTGAATGTATCGCTTCTGTAACAGTCATGTGGGGGAAAGTACTGGCACTGGAACTTTAGCAAGTGTTAAGCTTCACTTTTATTTGGTAACATAAGGGTAAATTAATTCATACTTACATTTTAGCAGCATAATTTTCCAGTAAACATCCAAACAGTTCATGATTCTTCTGGATTTCGAATAGTATTTCCTGTGGGAGAGTATTACCACCAATAAATGACATTGTCAAGTATTAATTTAACCTTCTTCTAATTTGTAATACATGACACAGGACACCCTAGACCAAATGCCACATCATCACACGACGCATCACAGTTTTGATAAACCAGTTCTCCTAATTGTATGGGGTGATGTGCAGTGCCATATAGGTGGCAAGCATGAGTGGGAAAGATTTCTGTTGATCATATCTTAGCAGTAGACTTGGGGACCTGCAGAATTACTCTCTGGTGTAAAGGTACCTGCATTTGTACTGGAGATAGAAAGATATGGGCTATACATGGTGAATTCTGTGGTCCTGTTGGATTACGTCAATACACATACACTTACTGTATAAGAAAAGCAGGACATAGGTGGAGGTGTATGATTGGAAAGAACGTCCTGTTGGTTGTAAGCCTGATAAGTGAACTGTTATTGGACTTTTGTTCTGCTCATATGTTTACTTGGTACCAGAGCATACGAGTGTCACCTGATCAAGTGAATTGGATTCAAGATATAAAGAGGATGCCGCCTGGTCCAGAAAGACTGAGATGAGCAGTTAGGCTGCTGCGGATGTCTGTCTGACATAAAGAGATGATGTAAAGGCTGTATACAGGCTGTAGTTTTCAAAATTCCAAGTTGTCTCTGGAAACAACTACAGATACTGACCATTACTTATTGAAGCATATGTGCTCCTTTAATAAAGATCACAAAACTATAATGGATATAAAAACTGTGATAAAAAGAGAACATAAACAGACAAAATGCTCACTGTAGTATGGGTGCTATAGCCATTATTCTGCACCCAGAATCTGATACACACTGGCATTTATGTTATAGTTTTTGTTCAATGATTATTTATTAGTTACTGACTTGTTTAGAAGAAGGACAATTTCACTTTTTCTAAAAATTTTACAGAAAAAAATGTGAGATTCACTTGGAGGTAATAATCCCTCCTTCAGGCTGTGTTGTCAGCAAGATCTAAGCAGAGATTGTGGTGTTATTATGAAATATCTGGTGCAGTTGGGTGTCATCAGCAAAGTAATAATAGCAGAAGCCATGTGGCGGGATAATCGAACCTAGAGAGGTTATGTATAGAGAAGGGGGAGGGGACCAAAAACTGAGCCATGGGGGATACCCATTCTTACCTGTGCTTTGGACACCTCTGCATCTCAAGACATTTGGAATGATCTGCCTGACATGTTACAATAGAAACATCTCACAGTAGTTCCTGTAATAAAATAATTAATTTAACAGAGGTTTGCCAGAGTTATCTGGTGCTTCACTGAGTTGAAGGCGGCCGAAAGGTCTAGTAGGATCGAGACAGATTGAGATGCAGCTCTTGTAGCTGTCAGGCCATCCACAATAGTCACAACGGCAGTTTCAGTTGAATGCCCAGCTCTGAAATCAGATTGGAGAAAGTCCAGATGTTGTTCCACATGAGAAAGTAACTGAATACAACATGTTCACAAGTTTTATATTGGAATGAGGGGAAAGAGATTAGTTAGTGATGGGTTAAGTGTAGGTTTTTGTAGATTACACAAGCTGGCTTAAATGTAGCAAGGAATGTACTAGTTGTAAGTGATTTGTTGATCAAATGAGTGAGTGCAACAGTAAGGATAGGACAGGTGGTTTGAGGAAGATGAGAGGGATTTGGGTCCACAGGTAGTGGGTCTGCTGGCAAGAAGCTTGAAGACATTGGAGTTGGTAAGGGGGTGAATGAGGGGAACGATGGATTGTACATAGGGCGGGATTGTATATAAACCATGGGAACAGAGAACTGGCAGCCAAAACCTGCCACCTTCTAATGGACTAAAGAAGAAAAGTCAGGGTGAGGGTGAACAGGAGGGTTCAGGAGTGTGTTGAAACTGAAACACAGATTGTGTGTCTGGGCTGGTGGCGATCTTTCCATGTAAGTAGGTCATTTTAGCACCAGAGAAAGAATATATAAGTTACTGGTACTCAGCCAGATCGATAGGGTGTCATGTTCTCCACCATTTCCACTCATCTATACTGTGCATGGTGTATTATTCCCGGATGGTGAGCCGGGGGGGGCGTCGAGGTATGATATAAGGACAGAAGCTCTATTAGCATCAAGTCAATCGAATTCATTAAGAGAGGGATGAACAGAGGAAACACAAAAGTAAGTGGTAGAGAGTCAGTTCAGTTCATGGTGGAAGGAAACTCAAGAGGAGGAGATAGACAGACTTGTAGGGTGAACTGAAGAGTGGTAAGAGATGTGAAGGGCAGGGTGACAAGTAGGTTATCAGTTACTTATCAGGATAAGGTTAAATTTTTGTCCAGCCTAGTGAATGGGAAAAGTGCAGAAGCAGGTGAGGCAGAATGAGATCAGGAGGGTGACGAGGTCATCGCCCTCTGGTTTATTGACATGGATGTTCAGGTCCCCAAGGATGATGAATGGCAAGTTATCATCAGGCATGGCTGACAGCAGAATTGAATAAGCCAGGGAAGATCTTAAATAGAATGTTGTAAATATTCAAGAGGTGCCCAGTTAGTCCACCTAGCCAGTCTTATTGAGATTTATTGCTTGATGTACTGTATATTATTAATAAACTGGAGTCAGCTGAGCTTCATCAACTGCAATTTCTTTAGGCCCAGTGATATTTCAGTTTAGTGAGACTCAACCCTATGCATCTGCTGTTCCTCCTGCTGGCTCACACAAGTGCCCCTTAAACTTCAAGCGTACCTAAACCAAAGCAGCTCTGCAGAGCCAGCTCAAAACAGCAGGTGGCATTTCAGGCACATCCACATCTTATTTGATCCCTTTCCAGCATTTTCTTCATAAAATTTTTTTCTTTTCCCAAACATAAATAACACAACGATAGAATAAGAACCGTATCACAACAAAACACTGAAGAAAGTATCAAAACAATTCATTCATACACATATGATGGAAGCCTGAAAAATATACATTGTGGCTTTGGGGAAACGCTGGAGTTTGAGGACTAGACTTTTCATCTTAACAGATTTAATATCCAACAAACGACTAAGCTAGAAACCATCCTTGTATGTTATGTATGCTGTATGATTATATGCTCTTGATGAATCTGATAGTTGTTACTTGTTACTACCTCACTAATTCTTTCTTTGTGAAGTCATAGTTTTTGTTATACCATAGATGTACAACTTGCTCTTTCCTTAAACAAGCTATGTGAGAATGCAAGGGATTGTATGATCAGTGTAATTAAAATTCCCATCGCTTGCTATGCTGAAAACAGTTCTCTTCTAGCTGCATGATATGGGGCAAAGATAATAACCATTCCTAAAATACTGAGGGTTTTCCTGTGCTGAGCACTGATGCCTCGCTGATAGGAGCATGGCAGGACTGTGGGCCCTTGTACTGAAAGCAGCTGGACTAAAGTCACATGCTGATGTGAGAAACGGTTCCAATTTCTGGATCCAACAGACATTACTAGGTGTTGGGAGCAGATGGCAGCTGTTATTTGCCATAAATTTATTTTACAAAGTTACTCAGTGAAGGTCATTCCATTTTTCATGATCTGAAAACTTTTTTTTCTTTCAAAATGCTACAAAATAAGTTGATGAAACATTTTTAGACATGTGCATGGGTGTGCATGCAGAAATTATTGTAAATGTAGAGCAGAAGCATATTAACAGAAATCTGGTTTCAACACCATCAGACGGCTTGCTGGCAAGCATGTAACTCACCTATAAAAGCTGTGCTAATGCTTTTGAATATCGTCACATAAAACACAGAAGAATTTCAATTGCCTATAACTTGATTTGTCACCAGTACATTATAAAAAAGATACTATCTCATCACTTTTACTATAGACTTAGATTTATATATGTCCTTGAAACAAATGTCATCACATCTCTTCTTGGATTGGAAATTATACCGAATAAATGTACGGATGAAAGCAAGGCACTGCAGAAGTAATTATGTTTACTTGGTTCAGCCTGCAAATAAATACATCTTTCTGTTTATTATCTCTTCTGAGGAGATGGCTCACGCTGAGCCTTTGATCCTGGCTGCTGAGGTAGAGTAACGACAGCACTCCTTTTCAGTAAGCCACATATGGCACCTCTGTGTGCCCAGTGGGACAGCGGCAAAGCTGTCAAGCCTGATTTCATCTGATCAGGAGTGCTCATTCTGTCCCGAGAGGAGCTATTGGCAGCAAAAGGCATCAAAGAAAAACAAAAAGAATCAGGATCTATTCATTTTGCTCCAGAAATTCTGCCGGGTTTGAAAGAAGTCTTCATATTTCAGCATGTGATGGTGTGAGCTGAAATGTAATATTACCGTAAATCACCCTGTATCACCTCAGCTATGGTTTTGCCATTGTGGGTTTATTGTGTCCAACCAAAGCACTCATTTATTTATCAAAAGAAACCATCAAATAATTAATACCAGCCCGTTCCCCAGTCAGTTATGAACTTGAATATTCCTCTCATATTTCACGTTTAATTCCGCCTAACATGCAGCTTACATAATGTTCTCTTAGCATAAAATGTTTTGTGGTAAAGTGTCCATAGTGTTACTTCTTTATGAGTAACTCTTATGATTCAGAATGTGGTTGATAATGTTCTTTTTTGGAGGATCAGAAAGGTGACTCCATACTCACTTTATCACATCATAGACCACTTCACATCATAGATTACTCTGTAACATTGGTTTCACCATTAAGGTAAATAATAACTTGCCCATATATGGCGCATATGCAAGTTGGATATACACTGAACAGGTGCTAAATAAAACATGTTTCCACTAATCCATATTTCATCATATTTACCATCCATCCATCCATCCATCCATCCGTCCATGTTCTATAACCGCTTCTCCAGTACAAAACTGCAGTGCTCATTTCACTCCACTTACTCCAAATATGTAGAAAATGGATATTCCCATGAATGAATCAATTAACGTGTTTAAAAAACTGATAAAGCGGCATTACATTGCTGGTTCTAATTGAAAAGCCGCCCACTTGCATCATTTGGGGAAAGGAAATCGATGGCATAATATCTGTCATAATTCACATCAATACTGAAAATGCAGCCTTATATTTATTTTTAAAATATGAGACAAACTATAAAACAGTTAAGTTCATTTGGCCCAGCACGCTGTGTGGTATAATTACCGACCGGTGAACTATCACAGCTTCATGCCGTTATGAAATAACCCTGAAAGCTGACACAGAATAGTGTGACTAAATAAAGGAAAAAACACTAACAACTCTTCCAGACTGAAAATAAAACATTTTTTCAATGTAATTAGAGGCAAGAAAATACTTTCTTGAATCATGTACCAGCCTAATAATATATGAAGTGAAATAAAACATTTCACCTAAACATCTATACCTCCACCCTGAAGCTTTTGTTCTGGACCCACATCGCTGCAGATACTCTTTATAAACAGAGCCCGAATGGCATTAAGCCATGCTGTCCACATCACTGCAGTGTCTCTTTAAAAGCAGAGCCCGAATGGTATTAAGCCATGCTGTCCACATCACTGCAGTGTCTCTTTAAAAGCAGAGCCCAAACGCATTAAGCCATGCTGTCCACATCACTGCAGTGTCTCTTTAAGAGCAGAGCCCAAACGGCATTAAGCCATGCTGTCCACATCACTGCAGTGTCTCTTTAAGAGCAGAGCCCAAACGGCATTAAGTCATGCTGTCCACATCACTGCAGTGTCTCTTTGAAAGCAGAGCCCGAACGGCATTAAGCCATGCTGTCCACATCACTGCAGTTTCTCTTCAAAAGCAGAGCCTGAATGGCATTAAGCCATGCTGTCCAAATCACTGCAGTTTCTCTTTACAAGCAGAGCCCAAATGACATTAAGCCATGCTGTCCACATCACTGCAGTTTCTCTTTACAAGCAGAGCCCAAATGGCATTAAGCCATGCTGTCCACATCACTGCAGTTTCTCTTTACAAGCAGAGCCCGAATCGCATTAAGCCATGCTGTCCACATCACTGCAGTGTCTCTTTAAAAGCAGAGCCCGAATCGCATTAAGTCATGCTGTCCACATCACTGCAGTGTCTCTTTAAAAGCAGAGCCCAAACGGCATTAAGCCATGCTGTCCACATCACTGCAGTGTCTCTTTGAAAGCAGAGCCCGAATGGCATTAAGCCATGCTGTCCACATCACTACAGTTTCTCTTTAAAAGCAGAGCCCGAATGGCATTAAGCCATGCTGTCCACATCACTGCAGTTTCTCTTTAAAAGCTGAACCCAAATGGCATTAAGCCATGCTGTCCACATCACTGCAGTTTCTCTTTACAAGCAGACCCCGGATGGCATTAAGCCATGCTGTCCACATCACTGTAGTTTCTCTTTAAAAGCAGAACCCAAATGGTATTAAGCCATGCTGTCCACATCACTGCAGTTTCTCTTTACAAGCAGAGCCCAGATGGCATTAAGCCATGCTGTCCACATCACTGCAGTTTCTCTTTGCAAGCAGACCCCGGATGGCATTAAGCCATGCTGTCCACATCACTGCAGTTTCTCTTTAAAAGCTGAACCCAAATGGCATTAAGCCAGGCTGTCCACATCAAACATCACAATCATTTGTTTCAAATCTGTCCCTTGCTGTGTTGTATCCTTGCCACCATCCTGCAGTCTGCTTGGCAACCTCTTATTGTTCTTCAGACAGCTATGTGTTGGTTTTTGGCACAGTCTCAAATTGCTATATGACTCGATTAATTCATAAATTATCATAAAATTAATTAAGAAAATTAAAAATGAATAATAATAAAAATCAATTTATCCTTTTTATGGCTCTTCTTACTTTAAACATCTCAGCTAACATAACAGAGAAAGAGATGCAGAAAGTGAGCGAGAGAGAGAGACAGACAGAGAGAGAGAGAGATTTTGAGGACAGCCTGTTAAAAAAATCCTTCAGAGACTCTGAGTCTTAGGGGTGGCGCTGCAGAGGTGAGAAGATGGCTGATTAACTCAGCATGGCCAATTTGAGCCAGTTGGTAACTCATCTACAAGAAAATTTCAAACACCACAGTATACTGTTATGTATGCTGCTGTTTAGTGATTTAAAGGGAGAAGGAACTCTCATATATATAGATGAACCTTTTCATACCTGGCACGTTATCAAAGAAATATCCTTTTAATGAAAAACAAGAATTGCTGAAAATTCTGCAAATTCTAAAGCGTGATGCCCAGTTGAGTTGGCTTCAATATCTTGTTTTTATTGTGTGTGTGTGTGTGTGTGCATGTTTTTTAGAACTTTGTAAGTAGTGCATATTTTACAGATACGTTGATCATCATTTGATCATCATTTTACTGTTTAGTATATTGATTTAATTGAACAAAGCAGTATTGCGTGATCCAATAAAAATTAAAGAATTATACAGTTGTACAGTTTCAGAAAGACCAATGGGTGCTGTTCAGTAGATTCTTTATATGGTTTGTTTTTATCAAGGGTGCGAGTGTAATCACTTCTCTAGTTATTTTCTGTTGAATTTTAATTTAAAAATGAAAGGCAATATTGCTTTAACTTCTAATAAGGTTTATATTATTTCACTTTCAAGATAAACATTATGTCGTCTAGTTGGCAAAACAAATAGATTGCATAAAAATTTTACTTAAAATATAAAAAGTTTTCTAATCTAGAATCGCACAATGTTACACTGAAAACTTACAGAAAAAGATGGATCAAAAGATTGTAATATTTAAGTAGAGAAATTATTTCTTTAGGTGTATATTAGGTAAATTAGTCAATAATTTTTTAAATACTTAATGCGATACTGCAGCTGTTAGATTACAGAAGCAACCTCATACAGAAAGATTCCTTTTAACGCAAACCACTGGTGACATCTAGTGAAGGATGTTTAAAATGTGCAACAATAGAATATTGTATTTACATATATTTATTGTGTAGCAGTCTGTGTGCCTTTTGTACTCATATCAATGCCATGATGTTATTATGGATTAATTTCTAATTCATGCACTAATTTTTGTCCTACACAGAACTGGTGCATGACTGACATCCAGTGTGTCCATGTGCCTTGGGCCTGGACTTTATGCTGTCACTCCAGACAGGAAAATTGGTTGTGAACGATAGATTGATGAAAAGAATATTTTGGCATTTGACATTCAATTCACAGGCTATTCTATAAATGCTGATTATATTCTGAACCATTTTCCTCGCACGCCAGTGATGTTTGCTGTTGTTATGGTCTTAGGTTGAGTAGTTGGCCTTGTGCCTGCTGGATGATGCCTGGAAGACCAGCAAATAAGCCAGAATGACATCCATGCACAGAGCGTCCCCCAGAATAGAGAACAGAATTTCAGTTGTTTTCTAGTGCAGCTTTTCCAAAAACTTTAAAAAATGAGGCAAAGAAAGGCCAAAATGAGAACCCACTACATTTCTGCTACATGTTATGGGCACAAGGGAATTAAAAAAAATGTAAATGAATATTTAAGGAATAATATTATTCCAAAAATGTAATTTAATTAGCATATGTACATAAAATAGCGTATACACATAAAACAGTCACTAAATCCTTTCTTTTTTGAGGGAATATTTAGTACTATTCATTTTATTTCTTGCAATGGTTTATGAAGGAAATTGGCTTATTTTTATTTGTAATTCTGTATTTCAAATGATCATTAATCAATTGATGCCTTTATTTGAAGAGTATTCCAGATTCTACTTTTGGTTCAGACCGTGTAGGTTGGCACAGTTGGAATGTTGCATTTGTCATTTTGAGCATTTTTGACATTTTGCCTCTAGCTAAAAGCTGTAAGTAGCTTATAATGGTGTGAAGGAAAGAGATTATGACAATGACTCATCGAACCCGGAGGAGAAAACATATTTGTCTTGCTCCATCCATTGCTTTGATCTGGCTTCTGGGGCTCAGACATCCTGCCAAATTTCACACGATACACAAATATATTCAATTGAGGGGAAACAAGGTGGGGGGGGGTGTGCTCCATACAAGGATGCTCAGCTGTCACATTAGAATAAAGCAAGATGGTAAATACAGAACTAACTCAGTGGTTAGCAGTGTTGCCTCATGCCTCTGGGGTTGTGGATTTGAATGCTGCCCCTGCTCTGTGTGTGACGTTTGATCCAGAGGTCCAGGTATTACCATAGTGCTCTGTATAATTCACCAAACAGCCACTGAAATATATCGCTCAGTCTGAATAGAGCCAGGTGGTTGTGCTCTTCAAGGATGTTTTCACGTGTATACGGTGTGTCTGTAGCTGTTTAACAGAGAGGAAAAAGTGAGATGGCAAAATAATAATTACAAAATGAAGTCTAATATGCCTTTTTCAAGGACCAAATGACTTGCGGTCTTGGATAAACAGGACCTCTTTATGTAGACTTTCAATTAACTGCTACATACCCCCATTAGCGTGTGGAGCTGCAGCGTTTCCATATGGAGCCTGCAGGGAGCGCTCTCCCACTGTCACAGATTTTTGAGTTTTTTTCTGCTTCAGATTTTGACCTCCTGCTTCTGCGTTACTGTTAACCTTGCAATGCCAGCAATCACACCACTAAATTACCATTTGAATTAAAATGTGGAAATCCATGTCTCTGAAACAGACTGTTCAGTTGTACAGCTGTTTCTCCAGAATGAATGCATACAGACATAGTGTTCAAAAGACTAACTGTATGATTATAAGATTAAAATCACAGTAAATCATATTGAATGTTTCACACTGGCTTTAAAAGTGAGGATGAATATGAAATATAATTATTTCATGGTATCACTTCTTAAATTTATAACAAAGATTTGTGTCTGTGATTTGTCAGTTATATAAATGCCATTTCTGCATTTCACTGTCATACTTTATGAACTCCTCTAATTGTCTGTGTGAATAGGACATCAAATACCGGATTATGTTTAAAGATCATTTTTTTCTGTTTTAAGAAGATTCTGATTTATGTATAGAAAATTGACTTCATCAGTGAACACTTCTTGTAAATGCAAAGCGAATTCAGCTGAGACAATTCAGCTAGAAGAGCTGAAGGATTTTTTGCTGGATGGGACATTTAATTCATTGAATTTCAGGCAGGCACACACGTATACATGAATTGATCTAGGAGGTGAAGTGGAGACATGTAGAGGAATATTTTTGCAATAAACAAACAGCTATAGGAAACAGTAAAGTTTTTTTCAGTTCGTATGCCTCATTGTATGAGAAGGAACCTTGATTTTTCAGCTTGGTTGATATCACTTTAGCTCAGACCCTGGAAAAACCCAGTGGGAAGTCAGCCCATCCTCCTACTTCTTATCTCTTCTGTACAAAAGAAGTGGCAGACGGCAGGAGATTAGACAGAAGTCAGTTAAACCATTGCTTGCACTTGAGCCGTCTAACTGTCTAATGCATTCCTGACAGAAGGAAAAGCTAATCTGATGGTCACCAATTTTCATGTGTAATAATAGTATCTCCCTTCATTTAGCAAAAATTCAAATCTGTTTTTAAACTTTGACCTCAGTGCTTCTTTAAGGTGTTATGTACATTGTTTTTGTGCTTTTATTTTGGGGGTGTCCCTGACAATAATGTACATTTTCTTATCAACCCCTATGGTGCTTCTTCTTGTAACCACCTCCATATTCTCAATGTCCCAGCTATAAAGATCAAGAGGTACATGATTCGAACAGCATACAATATACTCCATCCAAAACTCTGCATTCAGCCTACAGATACTCACCAGCTACAAGAGACCATTCCTCCCACACTGCAGATAACTAGCAACTAGCTGACGATCTGTGAAGCAGACATTTACCAGCTCTGCCAGAGACAAAAGAGCAGGAACGAGCTCCTGATCCAATTCTACACATCAGTCATTGAGTCTGATCTCAGTAAGCACCAAAATACACAAGAACAGGCTACAACAAACAGTCAGGTGAGGAGAAGAGACCATCAGCGTTAACTTGCTTACCCTCCAGGACCCATACTCAGCCTGGGTTAGGACACAGGAAGACCATTACAGACCCCTCACACCTGGGACATGATCTCTTAGAACTTCTCACCTCCAGCAGGCTCTATAGATCACTGTGCATCAAAACCAACAGGTACAAGAACAGCTTCTTCCCACAAGCCATCATTTTCATTAACAGCCCAGCCAGTTGCCTCAGTTCAGTTGCACTGTTGCCACACATTATCACACAATACCTCATTGTTAAAAATAACTCACTGTACTTCTAGTATTGTTTTGTACATATTGAATTTATTCCAACATTCCTTACACTGACTACTGCACGTTTTATACATTTATCAGCCACTCATACACATTGTATATATCAACTGGGCTGCATGAGACCATTGTCTTTTTCTGACGTAACTGTGTATGTAATGTGTATGTATGGGAACCTTGTCTGCAAACATGCTTGGCCAATAAACCCAAATCAGATTCCCATGATTCCTAACCAATCAAATATAGTGCAATACAATTTGGAATGCAAATTACGGAAAGACTTGATTTCAGTTTTTATGTTACCTTTTCAACAATTATACTTACATTAAATTTCACCACTTAACACCACTTAACAAGTCCCTCTGTTTTTAATATACATATTTTTATTTAGAATGCAACAGAGAAATCTTGAAATGTTCAGAGGAGCATCGGATTTTTGCGAAGTGGACCATCTGATTTTCAAGACATGTTACATTTAAATTTCAATATATACTACATTGCAAAGTTGAGCTGTGGGTGCTTCACTGCCTTGATGCTTCACTGCTTTGGGTGCTTCACTGCTTTGATCTAAAATTCAGTATATACTACATTGCCAAGCTGAGCTGTGGGTGCTTCACTGCCTTGATGCTTCACTGCTTTGGGTGCTTCACTGCTTTCGGTGCTTCACTGCTTTGATATAAAATTCAGTATATACTACATTGCCAAGCTAAGCTTCGGGTGCTTCACTGCCTTGATCCTTCACTGCTTTGGGTGCTTCACTGCTTTGATCTAAAATTCAGTATATACTACATTGCCAAGTTGAGCTGTGGGTGCTTCACTGCCTTGATGCTTCACTGCTTTGGGTGCTTCACTGCTTTGATCTAAAATTCAGTATATACTACATTGCCAAGCTGAGCTGTGGGTGCTTCACTGCCTTAATGCTTCACTGCTTTGGGTGCGTCACTGCTTTGGGTGCTTCACTGCTTTAATCTAAAATTCAGTATATACTACATTGCCAAGCTGAGCTGTTGGTGCTTCACTGCCTTGATGCTTCACTGCTTTGGGTGCCTCACTGCTTTGATCTAAAATTCAGTATATACTACATTGCCAAGCTAAGCTTTGGGTGCTTCACTGCCTTGATGCTTCACTGCTTTGGGTGCTACATTTCCAGTGCTCAGTCACTGACCATGCAAATAAGGTATACCCCATACACACTGCGTGGTCATCCCCCTGCTGGGGACACGACAGTTTCCCAGTGATCATGAAATGATGATTCCCTTATTCCTGCTCTGCTTAAACTGAACTTGAGTGGAAAACGTTTGAATAGTTAGTCCATTAGAATGACTGCTATTTTCATTACATTTTGATTTTTGTATTATTATTTGCCCTGGGTACCTTTCAAATTAAAAGCTTGATAGTGTCTAGAGAACCATCAACATGTAAGCACTGGCGAAGGTTCATAGAGGTAAAATATACACATAAATGTAAAATGATTGCTCCTTAAATATGTCCCAGGGCCCATGTAATCAGCTCATTATATTTTCACCGCGTTGTCATATCCATGCGTCCTCTGACTCCTGTAGTGTGATTAAATTAAAATGTCCAGTGGGGACTCAGATTTCACTGTAAGTTGCTGGTGTCATGGGGGCTGTACCTTTCATTCTCTGGATGATAAAGCTGCCTTGGGTTACAGTCCAATGATTTCAAATCTAATTTTCTCAGCTTATCCCAGGCTGCTGAACCCATTGCTTAATCACAGGCACCTTTATCACAGTGAAATAAAAACTTTAAGGGCAAAATAAAAATCAAGACAATAAGAATTTGATAAAATTATATTTTAAAAGCTAAATTTGAAAACAACAAATGACATGGTGATGAGAAGAAGGAACAGGAACTTTTTTGGAAAAGGTTAGCGTTAGGGAATTCATCTGGGAATGTTTAGGGTTAGGGAATTCATCTGGGAATGGTTAGGGTTAGGGAATTCATCTGGGAATGTTTAGGGTTAGGGAATTGAATTAATTTGGAAACTGTGGTATGGAGTTTGGTTTAGAAAAAATAGCAGGAGGGAACAAAACCAAAAAGAGTTATTTGGGTGTCAGCCTTAGGTAGACAATAAAAACACAACGGGCATCACAGCTCAGAAACGACAACCTGGTGTGGGCCCAGACATCTGCAGCTGGTCTGTATGCTGCTCTCTCCAGCTTTACGTTGTTAGTGATTTGTGTTTTTTTAGTGTAAATACACAGCAGGATACATGTATACAAAGGCCTTGGCCAAAGTCTACAGAAGAAGAAATGAAAAAGGGAGCGTCTGCAGTGTCAGTGTTTAGGTGGTGTGAGACCTTCAAGCCTGCGGCTCTGCTTAGGATTCTGTGCCCCTGAGTGGAGCATCATAAAAAAATAGCTTCAGAGATCATCGACACAGATCTTCCAAAGCTCCAATCCACCTACGTCTCCCGCTGCCAGAAGGGGGCAGAGTCCATCAACATGGTCGCCAGCTTCCCAGCTCACGCCCCTCTTCACACCTCTGTCCCCTGGAAGAGTGACCAGTGCATCACCACTGGCACCGCCACCTTCTGAGAGAGATTCCGTCTCCATGCCGTCAGGTACCCAACCTGCTGACTGGCACCTGCCTATATATCGCCACAGATAATATTGCACCGCCACCTTCTGAGAGAGATTCCGTCTCCATGCCGTCAGGTACCCAACCTGCTGACTGGCACCTGCCTATATA
>JAODLD010000044.1:5330000-5341307 GCA_026781065.1 Mormyrops boulengeri | reverse complement strand
TGAGTGAATGGTGTGTGAGTGTGGCCTGCGATGGGTTGGCGCCCCATCCTGGGTTGTTCCCTGCCTTGTATGTGTGACTGAATGATGTGTGAGTGTGGCCTGCGATAGGTTGGCGCCCCATCCTGGGTTGTTCCCTGCCTTGTGCCCATAGGCTCCAGACCCCTCACGACCCTAATAGGACAAGCGGTTACGGAAAATGGATGGATGGATGGATGGATGGATGGTTAGTTTAAGGGATAATAATGGGGTTTTTCATTTTGGTGACACTGATTGATTCCTGTGATTTTGAATGATTTAGCTGCACTTAAAATTTTTAGTAGTAAAAATTTGAAATATGTTTCAGAAAATGTACTTAAACAGTTGAAAAAAAAAATGTAAAAGAAGACCTTGCACATTCTGAGAAATTACAACAGATGGTAGTGGGAGGGGCAGGTAGCCCAAGTCATGTTGAAAAGGGAAGCAAATATGGCAACAATGTGGGGAAGTAAAGGATTCTGGGAGAGAAGCCCAAACAGCTTATGTATGATTTCTTAGTCTGCTATTGTTTTCAGTGACCTATTTTCCATTGTTAGGAAGTATGGCAATTTTAGTTTTTTTTTGCTATTGGTTACAAGCATTTCTCAATACATCCCTACAAAGGCAAAATGCAGTAAGTACTCTGACACTGAAACCGAGAAAAGGGTCAGTCATTATGATCTAGTTATATGGCTGATCTATGAGTACAGATACATTTGCAGTGCTGACCAACTGCCCCTATTGTGAGAGCTGTTTTTGATGTTTTTCTGGACTCATCTATTACCTCACACAAACTGAAGAGGTAGGATTTTATCTGCTGAAAAGGAAACAGTAGTTATTTGTATGGTCATCGCACACAATGGATATCCGGTGCTGATATGTTCAAGTACTTTAGGTATCTATACAATAAAGTATTGTCTTTGGCCAAAAATCCAACAGGATAGAACACATGGCCATACAGCCACATATTTAAATATATGTAATGGGGACTCATTAGAATTTAGTGATTAATTGTCATTGTTGACACACAACAATGAAATGTGTTCTCTGCATTTAACCCATATGTGACATAGCAGGGGGCAGCTAATTCAGCTCCCGGGGAGCGGTACCTTACTCAGGGTACCTCAGTGGTGCCTTGTGGGTCGTGGATTCGAGCCTGCAATCTTTCAATTACAAGTACACATCCCTAGCCGTTAAGCCGCCGCTGTAAGCATTCCTGGTACTGTACTGTATGTTGTCTTGTGGATTTACTGTGTTTGTGGAGAGGCATGAAGCCTGAAGCCAGACAGGCAGCTCATACGTCTATCCTTGAGAATGAAGCTGGTTTGCGCTTGGCCAAAGCATGCTGGTGAAGATGAAATGCATGTGGCAGTGGATGTGTGCAGCAATATCAGTCTTCATGTAGTGAAGCATCTTTTTCAGGAACTTCTCCTCTGCACTTTGCTCTCTGGGTCATGCTGATTATATCATCTCCTTGTGGGCCTCAGTCCCACCCATCAGCTATTGTATCATGTAGTTACTTCAGTAAAGCCTGTAAATGTTTCCCTCCACCACCCAATGCAGTTATAAAGTCCCCCAGCTGTGAGGCTTGGTTTATCATAATTTAATACTCCCCATACAGACGTGGACAAATTTGTTTGTATCCTTACAGCTAATTGAATCAGTGTTTCATTTCTCCTGAAAAGTGATTCAACTAAAAGCAATTGTATCCCTGCATGCCTTTAGTATGTGATAGAATAAACCAATAAAATTATGAGAATAAATGATTTGTTGTTTGTTTTACAAAAACATGCTAAAACAGAATGGGCAGATTTGTTGGTACACATTTATCCTTGCATTATAGTCATGTTTCAAATTGAGTGTTTAACCTTAATTAGTATCACAGGTGTCTTCGAGCTTTTCATCAGCCATTCAGCCTATTTAAAGGGAAAGAACATGCTGCTGTGTTGTTTGGTATCATTGTGTCACCACACTGAACATGGACCAGAGAAAGCAGAGGAGAGAGCTGTCTGAGGAGCTCAGAGAGAAGATTATAGATAAGCATGTTAAAGGTAAAGGCTATAAGACCATCTCCAAGCAGCTTCATGTTCCTGTGACCACACTGAACATGGACCAGAGAAAGCAGAGGAGAGAGAGCTGTCTGAGGAGGTCAGAAAGGAGATTACAGATAACCGTGTTTTAGGTAAAGGCTGTAAGACCATCTCCAAGCAGCTTCATGTTCCTGTGACATCAGCTGCCAATATTATTAAAAAGTATAAGGTTCATGGGACTGTAGCCAACCTACCAGGACGTGGACACAAGAGGAAATGCAACTCCAGGCTGATCAGAAGGATAGTGTGGATGGTAGAAAAAGAGCCAAGGAAACCATCCAAAACCATTCAATCTGAGCTCCAAGGTCAAGGTACGTCACTTTCTGATCGCACCATCCGTCACATTTTGAACAATAATGGGCTCCATGGAAGAAGACCCAGGAGGCTCCAATATTGACAGAAAAACATACAAAGCCAAAGTGGAATTTGGCAAAATGCATGTTGACAAGTTTCTGGGAGAATGTCATTTTGTCTGATGAGACAAAACGAGCTTTTTGGCCAGTCACATCTGCTCTATGTTTACAAAATGAAGCTTTAAACAAAAAGAACGTCATACCTACTGTGAAACATGGAGGGGATCGGTTTGGTTTTGGGCTGCTTTGCTGCATCTGGCACGGGGAACCTTGAATCTGTGAAGGGCACAATGAAGTCTCAAGACTACCAAGGCATCCTGGAGCGAAACATACTGGCCAGTGTCAGGAAACTGCAGGTCCACCAACAGGATAATGACACAAAACATACAACCAGAAGCACTCAAGAATGTCTGAAAACAAAACATTGGACTATTCTAAAGTGACCCTCAAGGAGCCCAGATCTTAATCCTATTAAACATCTATGGAAAGATCTGACAATTGCAGTGTGGAGACACCACCCTTCAAACCTGAGACAGCTTGAGCGGTTTGCTCAAAAGGAATGGGCCAGACTACCTGTAGGCAAATGCAGACGTCTCATTGTGTAATACAGAGATAATTTTTTGGCAGTGATTGCTGCAAAAAGTGGTGCCACAAAATATTTATTTATTTATTTATTTATTTAAAATTTTGTTTTCCATGTCATTTTCATTTGTTTAATTAAAGAAAATATTAAACGGAATCAATAATCAAAAGCAAAGAATGATTTGTGTTAAATATGGAATAAACAGTAAGGGATGGCATTGAACTTTTGTCAATTTCAAGTTATTTCAGTTTTTTTTGTTTTTTGTGGAAGGGCACCAACAAATTTGTCCATGTTTGTATATGTTAATCCCCACATGTACCTGCTGAGTCATCCTCTTTTATACTGCTGCAGTTTGAGCTACCTAGTGGGAAAACACAACCTCACCTCAACAACGCCTCACTACTGCAGCATAGGCCTTCACGGCATATGGCACTGCACAGGCCTTTAACAAACAGGGTTGCACTGGGGCAGGGTTCCCCAGTTCTAGTCCTGGAGGGCCACAATCCAGCACAGTTTGCAGATTTCCCTGCTCAAACACACCTTAGTCAGCTAATTACTAGGTTTAGTAGGTGTGTTTGAGCTGGTATTAACAGAGCAGCTGGTATTAACAGAAGGATCAAGCAACAGCAATATAATACAATCCCCCAAAGATTGTTACAGGGAAAGTAAGATCATTTGTGAATAAGATGGAGGAATTAATCATACTGACAAGGACCCAGAGCGAATACTGTGAAAGCAGCTCCATGCGCTTCACTAAAGTAAACTACACCTGGATGCATGACAATGTTCTGGATTCATATGTTTTTACCTTGAGGGGGTTTCTAACAGTAAAAGAGGACAGAATTCACCAACAGTGTGGCAAGAAAAAGGGAAGTGGACTAATCGTCCTTGTGAACAAAAAATATCCTAATGCTGAACAGATTATACCACCAGTGTCCATCCACACCAGACTTTGTGTTTGCTTTGGGGACCCAAAGTCCCAGTCCGTTGACTAAAAGCATCTCTGCAGAGTCTCCTCAGTCTCCCTATCTGGCTATCTAGCCAGATACCCAGGAATTTGTACTCTGTGACAGGGTCCCATCAACAGCAGAAAATTTATGGGCTTGGGGAAAAGGGACGACACCTTTTCTGCAAAACCACATAACCTTAATTTTCGTTATATTTAAAGCTAGGCGAAGAATACAGAAAGCCTGGTGGACCCTAAAAAAGTGAAGTGTTGTAAATTCAGGAGATGAATCTGAGGCGTAAAGGACCGAATCATCAGCATAAAGATGACTCTCCAGGAAAAATAGTAACACCACTTATATAAACAGAAAATAATGTAGGGCCAAGGACTGAGCCCTGCGGAACCCCTTTAGTGACTAATAACAGTTTGGAGAGTGATTGATTTTTCCTGTTGTACCCTTTTATCTTTAAGATCTGAGAAGTCTGAGAACCATGTTAATGAAAGAGCAGAGTGTCATGCTGTGCAGGCACAGAGCGGGGAAGCAGCGCAGGAGCCAGGGGAAATCAGGTGAATGGGGGATTTTTTCGGAGACCAGTAAGGAACACGATGCAACACAAAGGACGGACATCAATGACCGGACCTAAACAGAAGACACCCAGCGTGTCTTCCCATCTGTAGTCTCTCTGCTTTTTCTCTTTCCCTGCCATTTTGATTGGAGTCAAGGACACTTCAGGCATCTAGGCTAGTGGACCATAAGGCAGTCCACTGTCCATGGCTACCTGCCCCGCATTTCAGCCGCAGCAGGATTTGCCGCACTTCATTTAATCAGATCTCCTCTACTATGTCTCTCACCCACACCGCCAGAGCTCTAGCCCTGGGATCCTCCCAGACCATGGGCCGTCTGAGCCAGTAAATGACCTCGTCGACCAGACCGAGGTAGTCCTCGGTCAGAAGAGGCGTCTTCTTTTGGAATCCAGTCATTCTGTGCATACTCTAACGCGGACTTAAATACACAAGACTAATTAACAACAACTAGACAGCTGGGAACACAGGGATTCCGCACGAGGTAAATGAGGGGGCGTGGCACACGGGAGGATCGGATGAGCGGGGCATGACACAGAGACTCCAATACAGCTCAATCTGTTAAGAAGAACAATATGATCAATGGTATCAAAAGCTTTGGTAAGATCTATAAAATAACTGTACATTATTTTTTTGAGTCTAGAGCGGCAGTGATGTCATTCAAAACCTTAAGAGTTGCTGGGACACAACCAAACCCAGTTCAAAAACCAGACTGGACTCCAGACAAGATATTACAAACAGATAATCTGTCAGTTGCGTGGGTTGAGAGATGCATCATAACTGATTAATGATGAACAAATATGAGATTAGTATTTAACTTTTGTTATTCATGACTTGTTTCATCAGTAGTTCCAAAAGTAGTTCACAAAGGTTTACAGAATTAACAGATATTCAATTCAGTTTTATTTATATAGCGCTTTTAACAACGGTCATTATCACAAAGCACTTTACATATAACCAGCCCGAACCCCACCAAGCAAGCCTGAGGCGACAGATATGGAAACAAATATAGTAACTGCTTGAGATAAAACAGGCATCACGATTCATTAATGATGAATTAACATGATACGAGCTTGATGGGCCGAATGGCCTCCTCTCCTTTGTAAATTTCTTATGTTCTTATATCAATATGTAACTAAGGATTAGATTGTGGTTATATAATACATAAGTAATATCACAATACTATATTATATGTACCCTGTCAAGTAAAGTGTTACCGTAATAAAGTTATCCTGTTCACAGGGTTAAGCCTCAAACTCATCCTTCTCTTTGCTGTCACTAAGTGCTTCAGTTTTTGTGTGATTTGCCTCAAAATTTCACCCCTTTCAGGTTGTTGCCCTGACGATGTGCCTGCAAAGTTTGAAAAATACCTGTAAAATACTTTGAGCCTAAATAAGCCTAAATGTACATAACAAAAAATATCAACTGACAAAAAGAGACACGTTCAGAGATGGAAAAATGTAAATGCCACCACTGATTGGGAAGCCTCCCATGCGTGAGGCACAATTGTTCTTTAAGCGATCCTCCTTTCATTCTTTACACAAAAGAGGAGTTTCTTTTCTGCATAGGATAAACACACTTTTGACTTAATGCCACAAAACCCAATAATTACTGCAGGTTAATACAATCTCTACAAGGAATGATTGAGACATGCCGTGAGATGTTTTTATATGATCATCACCTGTATGATTAAATGCTACAAATCCAGGTAATTAATGCAAGTTGCGACAATCTAGTGGGAATGATTGGGACATGCTAGGAGCAACTGGTTTTCCTTACTGGGCGTCGTAGGAGTTTAGTTGCAATGTTAAAATCCTTATTAAATGACAAACAGTGTTGTGATAAGTTAACTGGGTTTTCGCACGTATGTAACCATGTATTAAATGAAGGGACTTATACCTCACCCAAAATCTTGCACCCCCCCCCCCCCCGTCAGCTAAATCACTGTGCGGGACCCCCCACTTCCCTCCCTGTCAGCAAAATCTACCCAGGGGGAAATTTATTTCTGGCTACTGGGGCGTTTTTTACCATTGTCCTGATAGTCTTATCACATAGTTAATAATAATGAAGTTGCAATTCATTGTGTTAACTGTTTGATAATATGTGTGTTTCAAGAAATGTGCTTAAAGAAATCTTTGAGAAAGGGAAAAAAGTTCTGATTTGCCATTCCATGACAGAAATGTGAACAATTATTTGCATATATGTGCAATATAATATTCGAATATCAGTCTTTTCTATTAGGCACCATTAATCATAATTAACATCAGCTATCATTTATGCTCAGGGCTAAATTTACTATACCCTCACAGCTACATTAAAAGAACTGACTGTTCAAGCTTTCTTTGTAATATAAGGCTACTTCAGCAAATAGTGAAATAGCATTATTTTAAAATAACTTTTAAAAACTGTTGTTGCATGTCTTTTTTACATCTTTACCCCCCCCCCCCCACAATATTGGTTATTAATGTAGCTCTGTAGCATGATAAGAATAATTCATGCTTATATATCCTGAAAATTCCAGTATGTCCTGAGACTCAGAGACAGTTTCAGACAATCATCCAGAAAATCTCTGAAACTGACAATCATCTTCTATTTTTAACCCGCCCAACCACACCCAGACTACCAACATCCGTGTTTGTTAATTGTTCTTAAAAGGTGTGACTGTAAGAAATTATGAGAGAGGATTGAGACACTTGTCGTCACAGGCCTGAGTCTGTCATTAAACTAATCTTTAAAATTAGAGAGAACTGGTGATGAGTTTGTGAGAATGACCCATACATCCAAACCCATGACTTTTCCCCTCTTTATTCAGAACAATTATTCAGAACAAAGAAGTAAATATGACTATGCAATAGATAGTGTGTAAATGTCAGTATTATTAGCAGCTTGGACTGAAGGTTTAGAATGCATTGCCGATAAGCATAGACTGGTTACCACTTAGGTGTCCTGGTCAGGTGGTTCCACCAGGGACCCCAGTTCTAGTGTATGTGGAGTATGTATGAAGTGAATGTTTGTGTACGAAAATACGGGACAAATGAGAATTCAAAATGGAGCGTTTCATGAGATTTAGTGTTGGTCAGTTGAAGCACATCAAGATGTCTGGCCCACTCTGGCAGGAGCGCGTGTACATGGACCACGGCGACAGCACTCTGCTTCCCAAGAACCGCTTTTTTACTCATTGTAACTGAATGTCTTATTTTGTAGTGACCAGTTGTTTAGTCTAACTGATTTGCCTACTAGGCGTGCTGACAAGGTAGATGTTACTGCAATCCTGCCTAAGTTGATGTGGCAGCTAAATATATGTTTTACTTTCAGTTCACCATTGTATTGACCCTCAGCATTTTAAATAGCTTATGCATAATTTTGTACATATAACATTCAGTTAAAAGCGTATTAATCGCAACAATACTTGCTTAACAATGTTTAAAAGAGATTTCTGTATATGCCGAACCTTTCATTACTGTGCCAGATTCCTCCGTATAAACTGTAACAAACCACTTGTTGCGGGAACAAGCTCCGCGGCGGGGGGGGGACATGCAGACAGACAGGTTGACTGGCTACTTCCCTGTTTAACCGAGAAGAATACGATCATCTCATTTGCTGGAGTGATGTAACAGTGTTACGTAAGTTATTACCAGAACGGTATTTAAAGAGGGGGTTTGTGCAGTTTCAAGAAGTTTTCTGCACAAAGCAGGAAGTGCTGAGAGACAATTCCTATCACCATGGGTAAGTATTGTACAGTGCATTGTCAAACGTTTCATTTCATGCTGTGACAATACAATTAGATATGATACTTTTCCTTATTTGTTTTTCTAAACCCTTGATACAAATTATGTGTAATTCCGTTGCTCCTTTTTGTTATTACGACACACGCAGTAAATGTTTATAATGAGCTGCTGCTCTTGAGAAAGACGGGGGGGGTCCCTCGGATTACAGGCACTGATCGAAAAGGGGGCACTAGGGACGTGAAAGTGGCGGCGAATGGGGAGCCGTGCACACACCCCCATCATGGAAAACCGAAAGTAATGTTTTCTCTTGCTGGTATTTTCCATTCAGCTTGCATTTACGGCGATGTAATGAAGATTGACACCACAGGTGCATCAGATAAAACAGCTAAACAGGACAAACTTACTGTTCATGGTATGTAGAAAATACGATCCTTTTATAAACTGTAGTTAATGGTGTGATTGTGACTGTAAAGTCAGCGGGATGGTATGAATGTCGTTTATGCTCACAACAAACCCCACTTTTATACCTTAGAGATGTCAAATTTCCCTTGATTCCGCGTTGCAAACATTTAGTTTTTTATTGGATAAGGATTTTTTACATTCTTGCTGCACGTTTGACAATTCGACTAATAGTTGACTAAAGTGAAAGCATCCTGAGAACGTCGTTTAATATGAACGCCGATTAGTCTTATGTAGGATTGTAAAATACGGGAAGGGTGGCAGATCTAAGCACATGTGACGTCCTTCCTGTCAGTCATCGTATTTATGTTTTTTGATGTCTTTTAATGAGCATCGTCTGGCTTTAGCTGTAAGTGCTGTGAGGATGCCTTACAGTGGCAGACACACAACATTATACACAATGGCCAGGGGCAGTACCCGTCCTAGCCGGTGTGGCGCCCCCTGGATGGATGGCGCCCTTAGCATTTGCCTATATTGCCTATGCCACGGGCCGGCCCTGGCCAGGGGTTTAGTTGGATTTGCGCGAGAGGAGAGGGGCAGCACATGCGCTGATCTCAGGCCCGGCAGCAGTAGTAACTTGGCAAGCGAGCAAGGAAATTACACCACGAGACAGAAATAACGTGATTCAATTCAGCTGCTGAAACCATTGAATTACATCAGCAGAGAACGGCGAGGTTAACAATTTAGCCCGTTATCTCGGTAAGTCCTTCACACGACGCCTAGGCTTTTCCCAATACTGCAGTCCGACGGAGGAAATAATGCCTAGGCGTCTGACAGTTTAAAGCAGAAGTTGGCGCCCTAGGCGGCCGCCTATAAGATTGACCAGCTCTGTGTGTGTGAGAGTGTACCCTGCAATGGGTTTGCCCCCACATCCTAGATTATTCCCTGAAATGTGCTTGTAGTTTTCAGGATAGACTCTGGACCTCTGCGACCCTGCATAGGACAAGTGGGTACAGGGGGTTATGGATGGATGGATGGATGGATGGAATACACTATTACCTTAATACTGCTCAAGTCTGGTTGGTGTGTTTCTGTGTTGTGTACCATAGCGTGTGTTGAGAACGATGCCATGTGACAAAGTGAAAAGGAAAATTGGTTTTTAAAAACCGTATTTTTATGAAAGGTGTGGAGGCTTCCAACCAGCTAGCCAAGAATGACTCGACCAGGATGAACGCCTACAAGGGGCTGATTAAGAAGGTGGGAAGTGAACTCCAGATGGACTCAGCTGTCATCTGCGGCATCATTTCCCGCGAGTCTCGGGCTGGGGCTGCATTAACTGATGGCTGGGGTGACCATGGAAATGCGTTCGGATTGATGCAGGTGGGGAGAACCTCCGAAATGAACCTTTCAGCACTTATTTCAGCTGACAAGTTGAGCTGACAGCATCAGTCTAGCCTGAAGTAATATGGAAACGCAGCTGCCAGTCACAACTTCTTCCTCTTTTATAGATGAAAGTAAAAAAAAAAACACCAATTACATTAAATATAAACATTTGCTGTACATGGG
Organism: Mormyrops boulengeri; assembly: GCA_026781065.1. NCBI lineage: Eukaryota > Metazoa > Chordata > Actinopteri > Osteoglossiformes > Mormyridae > Mormyrops > Mormyrops boulengeri. The sequence goes on along the minus strand of JAODLD010000044.1, from coordinate 5,331,045 downwards.
TCATTCTTTGAAGATTATGACTCTGCATTTCCTTATGATTACTGTGTAATTTATTTCATACATTCCCCAAAATTGTATTTGTCGTTAACTTAATATAATGTTTATCGTGATTCACAAGCTATAAAGTTTAGATTTGATACATGCACTTGCACAGAAAGATTTAAAATCAAGCAAATTATTTTGTGTTTGAAAAGGTTGACAAGCGATATCACACGCCAGTCGGAGAGTGGAACAGTGAACAGCACGTCAGACAGGGAACACAGATTCTGATTGGTTTAATCAATGATGTCAAGGCTAAATTTCCAGGCTGGCCGAAAGAGCACATTTTTAAAGGTATGTTACTCAAGAACTGATTTCCAGTTTAGTGGATGCGCACAGTATTTATGGGAAATGAAAATAGCAAATGTGTGTTTTGCATAAGGGTAATAACAAGCTCCCTATAAAACTTATTGCTATTAACGTCCCTGATTGATTCACTGAATAAAGTTCTCAGGAACCAAAGCATAATAATTTCATTTGATCGTTTCAGGAGGAATTGCTGCCTACAATTTTGGAACAAAGAATGTCAAGACTTATGAGCGCCTAGATGTGGGAACCACTGGGGACGACTATTCCAACGATGTTGTGGCCAGAGCACAATGGTTCAAAAGGAATGGTTACTAAGAAGTTTAAAAATTGAAGTGAAAGAGATAAAATTACAATGAGATTCACTTGTTTTTTCTGATTTGGATCTCCTTATTAAAGAGGTTATTACATTCGATTTGTTATTCGTTATTTAATTTGTTGTTTGAAATTAAATGTTGTGCTTGATTTGCCATTTGCAGACATGTACAACATATGCCATGTTGCTCCCCTGAGGGATACACAGACATACGGGTAGGAGCAACGATGGGGCTGCGAGCCCATGGTCAGCCCCTCAAAAACGGAGATGTCTGAGCCAAGCAGGAGTCAAACCTAGAATCCTTAGTAGTAGTTATTAGAGGCACAATGTCTCAGTGGGCCTGCGTTCATAGTGGGGTACCGCAGGGTTCAATTTTAGGACCAT
>JAODLD010000044.1:5295241-5306177 GCA_026781065.1 Mormyrops boulengeri | reverse complement strand
TACTCAGGGCGATCAGGGATGGAGAAATGAGAGTAAAGCGCTGAGTAAGTACTGCGGAAGGAAAGGAAACCTCTCTGAGTGTGAGGACAGGGGGAATATAAAGGTCAGGGCTACTCAGGGCGATCAGGGATGGAGAAATGAGAGTAAAGCGCTGAGTAAGTACTGCGGAAGGAAAGGAAACCTCTCTGAGTGTGAGGACAGGGGGAATATAAAGGTCAGGGCTACTCAGGGCGATCAGGGATGGAGAAATGAGAGTAAAGCGCTGAGTAAGTACTGCGGAAGGAAAGGAAACCTCTCTGGGCGCTTTTCCACCACACAAGTGGAAAATGTTAATGAAAAGTAATAACATGTTTTGTAGAATGCTGTGTCTCAAGAATGAAGCTACAGTCCCCCCCCACAGTACAGTGCCAAACTGATCAGGATATTTCGCTTGCAGACATTACATACCCCCCAGTTGGCTTTTACGGGGACACGTACAACATCTGATATGTTAAGCTGTTTAGGCAACACTCCTGTCCTTTTGATAATATGGGTAAGATTAGACTGTAATGCCAAAGCAAATGTCTTATACTTTAATGAAAATGGTTTTAATATTACACAGTACTTCGTACACTGATTCTTCACAAGCAATGGGAATATTTATATAAAAAGAACTGCGAATACTCCTGAGATCATGACAGGAAATTGGACAAATATTAACACTATATCTCAGTAACAAGCAGACATACAATACGCAAACACATACTGTATAACACAAACCCCTCGACTAATTTAAAAATAATGCTGCAGCGCTGCTACCTATCGTTCCACATAATCCTAATATTCATAACAAATTATTCAAACGAAGCTCGCCGGAAAGAACATATAATAAGGCTGTTTTGGACGTTTACGCCCCCCTCCCCAAAATCTCTCAAACTAACTGCTACGTTTTACGTAACATTTTTAAACCAATCCGTTTTATTAGACGCGCTTAAAAATAAATCCGTACCAATAGCATATTCCCTGGGGTTTGCTGACTTCGGTGGCAGAAATATTATCCAATAAAAATGCGAGTTTCCTTGAGTGACGTTTTTCTGTCGCAATAATTTTGACCACCGGGTTCAGGATCAGCCAATCAGGCGCTTGAACTGGCCAGTAGTAGCCATCATGGTAGGTTGCGCGACATAGGCACGCTTCCGATTTACTGATAGCTAACGTAGTGTTTTTGCCTGGGAAGGTTCGTATTGTTTTATTCTTATTGTTTTAAGTTAATTTGTAAGCTATTCGCTCTGTATTTTCCAAGGAAGGTGTTTTGGAAAACTGAATACTAGCAGAATTAACATTTTTGTATATTTTTGGTTAATAGTTTTGCGTAATTAATACTGTGTCAGGGCTGGAATGATACCAACAGACGAATATCAAATTATTTTTTAAAGACAGCGAGAGGCTTAATTTTGATGGCGACTAGCACGACTTGGATAGGGCGATTTTTGTTGGTTTTTCTACCAGCTGTCATTCGAGAACAAATGAATGTTGCGCGTATAATTTTGTATTGGCTATTACTGTTAACCCTCACAATAAAGATGGGGAAAAACGTACTGGCTAAAACTCCAGTGCTAAATTAATTTCTTATTATATATCAGGAGACAACACGCATGTAATGCCTCAAAATTGACTCTTATGGTTAGTCTGCAATCACGAAGAACCTTTGTTTGGTCTCCATGATTGACGTTTTAAAATAGAACAAAACCTACTGCCAATTATCTAATAGACAAATAGTACTAACGTTGGTGATTCTTCTATAATTAATTTTCGAACTTGCTAGTTGTATGTTCTATTGCTGACCTGTTTTACCGACGTGTTTTAGCCAATTACTGTGAAACCATAGAGGTGACGTATTAATTGGCGTATTAATAACGGCTGTTTTGATACATTAAGTTTAAATGCCGACATTCAGTAATTTTGGAGTTTTGTGGAGCACTAACATATCTAGATGAATAATTGAAGCAAACCACTCATCTCTTTTGAAAAACTGAATTCATAGATACTCAGATAAACTTTTTATATATATATATATTATTTTGCAGTATGCAAGGAAACCGTGCACCTCGTCCTGAACAGCAAAACCATGGGCCCCCTAAACCGAATCCCCAAGACTATCAAAAAAAAGGAGGGATCGCAAACAGCAATGGACAGCATGCCGACTCCAGTGAGCATCCAAACACAAGTAAGGACGTTTATAATAATTCACATTTATAACTGTGTTTCTGCTATTCTCCATAAAGCCTAGGAGAGGACTGACCAATAATGTGATTGATATGCCCTGAGACTTCAGTTTTATATTGACTTTTACATTGACTCGTTTTTGTGTAACACTCTAGATTCTGCCTTGACCATCGACCTTCAGAGCTTCAGGAAGCCTGGGGAGAAGACTTACACTCAGCGGAGCAGGTTGTTCGTTGGGAATTTGCCAACCGGAGTGACTGAGCAGGAGGTTGAAAAATTGTTTTCTAAGTATGGAAAACCCTCTGAAATTTTCATAAATAAAGATAGAGGCTTTGGCTTCATAAGGCTGGTGAGTTTCAGTAAACGTCTAAAGAGCATATAGGTGACAGAGCTTGCATGATATGCTGTTCCTTGCTCCTCTAAAGGTGTGGGTAACATGCCCCCTTGCCAGATGTTGAAACCTTGTTTTGTTTGAAATTTAGGAGACCAGAACTTTGGCAGAAATCGCCAAAGCAGAACTCGATGACACTCCATTCAGGGGCAGGCAGCTTCGTGTTCGGTTTGCTACTCATGGAGCTGCTCTCACCGTGAAGAATCTGCCGCAGTTTGTGTCCAATGAGCTTCTGGAAGAGGCCTTCTCCATTTTCGGCCAGATAGAGAGAGCTATCGTGATTGTTGATGACCGCGGAAGGCCCACTGGCAAAGGAATTGTGGAGTATACGGCCAAACCTGCCGCAAGGAAAGCACTCGACAGATGTTCGGATGGGGCTTTTTTGTTAACTGCGTAAGTCTATAGCGCTTCCTTATTAGCTGTGAGTTATTGTTTCTACTAGGACAGCTTTTCTGAAATTTTATCAGTGATTTTGAAGAAATGTTTTGGAGTAGGTGCAAGTCATAGATGACGACAACTCCAGTTATATTCAAACTTAACACATTGTTCTTAACACATCAAGGTTTCCCAGACCTGTGACAGTAGAGCCTATGGAGCAGTATGATGAGGATGAAGGACTACCAGAGAAACTGATTAACAAAAACCAACATTTTCACAAGTAAGTTGTTGAGTGATTGACAGATTGTGTAAAGAAGCCTGTACAGAAAGTCTTGGTTATGATTAGAGCTATCATGAAATCTGGATTAATCTTGGTTACTTAGTTTTATTCAAGCCTGGGTTGAATTTTACTTTCTCAATTACTCAACAATATGGAAGAAGGAAGGCTGAGCATATTGGATGAGGGTCCAAATATTGAGAGCTGTGTGCGTGCCGATCCATTTCGAGTAAATGTCCCCAGTCATCTCTTCAGTCTTGCGATTTTTAGAGATATTGTTTTAATGGCACAATGATACCAGGAAATTATCCTTATCCCTGTAGGTTGCCTCGTTAAGGCTGACGACTGTTGTCATCAGAAAATGTAGTGTTTGAGTAAGGAATAAAGGAACAGACTGGGAACACATCCCTGAGGGGCCCGAGTATTTAGGGTTAGGCTGTCGGAGATGTTGCCCACTCTGGTCCTGGGGCTTGATTGTGAGCATGGAAGGCAAAACTGTATTAAATGCTGAACTGTAATCAACAAACTGTTCTTAGATAAGTACCTCTAAAATTCTCACATATCTCTATATTTTAACTTCGATTTATTTGATATAAATGCGATGTAGCTAGTTGTAGTTACATCTAACTGATTCACGTCCAATCGTTTTTACGTCCAAGGTCGATATGAGGGTGATCGAAACGTAGACAGGTGTATCGCTTTTTATTATAAAACTGTGATTTTTCTGGAGAGTTCTGTATGTATTTTATAGTACTATACTTAATGCCTTGCCTCTCCCCTATAGCTATCTAGATACACCCAAACTGACTCGTGCCTGATGGTCCCGGTCCCAAATGCACTAACTGCATAGCACATGTCAGCAAACAACATAACCTTTTCTTTCTTCCAACACTTAGATTGATTTCGTTTTAATGACTTGAAAGAGAGACGCATACAATACAGTACAGAATATTTAAAATACGAGTACATGTAGAAAATATAAATAGAGAACTTTTTGGATCTTTTTATTTGAATATTATCGATCCACGGATGCGTAGTCTGCGGATACAGAGGGCCTACTGTACTTCAAAATACGTCCATACAGCCAACATTTTGAAGCTTGCAGTTACAGATTGATTTCGTTTAATGACTTGAAAGAGGAACACAGGCTTATTGGCAGAAATTTTTGTATCTGCCAATAATGGGCTTTTTAAGCTTTCTTCGTCCAGTACCGATGTTGTGGCGATATCATCGTGCATCCCTATTAATTTGATCAGTTAAGTTTGTTTGCATTAAATGGACATGTTGAGGGAAACACTGGGTCACTAATGTGTTTTAACTGTTAAATAAAACCTCTGTCCTCTCTTGGTTTGGTTGCACAGGGAGCGAGAGCAGCCGCCAAGGTTCGCACAGCCTGGCACATTTGAATATGAGTATGCCATGCGCTGGAAAGCCCTCATGGAGATGGAGAAGCAACAGAATGAGCAGGTGGAGAGGAACATCAAGGAGGCCCAGGAGAAGCTGGGGGCTGAGATGGAGGCGGCACGTCACGAGCACCAGGTCATGCTGATGAGACAGGGTGAGCACGGTGGAGCTTTTTCCTTCCTCCTTCCCCAATATCTTCCAGGTATGAGAAGCAGGCAGAACCTCTACAAGGGTCCCTCTAGTACGGCCGTGTTTGCTGTATGACGTATTTTAGTCAAAGCAATGTACAGTGTTTCTCGCAATTCTGTTGTCCCTGCAGTGGCTTCATGGTGCTCTATTTCCTGTATGATCGAAACTTATTTTAAGTCTGAAATAATGTGTTTGAAGCAGCACTGGTTTAATACAGAGTCAAACGGTTAACTGGGTTTGCCTGATCTCTCAGACCTGCTGAGGCGCCAAGAGGAGCTGAGGAGGATGGAGGAGCTGCACAACCAGGAGCTTCAGAAGCGTAAGCAGATGGAGCTGCGTCAGGAGGAGGAGCGTCGCAGGCGTGAGGAGGAGCTGAGGATGCACACTGAGGAGATGCTCCGCAGGCAGCAGGAAGGCTTCAAAGGCAGCTTCCCGGAAAATGCAAGTGCCGACATCCTCCGCCATTAATCCCCTTTATCCCGAGGCGCTACTGAATTCTTGAATCAGAAGGTTGTCATCAGTTTTCTGTAGCCCTACATGTAGTCCCAGACATGTGAATCACAGATATATATCGATGCACAAATGTATTGTTTAATTTGAACTGTTACTTAACGGTAACTTTGAAAGCAAAGAAACTTCTTAACATCACTACCAGAGTGCTTCAGGCTGAGGACCAGGACCTGTGATCAGTGATTGCCCTAACCAAAATGATGTGCTGATCTAATGCACTTGTAGTTCAGTACTTTACAGTCCTGTGTAACCTGCCTAAACTAGAAGATGCGTAAGTCCAGTTTAAATAATCAATAAACACCATAAGTCGGCTTTTACCTATAACTTAGCTGAATAGGTACATAAAGCTAAATTAATAAATTAAAATCAATAAATTAATCCACACATTACAACACGTGATGGTATTGCAAATGTATTTTTGAGAAGCAACACTGTTCACATTGTTATGACAGTAGCCAGAAATGGAGATGGAAAAACACTTTACCGTCCACCACATACTGCACTGTGTCACTACCAGCAAGTTACATTTGACTAGTGCTATCACCATTACTCAATTAAACTCGGTTTCTTGATTATTTAAAAGCATCAGTTAATATTTTCCTTCTTGTTTACTTGGCCATATGGCAGAAGGGAGACGGAGTGGATGGAGGGGAAAGTAAAGCAGAAAACCTTCATTTGCGTGAAGCACTTCACAGTAAAATTGACTGAAAGTGAACTCTGTCAGTATTGCAAAGCAGAACTTAAATATTAAATACGAGAATAATTGATTGTCTCCGAGAGAAAGCAGAGCGTGTAAAGCTATGTGTGGTAACATTTACCGCATTTAGGGATGCTCTTATCCGGAGCGACTTGCATTTTTCTAAATTCAGGGACAGTCCCCCTGGAGCAGATTGGGGTTAAGGGTCTTGCTCAGGGACCCAATGATGGTAGTGTCAGAGGTGGCACCATCGTATGAGGTTAATGCACGGCTTGGACTGCATTAAACGTTTTTAAATGCACTCTGTTTCAGAAGCAGACTGCATGTTTAAAAGTACTGCGACTTGTAGTGCGTTAACTCTTACTTCATAGAGCTTTAAAATGATGCGTCAGTTTGTCGCAGGATACAAATGTGCAGTTTGAAAAATTTCACATGTTCCAAGTCAGAATGCTTTGGCTCGTATTTACACTATTCTGTATGTAAAACATAATGCTGAAGCAGCAAACATAAGCTAACTCTTACTTCAGTATTTGTGAAGTAGCCATTAAAGCATGTACTGTTAAAAATGAGCAGAAACCATAAATATTTTGGTCGTATAATAGAGCCTGTTTTCTTCTGCCCTGCTGCTAGAGGGAGCAAGAGATGCGGATGCACATGGTCGGTAAGTGAATTAAGATTCCTTATGTGTCTCTGCTTTGTCTTATTGCCAATTCTATTCATCTTTGACTGGCCTCATGGTACAACTTTTGGAATGTAGGTCAGGCAATGGGCTTGAACCGAAACCCAATGGCTGGGAACCCGGTGTCTGCGCCACCTGGGAATATGCCTGCCGAGGCGTCCCCTTTAATGGTAAGGCTACGGCACCCTTCATTAGGTGCTTTCACACCACTGGAACTTAGTTCTGGAACCAGTACTAGGAACCAGAGACTTGCGTGTTCACACCGCAGGAACTTGGCCTAATTGTAGTTCCTCGGAGGCAGTTCCGGGACACTTTTTTTTTTTTTTAGTCCCTACTCCAGACTAGGTTTTTTTTTAACACAAACTACTGGAGAGGCGCTTACAGTGATAAATTTGCTGATTGGTTGACCACAAGCACCAGCACTAACCTGGAAGAGAGATGTTGCAGAGCAAAAATTGAGCAGATGTAATTGGAGTACAAAAAACAATTCTATTTAATGCGTCAATTAATACATTTTTCGCTTGCATGTTCATATTTCTGCGTTGGGAAATTTGATCGCTAACCAATATGCTTTTGTCCAATATTGCCCATCTTGGTGGTGAAACTTTCGATGCTTATTAGTGGGATAACGTTACATCGTTTTTTATTCTGTGGGAAATGAAAGATCGATCTGCTGGCCAGATTTAATAAGAATCATGGACATGTCACAGTTCATATAAATATAAATAAAAGCCCGTACCCTGTTTCCATCGTGATCCATCCCCCAATAACTAACAGATAATAAAACGATATATTTATCCTCCATTGTTTTGGTGTGGTGGTGTAGCTTCGTATCAAACTGTGTGAAGTTTAACGTACACACGTTTTGTGTCTCCCATGCTTACGGTAATGAAAGTGCTAGCCTTCAGGATATGGCTTGCCGTCATTCAGTGGAACGAGGATGATGCATTGTTGTGTAAATTATTTTTGAAGCCCATTGCATAGAAGGAATTTTCGTAATACTAATACTTCTCCCGTTATTCTCCAGCAGGGAGGGGGAAACAATGCCATGCCAGGTGGGGGTCAGGGAGGATTTCCAAGGGGCCCCCCAGGCCCGGCTGATTTTGGCCCTAATAAACGTCGCAGATTCTGAGACCACCTGTGTTCTACTTCTTTGTCGTCTTTTACCTTCTCTCCACATTTTTCTCCCTTTTGTAGAATATTTTAAAAATTTGTATTATGAATTATTTTTATTCTGCTATTTCAGAACTCGTATGGGAATGATTTTTTTTTTGTTTTAACTTTGGGATACTCGAGTTTGATATAAGCATCTTATGCCCAGCTGTTAAACTCTGTATAGAACACTTTCATCTCCTTGCTACTTACTGCAGTTTTGTACATTTCTTCTGACATTGTATATTGCTGTTGAATGGTTGAGCCAGTAAAATTGTCTGAAACCTGCTTTTCATTACCTTATTAAATAAATTCTTATCACGCCTTTAAATATTGTCATTTTTAAATAAAATCCTTGAACTGCATGGAATAGACCACTTCAAACACAATCATTTTGTTAGAATGTTTTATTTTAATTCCAGAAGCCCCATCCAGATCTTCAATGAAGTGATTCTGCTGGCCAAAATAGCTGTTTATTTAACATGGTTGTTTCAGGTTTCACAGACCTTTGATCCTAAATGCAGTTCAGAATTTCATGTTTCAGCACATGAAACACCAGAGGGCGCAAAACCTTATAAATTGTTAAACCGTAGTCATCCTGTGATTTTTGAGATGGTTGAGTCACCCAGTCATTTGATAGTTTATAATACACTATATACTAATATATACCAATAGATACCCACAATCTTACGATCTTCAGGCAATAAAATGTCCACTTTCATTTTGTCTTGTCAGATCTGATAAATAAAAATGTGTTCATTCTTTTACTGCTTCCAGCCGTCATTCAGCCATCTGCTCTCACAGTTTCCTCCAGGATGCCACTGTCCAGCTCCACTTCTTCTAAGGCTTGGAAGCAGTTGGACAGGGTAGTTTCAGAAGATACCACCCATGTATAGGATACAGTCACCCAGGTATCACATACGTCAGGTGGAAACATTTTATGTTCACTAACCAACGGAGACCAGCAAACAAAGGCATATTGACTGCAAGCAGCCAGAAATCAGCAAGAATTACAGCCTAAAGCAGCACTCAGTGGAAACAATTCAGGGGGCACCAAGATATGAAGCTGGGACCTCTTTATCTGCAATCAAATGCTCTACCATTGAGCTACACCCCCGCAAGCAGAAAAAAGAAGATGAGGTGGAAACACAACCTACTATGATACACTCTACGGCTACTCTTTATGCAGCATCTAGCTCTTAGGCGAAATGTGAAGTGGATGGAAGGCCAAGCCAGGTCTGACCTGAAGGGGCACTTGTGAGTATTTCTGTATGGCAGAGCCCAAAGCACGTCGTGGGGGGTCCCTGGTGGTCTAGTGGTCAGGATTTCGTGCTCTTACGATCACGGCCCATTCGATTCCCGGTCAGGGAATTCCAGGGGTCAGCTTGGGCTGTTTTATTTCCCCCTCCACTTTCCATTGTGACCTTTTTGGCTACCTTCTGACCTCTGAGACCTGAACGAGAGCTAGCCCTCGAGGTCCTCGCAGCATTTCCACTGTAGCTGTGCCCTCAGCTTCCTTCTCACCCTTCTGTTTTTCTCTCCTGGCCACTAAAATGAGTAACGGCATTTTCACGTGCCCTTCTCACGTTGTCTATGGGTACGGTCAGGCTACCCACTTGCATGGGAGAACACAGCAGATTCACTACACAGACGAAGGGTGTTAGCTGGCCACTCACAAGAATGCAGACTGAGTGACAATCACGTTTTTTTGACAGAATGACTCCTCACGGGAGCGAGACAGGCTTCTGTGTGTCAAAAGCCAGGGCCCAGCGTAGGGCTCAAATCCACAACCCTACTTTTTCCAAAAGATACCGAGCAGCCCTTACAGTAAAGCACCAGGATCTTCACAGACCAACAACCCAATTGGTCTCCCATCCAAGCATTGGTCAGACCCAAACCTGCTTAGCTTCACACAGACTACCAGGTCAGCACAGAGGTTAGCACAGCTGCTTCACACCACAGGGACTAGGGTTCAAACAGAGGTTCTTGACGAAGTCAAAAAGCCTTGATGCAGCACACAAATTTATGTGTGTGCACTGTTTGGAGAGCCCACCTGTCCTGCGTGGTGCAATTCCCAAACCAGGTGCAGATATTTCAGTATAACTTCCCTTGTTTATGACTATTTATTAAATTATTACCTTTAATGTCTTTCTTATGTCTTTTTTTCACTGTTTTTATGGTGGAGTTGACCACCTTGCATATCACCACAGGTTATGGTCTGACTGACTGTATATACTTTGCATGTAAATAAAACCCTTAAATCCTTGTAAAAGTTGTTGATTTCTGGACATTTAAATGCACATTCTTGAAGGACACTTGCTTAGTCTGGCATGTGCTGCCTAACAATCAAATTATATTTAAGTTTCTTCAAATAATTCATTACCTGCTGTGAAAACAAGCCACTAGTTATGAGTGTCAGCATTTCTAGGTACAGACTTCATATTTGCAGTCGCCTGTAAAAACCAGCTACAAACAAGAAGAATGTCTCTGTTCCACACAAGAATAGTGGAATTAGAACGATTCCTTTGTCAGGTTAGTACTTGCATATATCTTCTTACCTTGAAGTTTTATCAGTGTGGGATCTAGTCCAGTCCTGTCTTTGGGATTCCCTCCTTTTTGTGTACAGCTTTTCCTGGATAATCGTAAGTCCTATAATCCAAAGACATGCTGATTAAACTTCACCTTGGAGTACAACCCTGTGATGAGCTGATGTCCTATTGAGGATGTTCTCTACTCTGTGGAACATGCTACCACTGCAGGGTTATTCTCTATGAGGGTAGTTTTATCATAAGTGGAGTTTGATGTTCACACCGGGGGGGGGTGGGCCTGGCCGAACCCTGATTACAAGTACTTTGATTTGAGCAATTTCAAAGCAAAACAAACTAGCAGTTGGTGTTTGTGTTACAGGTGCATTGTTCAGAAAAAAATTATTTATGTAATAATTTAGTCTTAAAAATAAAGACATTTGCCAAACACAGACAGCTGCATTGGGATAAAGAGGCAGTGTTTGGCAGTCAAAGCTCCCTGACAGAGACTGAAGGGCAGTTAACCGGA
>JAODLD010000044.1:5253078-5273201 GCA_026781065.1 Mormyrops boulengeri | reverse complement strand
TGTTATATTTGCTAATCATTCTAGCTAAAGAATAGCACCATGAAGGGGCTGGTAGCATTAATTTCAATTTCATAACTATAGCGCATCTTGTCCTTTCACCTCAAACGTGTATAAGCGGTAAGGAGTGCAAGTGGAGGAAATCTATGAAAAACAGAGAACATGCAAAGTCCACTACAGAGTAGAAGCAGGATTCAAGCCTCTATGTGCTGGAGGTGAGAGGGAACTAGGTTTGCAAAGGAGTGGAAAAGTTCTGGTAAGTTTTCGGAAAGTTTCCATGTGAATTTTGGGAATTTATAATGCACTGCCTACTGGTGGTCATTTTGGAGAATGCGGTATTTTAGGGCGAAAGTTTGACTCTACACCAGATGAAGGGAAAGACCAAGCTGTGGTAACATCATATTTTTGCTATTGTTTTAAATATATAATTTGATTGTCCAGCCCTAACAGTAATACTCCAGGAGTATGTTCATGAAGCACAGATTGTCCAGCTGTAACAGTAATACTCCAGGAGTATGTTCATGAAGCACAGATTGTCCAGCTATAACAGTAATACTCCAGGAGTATGTTCATGAAGCACAGATTGTCCGGCTCTAAAAGTAGTACTCCAGAAATATGTTCACGAAGCACAGATTGTCCAGCTGTAACAGTACTACTCCAGAAGTATGTTCATGAAGCACAGATTGTCCAGCTGTAACAGTAATACTCCAGGAGTATGTTCATGAAGCACAGATTGTCCAGCTATAACAGTAATACTCCAGGAGTATGTTCATGAAGCACTGATTGCCCAGCTCTAACATTAACAACGTCCATGTTTTGTGCTTTCCATCAGCAGATGCAGCCCCAGGGACTCTTACACTGCAGACAGCCTCAGACTCTGTTTCATACCGCTCATGTCCCGCAGCAAAGCACTATGGGTTTCCTTCAGCAGCCACAGCAACGGCAGCATTGCCACTCCCAGAAGCAGACTACTAGCCTTTCAGACTTCCAGAACATGCTGACATGGTAGCCAGGGCAACTGAGACACCATGGAGATCTCTAGTGACTGCTGTATGTTCTAAGGCAATATATAGAATGATGGTCCCCCAAACCTCCTCATCTACAACATCCCAGTCTCCCTCTGGTGGCCTTACTTTGTGCTGACTAACTGTTCTGCTTTTGTATCTCATGTTGGTGTGATCTACAGGCAGGAGCTGCCTTATTTGGTTGGCAGCTCTCTGAGTCCCAGGTTTGGCCCAAGAAGTCTATTTAGAAGTTCCAAAGCAAGCATAACATACATGTATGTGCATGCTATGGGACCCCTCAAATCTTGTCTTACATCATGTGTGACTGAACATGTGAAAGCAGAGATTTTGAGAATAGGGAAAATCACATTTTGTGCATTTGCATGTGGGCACATTGCCAGCAATGTTAGCCGAATATTTTATGAGGTAAATTAGTATGTTGCTCTTGTACTGTAATGCCACAGCAGAATGTTAATATATGTCATGTAATCCAGTAAGCAAAAACTGATTTTTGATTGCTTTTGTATAAATAAATTGTGCATTTAATGGCAAAACTACCAGAAAATGAAATATAATTTATGCTAAGACTTCAGTAAAGAAAACAACTCTACATTTAACAAAATTTATTACAATGGATCATGCAATCTTGCACACAAATGATGGACTGACTCTTTTAAACATTCAGATTCTTGTATTTTGACATTAAATGTGAAAGATTTTGTGTATTATATGATAGCTTTTAATTTAACCTTAAAATTGTGTATCTTTAAAAATAAACTTGATGGATTGTAACAGAATAAGAGGCTTAAAATGTGGTATTTGTATTGGTGACTGACATTTAGCAGAATGCACTTTTCAGTCTCAGTCCCGCATTCTGCTTACCTTCTCTCTCTTGTGTTCCAGTCCAGAAATGGGATCTAATCACATTACATCATTGCATTCAACTGCAAACTAATACATCTTTAAATTACACTAACCACTATAAGAAAAATTATACTGTTATTAATAATATAAATCTATTCATTGTGGAAGTCAAGGTGTTCTCCCTTAAAGGGGGACCAAATGCAAAATGAAATAAAAGATAAATATACATAAAAGGTAGATGAATCTTCTTGACATCCAGTTATGACAGTAGTGGTATTCTGTTAAGCTACCTTGTTCACTGACCACATTAGAAATGTGTTCAGCTTTCTACAAATTTATGTATATGATTCTAATGTGTGTATTCTACTTAAGTGAGGCTCAATAAATCGTTTCTACAGGCTCCAATGATACAAGCTGTATAGCACTAATGGCCGCGTGCTTTCTCTTCGCAGAACATGTATACTTATTTCTCTTGAATATTAAGAAAACATAATGCCAACTGAAAGCCTGTATATAAGAACAGCATATTATGGCTGTCTTACATGGATTACATCTGTTCTCTTGTGTACTTCTCTCAGGTTTTTGTTGTAGGTTTCCGCAATTCAGTATTACATGGTTTTGTCATCGTCCGTTACGTCTTACTAGTTTACCATGTTGTGTGCGATGTTAATTTTATGGGGTGAAGGAAACAAGGAAGGTATCAAGTGTTATATAATAATGGTGCCCAATATTTTCATTGCACTATACAGTGTATATAATGCAAGTCTTCTCACATCTTATGTCATTATTTATAAATTAACAGGTAAACGTGGGAATAAATAACTAATTTTAGTCAAAGCACAAGTTATAATCCTTTGTAAAACTGGCAGTGATGGTACCATAGAAAATGCGATGACATGTTTTTCCAGAACTCTAACAACAAATGATTGCATTGCACTTGAAATAACTCATGCTTTTCCATTATTATATATGTATTTTTGGAATCAGTTGTTATCTAAATATACACACTTGATGCATTTAGTTTTTACACCTGTTCAGATACTTTTGTAGACATCAAGGGTTAGCCACGTTTCACTTAGGTTTAACCAAACGGTTTCTCTTTTTCTTTAAGATATCAAAATTTCTAAATTTAATCACTGGTTTTTGACCATAACATATTCAGTCAAATTATCCCATGTCATTCCGCTTCACTGTCAGAACAGAGGCAGATATTATTTGAGGTGAGTTTGTGATATATTTATCATATATTAATTTAACTCTAAGTCCTTTTCCGTGTGGATTTATTTGTTTCTGCTTATTTAACTGTTCATGTGTATATTACTACTTGTGAGGACTGTGCATGCAGTAGCGTTTCCTGTGAGTGTCCCTGGGTTGGCCGATGGCTTAGCCAAGGAGAACATAGCCTGTGAGGTTGATCAGGTGCTGTGTCCCGATCCAAACAGCCGAAAATGTACAGTATGTAAGCCAGTACTGTGCATTTTCTACTCAATTTTTGTCGAAGTGCATTGCTTTGGGGAAAAAAAAAGTTTTCCAGTTGTTCTGTTTGTGTGTTCATAGATGTCTGAGTAAGCAGTGCACATGGGAGTATTACCACAATTATCTAAATTTGCAAAAGGCTACTATACATTCTGTAAATGTAAGACTCTACAAAAAGGCACTACTGAAGGCAGTGGTGTTTTCCAGTGAGCACACCAGAGTGTTGCTGGGTCTTTGACAGATGTACACATATAGTGCATGTTCTGATGTGAAAGGGCGGTTAGAATGAAAAGGGATTTTTGGCGTATGGGGCCACCTAGCGACCAATGCAGTCATGGGCAGCTGATCGACTGGACGGGATCAGTGTATCCTCGAGAGGTATTTAAATTAAAATACAACATACGACTGATAACTTGCCAAACACTGAAATTTATTTATTTATTTAAATGTGAGGCCATAGTCAGTCTGAGAATAACCGTATCGGCTAAGTTTAGTCTATGAACGTTACTGTTTATCGTAGGCTGAAGTAGATCTTTAAAGGTAAACTATACTTTGTTTTTTGTCGGCCGACAGAAGTTACCGCTTTCCTTTAAAAACGCCTGTTTCGAATCCACCGCCGTCATCAGCCGTCGACAAGTAAAATGTTTCAGTAGTTGTCCGTGTTGCTGTTTATATCGGGGATAACGTAAATAAATAATTTTAACTAAAGTGCAGCCATAATAGCGTAAGGCGAGTCGTGTCCAAAGACACGGGTAGCTAACCAGATAACTAACTCAGTTATGCAGTAACTCACTAGTAAGTTAGCTGGCGCGCGAAAAGAAACACGGAGGGAAGATGTAGCTGTTGCATTCATTTAATATCCAGATAAGAGTAGTTAGTATCTGTACGCCAAGATAAAACGTTATTGTAGCTGGGGGTTGGTTTAATATCCAGATACGAGTAGTTAGTATCTGTACACCAAGATAAGACATTATTGTGGCTGGGGGTCGGTTTGTATGAAACGGTGTAACTTACGGAGCGATGGGCGCGAAAGCTCTGCTCTGACCCGGACCGTGAGATGATGCCCGAAGACGGAGGACACGGGCGGCTGGACGCGGCCTCCGCGCCTCGGGCCTCGCCGATCCGCTCCGCCTTCCGGCGGCTGCTCGCCATCACCACACACAGACTGAGGGTCTCCGACGTCGGGGTCGTGGCGGTAATCACACTGCAGAGGTATTTAACGGAAAGTCAGGCCGCGAAGGACCAAGCTGGTGACAGTTACAGCTACGACGTGACCGTTACCGACGGGGTCTGTCGGGCTAAATGCAGCCTCTCCCCTCGTCTCAACCACCTTGTGCAAAAAAATATCCTTCGCACTGGTATCGATGTTCATATAACGCAGTGTTCGTTTGTTTACGACGAGAAGAGAGTGGGGCAGGGCGCCGTGTGTTTAGAGAAGATGGAGATAGCGGCGGAGCACTCCTCCATTCTCAGCTTGACTGGTGATGTGGACGCGTTACCCGTGTGGTCGGCGGCGGAAGTCAGAGACGTGACCGTCTCGCGGGGCGATGTGGACGCGTTACCCGTGTGGTCGGCGGCGGAAGTCAGAGATGTGACCGTCTCGCGGGGTGATGTACCCACTAAGGCAGGTCGGAAACATTACTTATCATTGTGGAATAACGAAGATCCTCACGGATCTTTATGGATCCCCCGAATCCCTCCCACAGAAGTGGTCCTAGACGGTAAGCAAAGCAACTATAATGATGATGTTTAGCGTTATTAATAATGTTCTTTTGTTGTAGCTGTGAATAATTACTAATGGTAACAGTAATATTGGTAATGCCTCATCTTCTTACACATCTACTGGTTAAATGGTTGGAAGATGGATAAAACCTGGATAGATGCTAAGTACTGATTTTGTTTCTTTTTTCGACAGTGTCAAAATGTATTCCACTTTGTGATCTGCACAATTCCTTCTTGCATGGGTTGCGGCACCCGCCTTTACTTGTGCGTATTATGTGCAAATCAAGACTGAGATTTTATGGAAAGCTGGACAGCAAAGTGGAATTCCCTTTTCAAGTGAGCAATGTCAATGTTGAAGTGTTGCTTCCAAATATGGTGGGAGCTGTAGTGATTAACTGTGATGTAAAATGTAACAGTGACCCAAACACAACATTTTATTTAAGCAGCTTCTCATCTGAATCATTAAGTTAGTGCAGAGAACTGTCTCATATTGGCTGAGCAACTTTATATGAAATGTTTTCATAAAATATCAGGATGTGTAAATGGACTGCAAACTGTATGCACAGGTGGTGTATGGATCTGTGTGTTACGACACCGAACATCGCCGCCCGGCAGGGTGAATTTCTTGTTGGGCCCTTTAGCACAGTCCTTAACCCCAGCTCCTCCAGGGGATGGCTGATAACGTTCTCTCAGTTGTGCATTTCCCATGAATCGGAGTGATACATTTTTTCTGCCTGTGTGTTTTGTGTGCCACAGGCTTACTTTCAAGTTGCAGATCACAGCGGTTCAGTGTCCTTGGTCCTTTGGAATGCACTATGTCTCGAGTGGTACCAGGCATTGAATGTAGGAGTGGTGATGTATCTTCAAAACTACACGCTGAAGCGGAGCTTCCAGAACAGGTCACACCCCTCTCTTGCAGATCCCCGGATGAGAATCTTCTCCTCAGTTGGTAGTGAATCAGCCTTCTATCTCTATAATGTCTTTTTCTATGAAGCCTAATCTTGAATTTCTTTCTGACTATGATTTTCTTTTTTTTGCAGAAATTTGCCTGAATCCACGTGATCCGAGAGCAGTCATTGCTGTAATACCTCCCAAATGTGTGCTGCCAGAGTGGGGCTTACCCAGTGTCACTTACCGGTTCATCACCAGGTCTTGATTCAGATATGAGCTTCAGTCTTGTTTCTTAAGTAAAATGTACCAATACTGTGCCATAAAATATCATCTATATTTCCAGAATATATCACAAGAACATAAGTATACAAGTAAATAAGTTATAAAATACGTAATTTTGATCAGAATGAAATACATTCTAATCAAAGCCTTACTTGTATACTTTTCTATTTACTTTTATTTTCCAAAATTACTATTATTGGCATTTTACACATTCTTTTTAGTCTGTGCTTTGATTTATATTGGCATTTTACACATTCTTTTTAGTCTGTGCTCTGATTTATATTGGTATTTTACACATTCTTTTTAGTCTGTGCTCTGATTTGTATTAGTATTTCACACATTCTTTTTAGTCTGTGCTCTGATTTATATTGGCATTTTACACATTCTTTTTAGTCTGTGCTCTGATTTATATTCATTTTTGTTTTTCAGTTCTGAACTGGAAAGTTTGCCGAATAATTCTGTCTGTGATGTCATTGGCCTTGTCACTTTCGTGGGACGTTGTGAGAGAATCAAGAACAAGGCAAACACAGGTACCTGAATCTGATTTGCGGACTTCAGTCACAAGCCGAATTTCATCTGCATGAGCGTTTTGTGCTTGAAACATGTTCTTATCTATTGCCAGTGTGAACTTTGATATGGGTGACGCAGGCCGGTAGTGCCTTAACACACCACTTATTGTATAAAGTAAATGCGGTGATATTGTTAGGTATTCACATTTCTCTTGCCCTCATTTTACTTGAATACAGTAAGCAGAATTCCTTTAGATTAAGCAATGTTTGCGTGTCTTCCTCATTAACAAGCCTTTGTAAAGAGCTTGTGTTGCCTGTTGCAAAAACAACTTGCTTATACAAAAAGTGAGATTATCTTGCAGAAGTAATATTTTAAAGCTGGCAAACTGTAGATTGTACTTGGGGACCTGTTAATAAATAACTACTGTACCAACTGCGTGCTTCCCATCTAGTTTGTGGGTCATTTTGAGGTTTTAGCAAAAGAGAAACCGGCTGGTTTCATGAACTCTTAATAATGCATTTTATGTTATTTTCAAGAAAGGGAAATGACATATTAGTATATGTTAATATTTCTAAAAGCTGCTATTGTCCAGAATGATGTACAAATGAGGAAAGATGAGACCCAATCTGCCACACCAGATTCGTACTAATGAACCTTCTGGACATTTGCATCCAGGTTGCTGTCAAACTCACTTTCTCGTTAGAGCAATAAAATTGTATGGGTAAGATCTGGAAATGATCCGAACCAAAAGTGAAGCAGGCCATATCATGATCACAAACAGAAGGCCGGTTTTGATTCTTGGTCCTGTTAGCACTATAACTCAAAAGTGAATCTTTTTTAATCTTTGGGGACACATTGTATGGGTGAAGAACTGGAACTGATCAAATATTGAGACAGATTACACCAAACTGAAGAAGGTTGCATAGTGATGGCAAAGAGAATGGCTACCTCAGACCCTTGATCTTGCTAGCATGAGATTACATAGATGAAGATCTGCACCTGTATTCATTTTGATGCAAATTGAAAATTGAAACTGCAGTACTATGTGACAGGAAAGGAAGGTCAGGCCAGCTGCAGAAAACACTTGATCTTGTGAAGACAGTATCTCTAAAAGTAATTGATGGATCTTTTTCAAACTTCCCAGGAACCTTGTATAGGTAATGGTGTGGGGCCTACTTCATTTTGAGACAGATTGCACCCACACTGAAGCAGTGCCCCTTTGTGATCCGGGAAGTTCCATATGTGGTGACTGATAATCTTGTAACTTTCTTCCCTACAGTCCCTGAAAAATACTGGACTTATCGCTGGGTTCATGCTATGGATGGAACATCAACTGTTCCCTTTGTTCTTGAAATATTTGCTTCATCTCAGCCAGAGATATTTCATGGACTATGTCCAAGTAAATACTACTTCATTTTTATGTCCATTATTAGGCAAGCTATGTTGTACTGCCCACGTCACTATTTTTATCGTGACTTCTCCGATGTTTGTGTTGAATAATGTTTTCTTAATTTGTGTTGCATGTAACTTAATCAAAAATCTAAGGTTCTTTGTATATGGTTTCAGAGCTTAGAAGTTTTTTTTTTCTTCGACCTTATGGATCTAGAGTAATAAACAAGCTTCAGGACTCATGTTGTAATTAAGTACCATTGGTTAAACTCATTAAAACAGCAACAATTTTCTCAATCAATGTAGTGACTTACCTGGTGTGCACTCAGATGAGGGTATGCAGAGAAGCAAGCACTTTGCCCTATCTGACCAGCTCCTGTGAGACTCAGATATTCACTACAGGTTAGTGAATGTATATGTACAGTATATGCTTCCCCACTTTGATTCCTTAATGTGCTTTCAAGTATATTACTCACTTTGAGTCTAGAATAGTGAAGTATGTCTGACAGCTGGCTTAATCCTTCGTCTCAGTGGTCTGAGAAAATTATTATTAGCTTAGCAGTCTACATCTGTAATGAGAACTGGATGCCGTCAGTCTGACAAGTGCATTCCCCAGATGGCCCTATCACCCCCACCTCTAGCCCCTACACACTTACCCCAGCATAACTCAAAATTATTTGACGGCTCTTTTTCAGAGACGCATTTTATTGGTAAAGACCTGGAACCTATCACATGTTGAGACAAATCGCATCAAAACTGAAGCAGTGCTGCCTAGTGGCTTGCTAAGGAGAGGGTGACTGCATTTGACAGTTTACCTCATGAGTGTGATAACTCAAAAAATACTATATAGATCTTATACCACTACAAAAAAATCACTGTATGGATGAAGATCTGCACCTGATTTAATTTGACAAATCACCAACGGAAGGTCAGGGCAGGTGCAGGATACACTTGATCTTGTGAACACAGTAACTCTAAAAGTTTTTGGTGCATCCTCTTCAAACATTCCAGGAACATTGTATAGATGATGATCTGGGATCTTTCTCGGTTTGAAAGAAATCACACCAAAACTGAAGCAGTGTAACTTAGTGGTGTCTTTGAAGAACGGCCACAGACATGGATCTGGTGAACCTAATTACATTGTCGCACAAAGTTGGGCTTTTTTGGAAAGTGTTTTGGGGGTCTGGAGTTTATAAAGATTGGGGTGTGTGGAAGGAGTAGGAATTAGACTGGGGGGGAAGGTGTGACGGGGCTGTCAGGAGAATAATTTTTTAATGCACCTCGCTTCTAATTTAACAGTTTTGTTTGTTCTTTGTATGGGTACGCCAGTGACATATTTGCGTGAAACTGAACTTGAATTTTTCTGTGTTTGGGTGTGTATGTTTACGACTTCCAGTTAAGTTGTAATAGATTTATCTAAGGACTTTTGATTCTAGGGTTTCACAAAGGTCAGCCATACATTTCTGATCCTAAAGTGAAAAGCTTCATCCAGTGGACTAAAACTTTGAAGGAGAGTGTGATACTAAAGAAGGCTGTCATCGGTGGTCATTACTGTTATCCTCCTTCGCCTCCGCTGTTCACTCAAACCATCGCTAATGACTCTGGTGAGAGAACTTCACTGTTCAACTTCTGTTGCAAATTTCTGTTGAATTTTGCCTATCACTTGAAGAACCTCTTTTAAAACAAGCATCATAAGTTATGTGTTAGATATGCAAAATGTTACCTTATATAGTTTATGATTAGGTCAGCACAGAAATTTCAAGTATGTCTGGTTTAAATATTACTGTTATATCTGATACATTACATGCATTCTTCATTTTTTAAGCTCAATATCCTGTGATTGCTGCAAGTGAGCTGCGGAAAGAACTTGAGAGTCTGCAATACCGGGAGCATAAGCGACTTGCCATCCAGGGTCGAATCACAGCCGTGCGTTATGTGGCACATTCAGAAGAGCGCCATCAACCAGCAAAGGTGGGTGCACACTTCGACATGGGGCACATATCTTGTTGTTCCAGAGCTCTTTCTAGTTGTTTCTCTAAACTGTGTGTGGTTCCCCCCCCAACCTTTGATTCCAAGCACGTTTCAGAAGCAGTATGCTAGAAGCTACTTTTATGTGTTTGGGTTCTGGACACACACTAGTAACTTGCTTAGTTGAATTGGTGCAACGTCACGACTAAAGCTCTCATGTTTGCAGCCAGGATGGAATACTGTAGGTCTCTATTAAAAGTCTTTGCTCATATTTTTTAACACACAGTAAAGGTATATTGGTATGAATGGTATTGTTTCATCCAATATATTGCTTGGAAATATACCGATATGCCATCAAAATTTGATATATACTAGCTCTATTTGAAATGAATCTGTTATATCATTTTTGAAGCCTTTGCAGTATAAAGATATGTATGTTTATTGATATATCTATAACAGTAAAATGTGTCATAGCTATCCCCTCCTGCCTAGATCTGTAATAAAATAATCAGGAAATGTTAGTCAGAGGAAGGCAAGCAGTATTTTACTGTTAATGAAGGATAGGTCATTAGTGAGAGGATAAGGAGCGGCATTTAAGTGTTCCATTCCTTTCTGGTGCAGGCCCTGCCCTCGGAAGGACATACCATCAGCACAGCAGATGGATACACCGGGGGTGTGGAAGCAGACACATTGGAGACACTGGCAAATGCACTGGGGCCTGCATCTGAGAAACCCCCTCCCACCCAAAAGCGAAAGAAAAAGCCACACAAGAAGCAGTATGTCACCTGTGCCATTTTGGTTCCGCACTTGGGTCAGCTCAAAGTGCAAGCCCTCTCTGCATTCTTAGCATGCTTATAATTTTACATGTAAGTGTAGTGAATAATAGCCACATTGACTTGCAGGTAATCATTTCTCTCATTTCTACAGAAATATCAAACGACGGTACATCACTCGTGCAGCAGTACAGATGCTGAGGTAAGAACACTGTAATATATGTTCAAGAAGATTTTTCTTGAAAAGGCGCAAACACCTTTCGGAACCTGCAATTCGAGGCCACAGTGGTATTGTGTCATTTGTTTTTCAGACCCAGGTCTCCTAGAGCACTCTGCAAATGTTAGATGGTTATGTCAGATGGTTATTGCAGGAATATTTTTAGGAAGGTGATGTCGATCATTTTAGGAAGCATGATCAACACCAGGAGGAGCTCTCAGAGGAGGAAAGGACTAGTTCTGAAATGGAGGAAGATGAAGGTGACAATGGCTTGTCAAACAAAAATGACCCAGTTGCTGGTACCAGCGGACAGTCAAATCTTGCAGGTATTGCAAATATATGGATTCTTCATTTTCTTTCATTATTACCACAAAAGAAGCACTTGTTCTCAGCTCGTTCTGTACTGATGATTTTTCTCTAGACCAGTATACTAGGGCTCCTTTTAAAAAGGCATTCAAATGTTTTTAAGATAATAGATTTATCATTTGAAGCAAACCACATATTACTTTTACAGTTATACTTAAAGGTCTAGCACATCATTGCACAGTAGCCTAAGCCGATTGTTTGCAAACAGCCATGAAAGGTGAAACTTGCAATGTTGGCATATTACTGGAATGACGAAGAAACAGTAATATTTAATAACACATTTTTATTTCTTTAGCTACTCACAGGACAGAAACTCCAACAGAAACGACAAAAAAGTCATCTTTATTGTGGCAAGAAATTAAAATATCTATTGATTGACATTAGATAACTAACAAATGCTTATGTGCATAAAATCAAATGTTGCCTTCAGTTCAGAACACATCTAACTAGACTTGAGCGGTATCTAATTTTTCCATACTGTCCAGGCAATATGCCGTGGTATACAGTATTTTTAAAAGCAATGCTATTGCTCTGTTTTGTTTAAAATTCGCACGGTTGGGGGCTCCCCCCAATAGAAATTGCAAGGAAAATTCAGACACGTTCCTCACTGTGGTTTTCAGGTATTCGGGAGTTATTGTATGATCACATTCTTCTTGCGATTCACACATTTTGCTAGTTTCTCGGTTGCTAGTTTCAACCATTCCAGCTAGCTGAATAAATTTGCAGAAGTCTGCCCCTAGTGAAAGATGTGTGCTCTTCGTAAATGAGTTGTTAATGACTAATAATAACCTGCATACATTTTCTGTGTTATTGGGGGGAAAAAAAACCTCATTGCGAGCCCTGGGACCAGTGCAGGGTGGCTGAGCTTCATCTTATTGGAAAATCTAGTAGTGTTTGGCATGACATCACCTTTCCTATTGCTCTACCTCATAACTGTTCCATAACTGTAGACCCTCAATCCAAATTAATGTATTTCTAAAATTTCATGTCTTGTAACAACGATGTATTGCTTGAATCATACAGGAATAACAGATCTCCATGATGAAAACCATATGTGAAGATTAACTTTTACAATGATTTATAACTGATGTTATCTGTGTTTACCTTGGGGTGTTTACCAAATGGTTTAACACTATATAGTCACACTTAGTTTCTTGTATGCAGAAGTTCAAAGTTTAGAACGTGTGACTCCATTAACAGGGTATATTGCCTGTATGCTATTCCTTTAGACACTTCATTTAGTTTGTGAAAAGTTCTATAAAATATTATTTCGCAACAATGGAACATTAATCACATTGGCATTATAGTGAGAAGTTTGTGAGTATAACATACAGTACAGCCTTCCATGAGAACATGATCCCTACACTGGGTGTGTAATAAGGCACCTGCTCTTTTATTGAAATAGGTGAAAGGTATGATCTGTTGTTAATTATACCTTTTAAATCCAATTAATGTAATATACAGAACATGAATTGGAGGAGACAGGATAAATGGTACTATGTGTGACTGGCTGTTGTTTGTATGTTGTATTGTGCTATGTTGCTACTAGAAACTGAATTTCCTGGAGGAACCTTCCTGAGGGATTAATAAAGTTTTCTACCTAACTACCTACCTAAAGAAGTAATTTAGGCTAAAGCTTGCAACGTGGATTGTGTCATGTGTGGGAAATTGCACCATAAAAAAATCAGATCTTTGCATTTGCTTTTTGCACTGCACTGCAGTTTGATATTTCAAGCACAGCAGCATGTCCCACCACCTAAAAGGCAGTCTAAGACAGGCCCTGCAGTCAAAAACCATTCATTGAGGGGAGAAAAACGAGACTGGCAGGAATTATGCAGATCGAGAGAATGTCTTCAGTTAATAAACTTACAGGTCAGAACAACACGCAAAATGGCCTGCATAATAATTATTAACACATCTGGTCATCAGATGGCAGTGAAAAGTTCCATTTTTGGCAAAAAACAATAACAAAAATTGGTATACTGGGATTACTGGCCTCATGAATAGCTAGCTGCACCAATTAGAAGAATGACATAAGATTGTTTTTTATTCTGTGGAAAACAAGAGATCGATCTGCAGGCCAGATTTAATAATGAATTATAAGTATGTCAAAGGCGGGTACTTCTTGTAAGTGGTGAATGAGCCAATTAAAACCCTCGGCCTCCGCTATGGAAAATGGCTGGTTGGTCAGTGCAATCATCTCCATTATTTTCTTTTATAAGATAAATGAATTCCTGAAAATCCTATTACAGAGAAGACTTGGAATAGCTTCAGCCAGTAATCAGGGTGTACTGTCCATTCTGTGGTTTAGGTTTCATATGCTTATGTTTTCTTGCACTGTATAGATGTGCAGTATAAATTGGGAAGAAGCAGATAAAATGAGGCAAGACTTCCATGTAACGTAACATGTAACTGACGATCAAATGAAGCCCTGGAATGAGGCTTGGTGGCATTTTCCTATGTATAAAAGGACATCCAGTGGATTGAACATAGATGTCTGTACACATTACATGCAGCAAACTAATTCCTGTGTTTCTCTCGGATCCTGATGACTTCGTTGACCCGCCGGTGTGACGCACCCAATCATATAACAGCAGAAGAAACGCTCACGAGCAAGCAGCCCAGTGCATACTGGGAAAGTGAGGCATGGGAGACGCTGAAGAGGGACTTGTCAGAACATTTTCATTTTGATAGGCTGGACAAAGAGAGTATTCCGAGCAAGTTCAAGTTTGA
The DNA here is from genome assembly GCA_026781065.1 of Mormyrops boulengeri. Taxonomy (NCBI): domain Eukaryota; kingdom Metazoa; phylum Chordata; class Actinopteri; order Osteoglossiformes; family Mormyridae; genus Mormyrops; species Mormyrops boulengeri. The sequence continues at coordinate 5,259,009 of JAODLD010000044.1, read as the reverse complement.
ACTCAAGGATTATCTCCTGTGTCAGAACAATTTCCACCCTACCAAATGGACACAAAATCAATTTCTACCTGACCAGAACATAAAGCAATTGTCCCCTGTGGGTTATAAGGGCTACTACCAAATCACCATATTGGGTAAGATGTGTTTGTTTGGTGTCAACATTTTCAGTTTAGATTATTTAGCATATTTTGGACTATTTTAGAACTTCCTGTGTCACATGTAAATTCATGCATTATTGATACATACTCCTTTATTTCTGAAACTCCGCTCTGAAATGGCATTTAAAGTTGTGTACCTTAACATTATATGTTTCTGTGCTTTCTTCTCCCATGAGGCATAAACCAGCAAACAGCCATTGATGCTGTGTTCCTGCCTGTGCTGTCGTCTGAAGACCCAAGAAGTGTAGGGCTGCCCCCAGGATCACACGACAATTCACTGCTTTCCTGTCTGGGCTCTGGATTCCTCTACCCCTTGAGTGACTCTGTAGACCATGAGCAGTCACCCCATCCTGACCCTGGTAAGATATGTAGGAGAACAGCCCACGAGTATAGCCCCATCCTCAGGTTCAGATAGTGCATGCCTGCATTTGGCTTTCTATTTACCACATTGTGGGGATCACATTTATACACCTTTTGGGTTACCAAGGAGACATCTTTCAGGCACCCACAGTATAAACCTCAATTTTATAAAAATCTGTGAATGCAACCAAAATTTTGTTTGGTTGCTTATGGTTAAGGTTAGGGCTGGGTAGGGGTTAAGGTTGCCCATAGAAGTGAATGGAGAGTCCCTACAATGATAGGAGTGTGTGTGTGTGTGTGTGTGTGTGTGTGTGTGTATCATCACTGTCCAATGAAAAACACCTATCTCCAAAAACCTGCTACTTCAGAAGCATGAAAATCGCATTTTGACAGAAGTTCTTCATCAAAAAAAACCTAAAACACAATGAGACACCTTTAGCACCACAAAAGGAAGCGTATCTTTACACAGCCTTCAGTGAAATGTTTCATGTTTTAAAAGGACTTGCGTTGATTGTTGTCAGTGAGGCAAAATACGTCAGCTACATCAAGATGCAAACTAATCTAGTTTGATATTCACAATTAATGGTGTTATTTAGCTAGCTATCAATGTTAACTGGTTAAAATTAGTGATATAAAGTAATCCCTATAAACAACCATCATGAGTACAAATATTAACTAGTACAAACATAAGTATTAAATAGATGATTGTCAAAAGGTGGACATACGCAGTTTCCGTCAGACAGCGATTACATACGAGATACGAGATTTTTATTTGCCATTTGTGCATAACACCAACATTCCAGGCACATTGGAATTCTTGTGCGGAGCTCTCTGAGTCAAGTTAGTAGATTATATTATACGGATGTGTTTAACGATATATAACAGTACTGAGTATGTTACTGGTGTTTCTTGCCCTTGATTAGAAAAATGAAAATCTTTATTTTCAGGGGATATCATACAGAGTGGGGCCAAGCTGGAGACCACGCCTGTCGTGTGCCTGATCGATTTCTGCCGTCTAGCTGGACAGAAGGTGGAAGTTCTTATCAACAAAGTGTATAAAATGGCCGACATTGTTTTTGTGTAAATATAGCATTAAGACACCACATTAAGGACAATTTACCAGCTGTTTTTTATAATGAATGAATTGTATTTATATTTTTAAAAAGCTAATGTATGATTGTGGTGCTTGGTATAGGTTAAAAAAAAAAAATAAAGATTTTTTTTTTTTTTTTGCTTTTCTACTGTGTCCTGCTTAACCATCAAGTTGTCTTTAAACACATACCAAACAGCCCTCCACTGTTGTTAAATCATATATTTATATGAATATAGATTGTGCCCTATGCTACCTAGGATCAGTTCCAGGCCCCAACACCCTGACCAGAATAAGCATTTGGAAAATGGATGAATAGATTTATGGGTAGAGTATGAATGTTTATCAAGTCTGAGCTTGCAAAAAAATATCGCTTTGAAATAAAGTGTCTTGACCCTAATAATGTAGTTTGAATGTCTCATTCAGGTGACTGGCTGGGAGAGAAGCATGCTAGGAAAACCAGTGAGTCTTGATCTGTACATCTGTTCAGACTGGTTCCTAAACAATAAGCTTTCTGTTTGCTGTTCAGCAGTGGGCTCTGCCCGGACACTCACAGCCACTTGACCAGTTTGTTCATATGATTGTTCATAGCTGATTTACCCAGGTGTTATTAGCAAAAGGTGGATTTAAATTTTAAACAAGCTTGACGGTTTGTAATGCTCATTTTCATATTTCAACTGATTTGTTTTAACTTGGTTGACTCTTCAGTGCTTAGGTGTTCAAACGGACATGTATAGTATCTATACTTGACCTTTTTAATTAATCCTATGTTAATGCACAAGAAAATGTACTGAATTAGTGAAGGGCAAACTGAGAAAAAAAAAACTGTGTGTGTGTAATGAAGGCAAGCACTCATGGACAAGCCCTAGGGCGGTAATCTAGATCTATTAAGATAACAGGAACGACATGTGACGTAGAACCAGATTGGGTTACCCAAGGGACGTCACTTTACAGCCAACAGCAGTTCAAATAGCTGCTGATTAGACTCAAGCTGAAGGGAGCTGTTTTGTAGATTGTTTAACGAAAAGAATGTGCAGGAAAGGTACATTAGGTGGCATTTGCTGTTTTGTATTAGTCTGGTTTGCTTCCTTTGCAGTTCAGAATGGATCGGCTTCTGTGACAGCTGTTGTTGAAATACGTTATGTGAATGTAAGTGACAATCGGGTGGTGAAGCAGGTTTGTGAATGTGGATGGTATGGAATGCAATCTCTAATAGCTAATGCCTATGGACAAGTGGAGCTGCCTGCAACAAACCTGACAGGTTGCGGCCCTCATACCCGCTTCAACGGCTCGACTGATCCATGGATTGCGCTCATTGAAAGGGGGCACTGCACTTTTTCTGAAAAGATCAATTCCGCCCTTAAGGCAGGAGCGGCCGCTGTGGTAATTTTCAATGATGCAGACTCAAGAAATGATGACAGAGCCATGTCACATCCTGGTAAGGCTTTTGGTTTTCTGCCCTCTACTGAAGGCTTTATATCGCATGTTCACATTAAATATGTGTGAAATACATCATTGTGCTTATGTGCTTGTTACTGTGTTGTTCCACGCAATAAGTAGTAAATAGGCAGACAGTTTTACTTGTAATATCACACTCATATGTTTTTATATAATTATCCAGTCATACAGCAATTAAACCAAAACAGAAGTAGGAAGGTATTCATATCCCTCTAAAGAGTCCCATTTACATTTCTCAACTCAGTCCTCAAGGAGAGCTGGGAAAAAGCAAAAATGTGAACTGGCTTGGGTCGAGCCAGTTTTACTACATGTAGAAGTATTTCGGATGAATGTCCAGCATACTCTAGAATTTTAGTTTCGCATTAGAGGGACTTAACAGTTCAGCTATGAATTTGGAACATCAATGTTTTCTCATATCTTGTCCAAGGCCATAGATCTGGGTATGGACTATTGGATTGTACCAATATTGTAGGAATACTGGGTAAGTTTAGCAGGGTGGGTCGGGGCTGATTTGGCCCCTACCAATATTATGGGAATACCGTGTGATAAGCCAGGTGGCTCAGGGCTGATGTGGCCAATATGAAAAGTGGGAGTACACTGTGTATTTAGGGGGTGGGCTGGGGCTGGTTTGGTTCTTACCAGTGTTGAAACCAAACCTACACCCTTGTTCTTGTTTAGTTCCGTACATGGGTTACATTTACCAGCAAACCAAGGAGAAGATTGTGGAAGATTCACAATGTAATCGTTTTACCTAAAATACAGTTGGAGACTGTGACATCCAGTTGAGTGACAGAATGAGGCTACAACACGTTTATCGAAACCTCACAAAGCCATTACATAATCACAAGGTACATACGGAATAAACAGTCACACAATTAAAAAAATCCTTGTGTTCATTTCAGTAATCGTCATTCACAGCTAAGACAAAACTTGTTTTCTGTAATATCTGTCTATATCTGCCTTTTTAAGGACTTTGCTCTGTCGGTTTATTTGTTCAAGAAGCATTATACACGATAAAATAATTACATAAATACATTAAAATATAAACAGTCAGCTGCAATGTTTTATAAATATACAATGCAATGATCTGAGTGTATGTGCTAATGATTTAGCAATGTTTATTGCCCATGCCGATCACGCTGACTTGTGTACTTACAGAAGTCAGTGACCCTCCGTGTTTTTTCTGTGTGCGTATCTCACATGTTCTCTCACTATTGGCGCGAGGTTACACCCAGGGGTGAGTTAGAGTGAGATGGATTGATGCCTTTAAAGTGTCCGTAGCGTGTGACTGTATGTACCATCTAATGAGGTGGCATTCCGTCCAGGGTGTCCCCTGGTCCCAGATCCCAGGCGGACAAAGACCCCGCAAAGGGAAAGCAGTTACGCAAGATGCGCGGATGGATGAACAATAGTCTGTCGGGAGCGTGCAGATATTTATCTCATGCTGTGCTGCCACCCCTAGGGGACGACAGGTGGTTATGGGTCTCAGTAAAGCATGTGCCAGGGTTCTGTACGCGGTGTCTATCCTGTAAATGTCAAAGAGCTACTAAAAATAAAAGTGCGTTATGTTCTCAAAGTAGGAAATGCCGATCCGATTAAACGACGAATACTTGCTTGTAAAATCCCTGCTTGGAGTTAAATGAGGGGTAATTGGGACGCGGCGCCTTTAAGCACGACGCGCGCCCCTTCAGTTTCTGTTTGACCTCAAGTAGGCGGAGCGTCGGCGGGACCCAACTAAAGGAGAGAAGGAGGGAAGGAGGGAAGGAGGGACGAAGTAAAGGAGTGAAGAAGGTCCGAAGTAAAGGAGGGAAGAAGTAAAGGAGTGAAGGAGGGACGAAGTAAAGGAGTGACGAAGTTCACCTGTCAAGCCCCGAAACGCCGCAGTCGGACACCTTGTTCTCCTTCCGTTTCGTCCCTGAAATTCGCGCAAACGCGACTCTTATGCTCCTTTTCCCTTAAAGCGCCTTAGAAGCGGCCGCCTGGGAAGATGGGCGGCAAAGCGCGGCCGGGTTTGTTGTCCTGGCTCTTGGCGACCGGCGTCCTGCAGGTGTCCGCCTTACACTTGGCGCAGGCCGCCTACATATGCACGGCGTACCTGAACGTGTCGTACGCGGAGCCGCGGAGTAACGAGACGGTGTGGCGGCGAGACGAGAGCGGACTCTACGGGCAGGACTCGCCCAAGGCTTCGGCCGCGGGAAACGTGCTTTTGCCCGAACCGATACACGGCTGTGAGCCGGATACCGTGTACGACGTCCCCGGTGACGCCAAAGGGTGGATCGCCTTGATCCAGCGGGGAAACGGATGCACCTTTTCGGACAAAATAAATGTCGCCGCCAGTAAAGGAGCCATCGCCGCCGTGATCTTTAACGAAGCCGGGCCGGATAACAGGGTCATACAGATGTCGCACCCAGGTACGTTAACAGATTTAAGTTAATTAATTTAACTGTGGAAGCATCTGTGTTTGAAGGCTGTTTAGCCAAAGTGAGTGAACTAAGTATTCCTATACGTTTGAGTGTCATCGGCCAGGTGGGTTATGGGGGTGTGTGTGTGTATATATATATTACACACACACATATATACACACACACACACACACGGAGAGCCGTCAGCCTTCTCGAAAGGGTTTAAAGTGCAGGGGCAATAGACCTAGTCACGGCGTTTATGGATGCGAAGTATTTAGAGAGATGGCTGGTCTAAGGTTTAACTGCGGCTGATATGTATGATGTGTGACTTGGTAGTCTGCCTGGTCTAAGGTTTAACTGCACTGCTGATATGTATGATGTGTGAGTTGGTAGTCTGCCTGGTCTAAGGTTTAACTGCACTGCTGATATGTATGATGTGTGAGTTGGTAGTCTGCCTGGTCTA
>JAODLD010000044.1:5240276-5252978 GCA_026781065.1 Mormyrops boulengeri | reverse complement strand
AGGTTTAACTGCACTGCTGATATGTATGATGTGTGTGAGTTGGTAGTCTGCCTGGTCTAAGGTAAAGAAAGCTTTGCCTGGTTGGAAGATACAGGGACTTAAATTTTGTTGTCTGAACCTGAAAAATAAGGTTTACACCACCTGAAAAATGTCAGGTCACACAACCAGAAAATATTTTATATTTATTTTTTTCCCCCAAATTAAAATCTCAATAAAATAAACACGTATGATGCATTACAGACACATTAATTCCTGTTTGTTTGCATTTATAATTAGTAGTAATATTAACTGCCCTTTTGCCGCCTGACTTTTCAAGCTTGCTTCAAATTAATTAGGCATGTCCTGGGATACCCGTGCAAACTTTAGTCCTTGGTATAAATTTATACATACATTTAAAAAAATTCGTTTTATTCTATAACAATATTTTCATGGTCTTCCGTGGGTTTTACCACCTGACATCAATACTGTGCAAGCCTAACCATGAGGGGAAATTTAAAAAAAATTTTTGTCAGTATTGGAATTGGATCTACTAATTGTTTCACTACACCACGAAGGTCACTTAGGGTATTCTTTATGATGTAACTTCTGCTCCACTGTTTTCTAAAATGACTTTAAAATAAAAGCCCTCTTTTCCTGGTTGTGCCAGGACATTATTCCTAGCCACCTACTGCCTGGCTAAAGCAGCTTAGCTACAACCATAATACGAACTATTACAAAATTTGTTTGAAAAATGTACTTAACCTCAGTGCTTAGTTATTTTTTTGCTTTCCAAAAAACAGTTAGCATTATTTTTTTCAGCTGTAGTTATTGATGAAATCCTAGTGCTCACTGGCCAGTTCTACAAGAAAATCGCTTTCCAACTAGGGCTGTAACTGTACACGAAATTCATGGTTCAGTACAAACCTCAGTATTGGTTTCACAATTTGATGCAATTTTAATAAGTAGGAAAAACAGAATTTGTTTTGAAATGATTTATTACAAAAACTACAAACACTATAAGGGACAGTTGTAAACCAAAGGCAAGGCATCTGTTGACGTGTCTGAATAACAAAAGCTAAGATAAAAGAAGATTGTTTCATTCCGTCCCTGGAGTGACTGGGATTAAGGGCCTTTCCGAAAGGCTCGGCAATGAAATCACTTAGCTGATTACAGCAATTGAAGGCTTTTGGTCTAGTGCATTTTTGTGATATTTGTTTGTATTAGAATTTGTGTCTCGTGCTGTTCCAGCAAGACTTCTTAATGTACATTTTTTTTTTTAAATGTAATTTTTATTTAAACTTTATGTTCCATTTTTATCTCTTCATTGCTAATATGTTTCAAGGATTCAATATCCCTGTTTTTTTTTTTTCTGGTTTTCAAAAGTACTGTAGGAAAAGTCATGCTAGTCTCCAGCTGAATGCCGGATTTGAAATCATTAGATAAGCTTTGGGCCGTATGAGAATTGCTTTAGTTTTCAGTTTACTGGTAACTTCATCGGTCATCTGAGAGGTCTTACTCTAGGGGCTGAAATAGACCACCTCCTGCTTGTCATTTGTGGGAATTGAACATATTACAAAATGTCACTGCAAATCCCCTTTTTCATTTAACATGGTTCTGTACTATCTATTGCCATTATCAGTTTTGCATTTTTGCATATGCTATTTCACTGTATCATGTTTATGTAATTAAAATGCCGACTTAGATGAAGCCGTTTCTGCTTGCCAAGTTGGACTGCATAGCTTACAGTTTCACCCTTTCATGGAGATGGGTAATTTGTTGGAGCCAATCGTGCTGGGTGCCTTTTGCAAGAGTGCTGAAGCTAATCCTCTTTTGGGACATCCTATACGAATGTGGGTCCCAGAGGGTGTTTACCTTTTGAATTTCAAATAAACAATTGAACATCATCTTTGCACATTCATACACTTTCAGTATACTTGAGGAAGTATATCTGTCTGTTGTGACTCATTTTAAATGCTTCTATTCATTCAGTTCCAACCAGCTAAATGCAGTCTACCTTGTTCAGTTCCTACTTGTTTTGCTTTCGGAACTATTTTGGGTTTTCCTTGACCTGGTTACAGACAGGTTAATTATGTTTATTCTGATACGTAAAACCTGTGGTTTGGTAACAGGTTGAGCTCATCATTTGCAAATAGTGCCAGAGCAGAACCTACACAAGTGGAGTTGGAACTGGAGGCAAAACTGAAATATTAGATAATAAAGTATTCAGTTAATTTGAAATTTGCCATCAATTCATGTGTAGTGCAACCTTTTTGTTCAGTTTTTTCAGTGTATTGATGAAAATCATCTTTACCATGCCTGGTGATGTAGTACTGCTGAAGGCTTACAGTTGGGGAAAGAGGGAAATTATACTGTCTTTATTCATGGGTTAATGTGAACGATTCACAGCTTCATAGCCTGGATGAGGATTTAGATATAAACCAATTCAATAAAAATGCAGAATTAATTAAAATCTTGCTGTTTATTTTACGCAGGCATTATTATAAGAGCCTGGCGCGGTGAATCCGTCTGCAGTACTGTTGCCTCATACCTCCAGCATTGAGGGTTTGAATTTCACCTCGGCTCTGTGCGTCTGCGTTACACGGGAAGCTGCGCAGGTTTCCTTCCACACTCCAAAGACATGCTGTTGGCCTTGTGACCCTGTAACCAGATAAGCAGCTGGAAGATGCATGGATGGCTGCTTGAATGGATGCCCTTTCATGATCTGTTTACCTTTAATGCACTGTTATTACTTAGTTACATATATTTTAAAAAGAACAGCTGGTTGCCTAATTTACAGATATAATTAAATTCAATTCTGAGATTTAATTTCTGTGTTAATTTTAGTCCAAAGAAATTTGACTGATATCCCTGGGGAAAAGAAGACCAATTATACATTCTTAATTGAAATGGTTTAGTTGTCATTGTGATATTGAACAAAGGTGTAAAAATTAATGCAACCTATTTTGGTGATTTTAATTGTATTTTTACAGTAAATCTGTCCTGCAATAAATACTGTGTCTTATTTTCTTGCCTTTATTCACTTTTTTTAAAGGCATTTGAATGAATCTGAATGCTCCTTAACATATGGATGTCCTTCAAAATTATCTAATTTATTAAAAAAATCTAGGAAGAAATACCCATTCTTAGGCAAATATTGTATTGAACACATTTTAATAGATTTAAATACATTTCGCTAGTGAAGGCTTGGTGTGCTATTGGGAAGCAGCTGCTAAGGTGGTCGTCTTATGCCGTGCGTATTCCTCTGTACCTTCGCAGGAACTGGGTACACTGTGGCCATCATGATCGGCTACCTGCGAGGCATGGAAATAGTTAATTTGATAAGGAGCAACATAACAGTGACCATGAGCATCGAGGTGGGAAAGGAGCACGGTCCCTGGCTGAGCCACTACTCCGTCTTCTTCGTCTCCATCTCCTTCTTTGTGGTGACGGCTGCTACAGTGGGCTACTTCATCTTCTATTCTGCTCGCCGGCTACACACCATCAGGTTGCAGAGCCGAAAGCAGGTGAGGACACCTACTGCCTGGCTACAGCAGCTTAGCTACAACTATTACAAAATTTGTTTGAAAAATGTACTTAACCTCAGTGCTTATTTTTTTGCTTTCCAAAAAAGTTAGCATTATTTTTTCTGCTGTAGTTATTGATGAAATCCTAGCGCTCACTGGCCAGTTCTACAAGAAAATCGTGTTCAACAGAAAAAGTATCAGTACTGAGCAGAATATTTCACAAATGATGCACCAAAGAGATCCGGTCACATTTTTTTTTCTCTATACAAGTTTCCTTGTATGAAAACTGAGCACTTTTTTTTTTTTGCTCTTAAAATCCAGAGGTGCAACTTCTTTATTCATTAGTTCACACTGCAGATGACAGCGCCATTCACTGTGAACACCTAACTAGACCAGACTGGGGTGATTTTCCTGACTTGTGTCAGATTAAATCATTGATTTAATTAGCATTGAACCATATTTTTCATAGATGAATACAGGCTTAAAAATAATAGACCTTTCGCCTAATAATTTATCTGGATTGTGCCTAATTTGTGAATCCTGAGCAAAGCAGAACAAATTAACCCCAGCTGTCAGGTCAATTAGGGAACAGTTCTTCAAAGGTTATGAACAAACATTTGACTTAAGGAATCAGCCGGAAAAAAATGCTGCACGCAGATTATTAGAGATGATCCGCTGTGTCATGGTATTGTCCCTCTGTCTGCCATTATCAACAGCTGGACACATTTATAAGAAGGAAAACCCTTTAAAATGTTTGTTTTTTTTGATAAATGTCTATATATTTAGATAGTCAAGTAATCCAATTAATTAGTGTTTTTTGGCTATAGATACTTGATACTTTTTTTTTTATTTAATTAATCCCTGTAGGGAAATTCTTTTACACCTCCCCCAACTTGCTCTTTGCAGAGTAAGTTGTCCGCAAAGGGCTGCCACCTGTAGCGGCGCCCAGGGAGCTGGGGGTCAAGGGCCTTGCTCAAGGACACGCAGACGTGCTGAGCCTGGAACTGTCATGTGTGCTTCTCCAGTGTGATTTGTGACAAGGCAGTAGCCGTCGCCAAAGTCAACAGTACTGCCCGCTGGAAACATGCATGAAGGGCACAGGGTCCTCACACACACAGCCAGTAAGGATTGGGACACTCCAGAACTCAGGCCTTTCCTGCAGTCATGTGTGTGTCAGGTGTACTGAGGTGGGCCACTGGTGTGTGCTTGGGGAATGGTTCCTAGGTCATTATTAAAAATCAAACCAACACTTTAATCTGAAGCAGCTTACAGTTTACAAGCATGACCTTTACTCTTTCATGCAATTGGACATTTTTACTATAACAGTTCAGATGTGTGTTGTTTGCAGAACTCCTCAGCTTGATCTGGTAAACTTTTGGTGTTGGATTCACGTCTTTAATTCTCAAAAATGACCTAAAGAGAAACTGGTCTGTTTAGTGAGTGGGGTGTTTCCTTTTTATGTGTGCAGGTGTGTAGTGTACATGGAAGGAAAAAAAAAAACTTGCATAGCAGGATTCTGTTGTATGCTTTGTGATCTCATGCCTTACCTGCCCTCTGAAACCAGAGTTGAGGGCAGGGACATGCAATAAGCTTTGCACATCAAATATTTAGACTTTGCATCCTGTCATGATCTAGTGAATGGAATAATTGAATAAACTCTTTCTTTTTTTTTCTTTTGGTAAATGTTAAGTAACGCTGTTTTTGAATAGGCTACATTGCCTAGTTCTACTATTCTCATTATTTTGTTATATACCACTATATGAGGGCATAGAATGGATAAAATGTTCTGTGTAATTAATGGAAATGTTTTTGACAACTTACTATAGAATTCCCTTTTGTTCCGTGTTATACTTGAACTCCACCAGTATTCTGCTCATACTACTCTTTCCAGTAAAACTCCACCAGTTGGCAAAGCGAGTTAGTAGAAGGTCTTCCATTATGCAGGAACTCAATAGCTGGTGTGAGACCTCACCCACAGAGCTGCTAGTGACACCACAGCAGGGCTTTGTCTGTATGCAGAATTCCAGCCCTCTCTGTCATGCAGAGTGGCCACAGTGGTCTTCCACCAATGTTTCTTGCTACTGAAAAATTGGGGATGTTACATTAGAATTGCATAGTGGATAGTAGTGAAGAACAGTACTCTGTTGGAAGTACTGTTTAATGTCGACCTTCCCTAGGTTGTTCATCTTGCTCTGACTGTACAGCTGGAGTGGGCAATCTTACCCACAAAGGGTCAGTGTGTGTGCAGGTTTTTGGGATAATCTTTAGGTCAGCGGTGGACAATCTTGCCCACAAAAGGCTAGTGTGTTTGTAGGTTTTTGGGGTAACCTTTAGGTCAGCTGTTCAAAGCCAGGTGTGAGGAATCTTCAGCCAATCAGTCCTTTAATTAGTAATCTAATTAGGGAATTGCAGCAAAAACCTGCATTATACATAACAGCCCTTTATGGATAAGATTGCCCCTCCCTGCTCTAGAGGTATGCACAGCTAAATACTAGTGCCCTTTGTAAGTTTTAAGAAAGCTGTCCTTTCAGTTGTCGGTTGAAAATTTGCTGGTTTCTAATTAATCCAACCTTAATACAATGTTTTGCCCCTATTCCATGCATTTACAATCTGAATTTGTTGCGTAGAAGTTAAGAGTATTTGTTTGGTGAAAGCTGACGTAATGTTTCCAGTGAGCAGTCACAGGGGGCAGCTTAATGAAAAACATTGCAGAGCCTCCGTAATGAAGCTGGAACGCTGGGCTACTTGTGTTACGAGGGGCAGCCAGTGACATCACGCAGCTTTGTTTTTCTTATCCTGTGCACCACCGTACACTTCAAATGGTAACTAAGAAGTTTACAGTGCGTATTTCATATTACAAATGTGAATTAGAACCTAAATTATGAACGTAAACTTTGGTGCAAATAGTTCAACAGTATTTAAATCTATGCAGAACCATACAAATAAATGCATTGTTTAAAATTGCTATAAAGTCAATAAACAATGCCACATTTGTTCATTGTGTAGGTGCACACTCACTCACTCGCTCACCACAGATACAGTCACATTATGCACTCCAGTTCACTGAAGGTGCATGTATTTGGTTGTGGGAGGGTAACAGTGGTCTGAGTGAACACGCATATAAATGGGGAGAACATGCGAAATCCACATGCATCAAAGTGGTGGTGCTTGGTGACAGTGCTGTTCACCGTGCCACCCTCAATGCAGATTGTCCCCAAGTTACAACAGGGTTCTGTGGCGACACACAAGGTCGTTTGTTGAAATGGACGTATGTCGGAATTGGAAGACCTATATGCAGTTTGGTATACCATCTCCTAACGTGAGAAAATGGTTCCCAGGCTTCAAAAGTATTAATACTATATCAAACACGTCTATATAACTTAGTAACTATGAAAAACAGCTTGGTGGTGTTCTGGGATGGGGAGGGCTGTCTGAGTACATACCTTTCTCCTACCCCCCCCCCCCCCATATTTTCATACAGTACTGCACATACCACTGGCAGAAGCCATCAGGCATTTCCGACATTCAATAGACCTTTCAGCTGTTTTTCTACACCATGCTGTAGTTTCTTTTGATTTCTGCACTAATGTATGGTCCACAATGGGTGGTGTTGTGTTGCTGGGCGTATGGCTGGCTGAAATTTACTTTTACATAGATTTTTCTTTTTAAGTAAATGTGTCGTGCAAGTGGTCGTAACTTGCATAGGTCATAATTCTGGACAGTCTTTATATTTGCGCGATATGCAGCTAATATCTGCATTGCATGTTGCGCACATGCAGTTGTCACTGAATAACTGTGATAGCCGAGTTAATAATAAAACAACAACATGAATAATGTTATATTTTTTTTATTATTTAAACAACAGCCTAATTTTGACCAAAATCTTTGCAGAAACGGCTCAAAGCGGAAGCCAAAAAAGCTATTGGACAGCTTCAGGTCCGGACACTAAAGCAAGGTGACCAGGTACTTTCCATTAATACTTGTCTTTACTGTTCCTTACATGTTCCAACGTGACGGAATATAGAAGGCTTAATTTGCTTTTCATTCTCCTCAGTTAATGTTCTTGGCTATCGCATGTTGCACTTTACCTCTTTGGGTCCCTTTTATTTAACTGTGGTGTGAGGATGTCAGATACTGTGCCGTCTGGAATCACTTGAAACTTGTTTCTTTTCCTGCACTGAATTCTGTACCTTCTGTATTTACCAGCATGTTTCTGTCTCACTTGTACTACCTGCACTATACCATGCACTTTATGCGCTTGAAGTAATTTATTTTTGCAATGTTACTGACCAGCAAAAAATTCTGTTTGGAAGCTCTTCATTGATCTTTATTTTGTTTTAGGAAATTGGATCCGATGCAGACACATGCGCTGTATGTATCGAAGCTTACAAGTCTGGCGACGTGGTATCCATACTAACTTGCAAGTATGTATTGCTCTTTATTGGTATAAGATCTCCAGTGGTCTCTCTTATAGAGATGGTCTGTTTTAGACACTTGGTTGTAGAGCTGGGCAATAAATCGATTTCTTCGATTAAGTCGAATCTTTGGTTTAGAGCAGTGTGTAAAGTGACAATCGTGATTCACTTTAGACTAGCTAATAAACATGCAGCACCCGTGAAGCTCCCAAAATTTAGTGGAGACCACTTATAGTGATCACATCTGTCTGGGTGAAACTGATCGCTATAAGCGGATGGTCGTTATAACCCTTTTTTTTTTTCCCTTTATGTCTCAGCCAAATTACCATCAAATTGACTTTTGGGAATTTATTACATGAATATATAAATGAAACCGACAGCTTCACTACTGAATTTTGACACTTTGAAAATACAGTTTCAAATGCTTTTCATGTTACGTACTGTACAGATTAAACTACCGAACTATATATAATTCAAATATGCTGTACATTACTGTACATAAAATATAGGTTATTGTAGTTTCGCTGCTGCATCTAGGTGGCTCGATTTTGGCAATTTATCATAAGCTCTGATGGGTCCACATTTGTCACTGAAAGAAAATGACTTTCTTTTTCCCGTCATATTTTCTATTCACGCAGCATTAGCCTCAGGTAGCTAGCCAGACTCAGATGGGTCACTGCAAGGCAATGTAGGGCTATCGTAAATAATCAAGCTTGTGGAAGCAAGACAGTCAATCAGAGTGAGTTATGTACATGTGTTTGTCAAAACTGTAAAACGTGACCTGTAAAGCATTAACTTATTGGATTTCAAAAGATGATGATGATGATCTAGTGTAAGTAGTACTTGGAGGATATTATGGTCTGCTCTCCGACACGCCGCCTCGAATACCAGCACACAGCAGCAAGCCAGCAGCACACGCGTAGCCAAGAAAGGAACTCGTCTCGAAACCTGCCAGTGTGTCCTCAGTCATTTGAAAGTGGTTTGGTTATGCAAAGTCCGACAGAACAAACTACTGTCCGCTGTAATGTTTTTTTCTGAAATCTGTGGCTACTGAAGGTAGCAGCACAGCAAACTTATTTCAGTGTCTCAGAAACGCAGGCGAGTGGCCGGAATGTGCCGCTCTGAGATGCACAAACTTGCGCCAGCCTGTGTACGCGGGCTAAAAGCAGGTAACAACAGCAGCATCCTTTTCACGTTGATGTCTAAACAATGACAAGGGATCCAGGTGAAAAAAAATTACAGATGCGGTGACGTTTCATATTGCCAAAGTTATGGTGCCCATATATACAGTGGGAGTGGGGGGGGGGGGGGGGCTGTGTTCATTCAGAAGATGAATAAAAACGACCCCAGATTAGAGCTATGAAGCCGAAGGTATTTCACCAAAGTAGCTCTTCCCCATCTCTCTATATAGCAGTACATGTGAAGAAATGTATACTGCTTATGTGAATAATGTCTTTGCTTATAAAAAAAAAAATCTAATTCACATGTAAATTGAAGAAAAATTGGAGATTAGTAACTAAAACATGTGCCATTATCCATCAGTGTTCTGCCTGCATGCAGAACCAGCCATTTGTGGGACTGTTTCAAAACTAAGCTAACCTCAGCCATTAATTTATAATTACTAAGCTGTGATGATATTCATGGAGGCTAACATAGATTTTAGTACTGCAATACTGTTACGGCCGTACATCCAGCTAAAAATGCTGTTGAACTGCATTGAGAAACCTGAAGAAAACAAAGAATTTAACACTCTGATAAACAGCTGACCTCTCATTTTGTGTGTGAACTCCATAGCTGGTAGCAGGAGAACTTTGGTAACTGATAAGATTGATAGAAATGGGGGCCTTTTGCATGGTGTCCATTAGAGTACGGATAGTTATGCAAATGGTCTTTTCTCTGAAATTTCAGCAGTGCATTGGCACTGGGGCAGTGAACCGCATTGTATGCCTTGTGTATTTTCTTCTCAATTTCAAACCTCACTTATTGATTTAACAACTAGAAGCAGCCCAGATTCTATGAAGCCTGTTTGCTTTTTGCCATTTAACATCGTGTGTCAACTTTGAAATGGAGTTTGATCAATTGAATTGAATGTAAGTAAACTTTAAGCTGGGCTGAAGGGCAGTATTTCAGACACTCATTCTTCATGTAAAATAGTCTGTCACTCCCTATATGCATTTGATTACAGAATTGCATTTCAATGGAATACATTATTTTTAACGGTTCCTTTTTTAAAACGATCATTATAATCCCCCCCCATAGCCATTTCTTCCACAAGACATGCATTGAGCCCTGGCTGCTAGAACACAGGACATGTCCTATGTGTAAATGTGACATCTTAAAGGCACTTGGAGTTGAGGTAAGTGGATAGAATTTTGTAGCATTTTTATTCCAAAACAAGCCTTACTACAGTTTTTATATTTTATGAAGCCAAATGACACGTGATTTACTGTTGCAGTCGGTGGCGTGGTAAACTATATTTTTTGTGCTTAGGGAAAAAATTATCATTTTTGTGTAAAGACATTAAAATGGGAGCATCCTGAAGAACGTATGTACAGTAAAGATCAGTGCTGTACCATTATCTGTGTTTAAGATAAACCCCCCCCCCCTACACACACACACACGTCTCGTTTTTCAACAGCCAGATGTTGAAGAAGGAACTCACCAGGTCCCCATGCCACCAGACTTCAGAATCTACCCTGAGACCCTGGATGATGCCCGAAGTGAGACCGCCTCTTCCGGATACGCCTCAGTACAGGGCATAGAGGAACACAGGGGCTCTGTGGAGGACAGGTACACCCAGGCTCCCTCAGGTGAGCAATGGCAGTGATACTGCAGGTCACACCTGCTTCCCAGGACTGTGAGGGTGGTATCCATCCATCCATCCATCTAATGTACCTACATGTCCAACGCAGAGTCGCGGGGTTTCAGAGCCTTATGTACAAGATACAGGCACAAGGCAGTGAAAAACGCAGGACAGAGCACCAACCCATCACATACATTCACTAATTAAGAAACGTGTCGTTAATACAACTCCTCACTTCCCCACACAGAACCATTGCAATCGCATTTTTACTGTATTTATAAGAGTTGTCTATCTTAGAGGAAGCCAGTGTTTGGGCTGTTAATGGAAAGTACCTGTCAACAGCCATTCACTAAATAAGAAACAAAATGCTTAATCCAGCTACCTTACATCTATTGCATGAATAGACTTTACCTCCCAAAATGAAGATTGTAAACAAACACATCATGCAGTGTTGCATGTTTCACAACATTTGAGTTTTTGCCTGGCGTTGATCAGTGAGCTTAATACTGGCTATGCCGATCTGGAGGGATTAGCTTTACCTTCTACATAAGATTGAGCAGCTATGATCGTTTTCCTATGCAGGTGTAACACAGGGTGAACAGAAAGCAGAGGGCACAGATGGACAAATCGACTTCCAGCCTCATTATGACAACCTGGCCTTCGAGGGAGATTCGCAAAGCCACCCAGATCCCAGGACATGAAGAGCACAGCCAATCATCCCCCAGCGAGAGAGGGCTTTGCTTTCTGCAGAATTTGCACCAAAATCTGGCCTATGATTGATTTGAAAAGCTATTTTTAAGAACTAGATACATATAGTGCATGTTTGTGATTACTAATAGGAAAATGAGCACCTATGCATCTTTTTAGTGGAAAATCTATAAATGCAAACCCATTGTTCAGTGCGAGCTCTGTTGAGTCTCATGAAAAGGGTACATTAGCTTATATTGTATACAAGAGCTTTGTGCTTCTGAACAATTTGATTGCCTTTTTCGAATGACGTTAAATCTTCTAATTCTGGTTTTTCTTCTGTAATTTAAAAAATGCAAAATATTTCCAAGCTGTATATTTTAAGGATTTTTGACAGAAATAACCCGGCACATAATGTGGATTTTAATAACCTGAAACCGGTATGGATTGTGATTTAAATTGTTTTAACACATTCAGAATGATCCTTTTATAAATAAAATAAAATAAAGTATTTTTCTAGTACTGAATGTGACATGTCCTTATATTACTTTTAAGACTAAGACCTGTTTATTCCCCCTGGGTATCAAAACATTTTATTGACCCATTCTGACACTGTTTTGTATTGAATGGCCAGAAAATGGTCCTTATTCACAAGATGGTTGTTGCATGCACTGTTAAACAGGAAGCTTTAAATTGGTTAGAGCAGAGAAAGTTGCTGTTTGGTTTCTGAAGTACGCATTCCATTTGCCTCTTCAGGTACAGTTGCTGAGATTGATATGGAAAGATTAAGATACCAGTTTATATTTACTGCTTGTAAATATTTTATCTCAAGTACCATTTTTTTCCAAAAATGGGGAAATGATCAAAATTTTATATTAATATTTTGGTCTTTCAGTGTTTAAGCTGGTATGTTAAGATACAGTACCTGTGTCCCCTTTCACTTTTATTACTGGATCTAAAAGTATGCAAAATATTCCCCTGTCACTGTGAAAAACAAAGCAATAGGTTTACTACTTACCGGCTTAAGAGATGCCTAATGCCTTAATATTTTGTGGTGCAAACACATGTTGTAAACTATTTTCCTGGGAAAGGATCGGTTATTGTTTAATCCTAATTTTGGTGTGCACTTTAATGGTTTAACTTAACTTTAAATACCTGTATGAATTTTGTGAAATTATCTTGACTTTCTCACCATCTTAGGTGAAGCTGTCCAAAGTATTTTAACTTGAATAAGAGACAGATGGTGTTTGGGTTTCTGGGGGGGGGGGGGGGGGGGGGGGGGGGGGGGGGGGGG
>JAODLD010000044.1:5228431-5240176 GCA_026781065.1 Mormyrops boulengeri | reverse complement strand
AAATAAGGGACAGATGGTGTTTGGTTTTACCCCCAACAACCTCCCCTTCTTTTCTGTATCTGTGATTTGATAACTGGTGTATATACGATTTAAAGTTATATTTAAATGTAAGCAAATTGTAAATAAAAATTCTTTTATTAAACCACTGACTAGTTTGAGTGCTGATCTTAGAGAAGCATTATCAGCTCACATTTTAACTTGCACTCGCATCAAATAAATAGCCAGTGGTGGCAGGTCCAGAATGTTCTCCACCCAGTTCTGGATAAGGATAAGAAGGGGCACGAGACGTCTTTGTTTTAATAAGTGGGTTGCTAAGTCTGGTTCGGCACCATGCATTGCTTATATATCCAGCATACTTTTACTAGTCCGGTACTATAGGCAATCACAGGTACCACATGTAATTAGGACCATTTCTCAACAACAGTAACAAGCGGTGTAACTTGGCTGATTAAATCCCAGTAAATTGAGTTGACTTGCCTTTCCAGTAAGTCATCGGCAGCTGACTGACATATAGCAGTTTATTAAATGTCCTAAATGAGCTCAGACCAGTTTCACAGATCAGAAATACCTTGAACAGCTTTTAACTTAGAACACTTGTGCTTTCAGATTTTAAAAAAATAATAATGCTAGTGTCTATATTTCATTACGGAAACTTGCATGCTACGTGCATAAAACTAAATAAAACTGAACTGTGTGAATTAACTTTTCGGCAAGCAAAATACCGGCAAATGCTTGCCGTGGCGGTGTGTGAGCAGATGGTTACCCGCTGAAATCCCATGGCCGACAGAGAGGGCCAGTCTGCGCGGGGCCCTTGAGCGGGGCCCTTAGGGTTAGGGGAGGGAGGCCGGATAAATGGCTGACCCTCTGTCCTACCATAAGCTTCGCTCTCACCCGTCTCAAGGAGAGTAAGATGGCAAATGCCAGAGCTAAAGAACTCCTATATACTCGTACAAACAGCAGAGTAAAGTAACGTTATCATTTATGTTACTAAGACCAAACACACGTCATACGTTACTGTTAGTATTTTATAGTCACGTCTTAAATAATGACCTGACCTGTTTTAATTCGGTCGTGTAGCCTGAACGGAGCAGCGATATAAATACACATTTAGAATGTTTGAGTTATTGGCATATAATAATGTTCGTATATTTGAGGTATTTAATTGGCATAACAAATCACCCAATACAGTCAACGAAGCAATAGTGGTACAAACATGTTAGCCGATCAGTTTTATCGCGAAATGAGCATGGTAAGTGTGAAGGATTGTGGGAAGTGAAGTTCCTTGTGTGTGCTATTTATAGTCTTCTATGGGGTGTCATGGTAATTAGAACTACAATCCCAGAAATACCTGCGCCTTAGACTTTGGCAAGCTTTCTGTCGACGTGGGAAAGAGTCACTTGCAAACAGAAACCTACATGGGTGTAGGTGGCCAGGGCAATGAACATCTTTTTATGCAAATTATACTCATCGGAATTTAACAATGTGGCTGAAACCAGAGGAGGTGCTTCTAAAAAATGCGCTAAAGTTATGGATGACTGAGAAATCCAATGATTATTTCGTCTTGCAGCGCAGGCGAGGATACGGTGAAGGAGGTGGTGGCTTGACAGGTAGGGAACTGGCTGCTGGGATCCAGTGTCATAAATCCCTCAGTCTGCAAAACTGACGTGTCACGACATTCCGCTCATTTTCCCCATGGATGCATTAGCTTACTTCTGTAGGGAGCTTTTATCTTATTTCGAAGCATTTTGTTTTGTTTGCTCCATCTTTTTTTCGAAAATGGTGATTCGTGTGCTTTATTGCTTTAAGTAATAAAGTTTTTCCTCCTCAAAATACTGTGCAACAAGTATTTTTTAAGACAGCGACGACGTTTCTAATACTGTCATGTTGTGATCTTTTCCTCGCTTGCGTTGCCTCTGTGTTTCCGGAAATCGTAACTATTATTTATTTACGACGCATCAAAACATTGTTTTTCTGTATCTAATCTACGCCTCTGTTGTCCCTTGTTTGTCAGCGGCGATGCTGTATATATCACTACTATAGTAAATCATCAAGGTGTAAAGTCCTTTAAAACCCGGTCTGTGTGGATGCAATTACAAAACCTCAAATTATTGCTATAGTTATAACCTGTCATTCTTCTTTCTCTTATTCAGCTATACCAATAGTCATTGGTATAGTTATTACCTTAACTTTATCAGAAATGTGTACCACTGTCTCTGAACGTAATACTTTTAGAGTTAAATCAGTTGTCATTTGTATGTCATTCAAAAGATCAGGAATTTTGACGAATTTATTTGAGTATTTGTATATGAATGAGAAAATAGAAACGTCAGTATACATGTTTTGTTTGGCTCCTTCACCAAAATTTACCCTGCAGTTAAAATGTGCTATTACTTATTTCGTCTTATTTCGTCGGATGTGGTTTGACGTCTTTATGCTGCTGGTGTTTATAAAACGATTCCGTTGCAATAATGGCATGAAAGCTCCATGTCGTCAAGGTTGGATGTAGGGCCTGGGTCAGTCCCTACTACACAACCAGGAAGGCTGAATGTCAAATGTGACATTTAGCCGTAGACATTTTTCATGCTTTTATGGTGTTTATTTGTGCATATGAATGAATGAGTACAGGAATGAAAGCACATACAATGTATTTTACCAACCATCATCTGTCTAGTTGTATAGGATATACGTGATAATATTAAGTAGTTTTGGTGATACAGCTGTTCGGGGTTAAGAATTTGGGAGAACAGATGTAATAAAGGGGGGGGGGGGGTTAACTAATATATTTTAACACATGTTATGCAACCGGATTTGTGATCATGGGGTATTTTAGCAACTGCTGTAGCTTAGTACCATAAATAAATAGCAGTATTCATCATTTTTAATTGTTTCTGGTAATAACAGAAACGGAGTCATCAAAGCTGATAGCTAAACCAAAACTCTTAGACTGTGGCTCAGAGTTTAATGTAACATTTAAGTTAGTTTCTGGTCAACAGGACTATCATGTTGCATTGTAATACAACAAAATGTAGATTTGTGATATGCATTTGTTATTATAGATAAACTGACTGGTGTGTAAGTTTGTTCTCCCATGGGTCGGTGCCCCATTCTGGGCTGTTCCCTGCCTTGCACCTACAGACTCCGGACCCCCCACAACCTTGAATAAGAAGTGGTTAGAGAAAATGGATGGTTTATAGATAAACTGATGTCAGCATGACAAATACCTAGCATTGAAATATTACTGTAATTGTAAGATATTCTTGGCTCCAAAAATTTGGGAAAAAAAAGTATTTTTGTAAATACTATGGTTGTGCATATATAGCAGTATGAACTGCTGTATGAAATGATACTTAAATATTTAAAAACACTGTTTCCTATGTTTTGTTACAAATCTGTCAGAATATATTTAATGTTGTAAGAAAATATTACTTGAAACTTGCATCATCTCACATTTAGTCTCTCCATTAATATTATTAAACTTGGGAGATGAGATGGGAAATGCAGAGGTGTCAGATCATTCTGGTGTTTTTTTTTTTACTGGATCAGTAGGAGAGATTCACATCATGTGATCACAGCTAAGTTTGACCTTCACTGTTGTACAGTGAAATATGTATCTGTGTTTGTACTATATTCAGATATAATGAAGTTGCATGATTTTATTTGTCCTTGTACCCGAATGAATCATAATTTTTGATGTTGAAAACTACAAGGGCAGTGTATTTTATGCATATATCATAAAATATACAATAGTGAAGGTCAAACTTTTAGCTGTAATATGTACTAGGGGTACAAGAGAACAGATTCTTGGTTCGGTACAAACTTCGGTGTCGGGTTCATGGTTTGGTGCAGTTTCAGTACATCAGGGAAAACTGAATTTGTTCTGAAACTACTTATTATTAAAACTACAAACACAATTAGGGACAGCTGTGATAGAAATGCAGTGCGTCTGTCGATGTGTCTAAATAACCAAACCTAAGAGATGCTTATTTGCACGCTGTAAAAATTAACATATAAAATAAGTTAAAGAAAAACTAAAGCATTGTAACAGTCATAATGAACTAAATCTTTGGTTCTTGGCTGAGGTCATTTTTTAGCCTGGTCTGAATTTCCTGGCAAAAACACCCTAAACACCACGGGGAGGCTAACTTGCAGAGGCGTACTTGAATTTGGTATAACAGAGCTGACAGACAGTATTATCAAGTACTCTCTACAGTGTTGGTGTAACTTACTGGGAATCCAAAATGTTCCCAAACTGGGGCATGTAACTGACTGTAACCAGCGTTAGCCATAAACGACTCACAGCTGCAGTCGGTATAATGTTTTCCGTGTTGAACATCTATTTGTGAATTTAGGCTTCTGCCCATGGCAGTAAATGTATTCATTCGTTTCATTGTGCGTACTGAACCAAAAAACGATGTACTGAACGGTATACGGCGACCGTGTGTAGTTACACCCCTAATATTTCCACAGTTATTAATTAAACCTAAGTCGGTCATTAACACATCTCTAGCACTAGAATGATTTTAAACTTGACCTTTTAAGTCATATAGAAGCGTATGATAAATTTACTTTACTTTATTGATTTGATATAAGGATGAAATGCCTTTTCAGTGCCTTGTGAACATCTGCTCTTCGCTATTTGTTCCTTTCCACTGCCTGCTTGATTATTACGAGGGTAATAATAGAGAAAAACCCAGTGAACGCCTGACATAACACTCTTGTCTAGTTTAGGACCCGGCACATATTTTGGCTAATTAGCAGGTGCAGTGTAGGGCACAGATTGCAGTATTGCCATCCAAATCCATTAAATGTTTCTAATGACCCTGTTGGCTGTGTCACCATCTGATGTTTTGGGCTAATTCTGCTGCACTCTGCTGTAATACATGGATGGCAGTATACCATGAAACATGCAATTTGTAATTTGTTCAAGACATTTATCTGGACATTTGTGACTTATTTTTTTTTAGAAAGAGTATATAATAGATTGTTGAAAATTATTTTAGGGTTGTTTCTCAGTATTTGGGAATCTGACACAATAAGCAGATTTTTGTGTCTGAGTCCATTATTTTATTGATTTTATAAGTCCTTTAATGAATACAGTGTTTGCCTAGTATTATTGTATGAAACCTCTTTAATACGAATACATTTTCAATACATTCAAATGATATTCAGTTTCAACATTTTTTATCTCATAATCAAATGTCAGGTGGTGTACTATGTGGTGTACTATGTTGTACTGTGTGGTGTACTGTGTGTTGTACTGTGTGGTGTACTGTGTGGTGGACTGTGTGGTGGACTGTGTGGTGGACTGTGTGGTGGACTGTGTGGTGTACTGTGTTGTACTGTGTGGTGTACGATGTGGTGGACTGTGTGGTGGACTATGTGGTGGACTATGTGGTGGACTATGTGGTGTACTGTGTGGTGTACTAGGTGGTGTACTGTGTGGTGTACTGTGTGGTGTACTGTGTTGTACTGTGTGGTGGACTATGTGGTGTACTATGTGGTGTACTATGTGGTGTACGATGTGGTGGACTGTGTGGTGGACTGTGTGGTGTACTGTGTGGTGTACTGTGTTGGGAACCTTTAAACTCATAAAGTTGTGAAACACTGTTATTTTAAAACCATTGAGGCAATTGGAAAATGATGCGTTTCCACGTCAGGCAGCATAAACCATGGAAAACTATTAATAAAATAAGATAAGCAGTTTTTTAAATGTAAAATTGTACGTAGAAACTTGATATCAAGGACAAGGTTTAATGAAATTTTGTGTTTCTAGGCAGATGCCTGATTAATTTGAAATTAACTTGAAATGACAGGCGAGACGAGGCCGATTAATATTACTACTAAACATTCATCCATTTTTTATACCATCTAGTTTTATGCAGAGTCACAGGGGTGTGGAGCCTATCCTGAAAGCTACAGGTGCACGGCATAACGCAGTTTGGGCCGCCAACACATGTAGACACTTAAATGGTTGCTTTATGAAGGTTTTCATTTGGAAAAAATAACTGT
Source organism: Mormyrops boulengeri (assembly GCA_026781065.1). Classification (NCBI taxonomy): domain Eukaryota; kingdom Metazoa; phylum Chordata; class Actinopteri; order Osteoglossiformes; family Mormyridae; genus Mormyrops; species Mormyrops boulengeri. The sequence goes on along the minus strand of JAODLD010000044.1, from coordinate 5,234,167 downwards.
AAATCATTATATATTTTAATTGTTTTTTTCAGTTGGTAAAAACGCTATTTGTCGTTCAACTAATTTTAAGTCCAAATGAGTTTGTACTTTGTCTTTTTTTTTTAACAAGTCTGATGTACTTTTGCTTGTCATCTTCAGATTATTATTGTCAGAAAATCCAGTTTCTTTCAGAGAAGTTTTAGGTACAGTATCTATCCTTGAGGCTCTGTAAGATGCACCATAAGACAGACAAACGTTTTTGGCAGGAATCTGCAAAGTCTGACCTTTAGAATAATTCATGAAGGGCACTTTGTATAAAAGTTGCTTCAGCTACTGAGAGACCAGTGAAATATCTAAACATGCTGCCCCCGTGATTATTTTAAATGCAATTGGCTTCCAAGATATGCAAGACCTTCACTGTTGTTTTATTTGTGAAATGTATGAAATCATTTTACTATAAGACGGAATATGTGTGCAGAACTTTCAAAGAATTTTAGCACTTGAAATTCATGCATCAGGCAAATTGTTATCTGGCACTCTTTGCACAGGAAATCTGCTGATGTATCATGGAATAATGGGGATCACTTCCTTGTCTTGTCCCTGGAAACAGGTCTCCTGGTGGGAACACTTGACACTGTGTTAGATTCCACAGCAAAAGTGGCCCCCTTCCGCATCCTACACCAAACACCAGATTCCCAGGTCTACTGGTCAATAGCATGTGGTAAGACTAGAGCACTGGTCAGTCGCAATTTCCCCATGTACTCCACATCACCAGAATGTTAATGTTGATTTAGGCTTATGGAGTCACTCATAATTACATTTACCCAGTACTGCAATTATATTATTGTTTACCCATTAAATTCTACAGTCAGCTTGGGTCATAAAAAGCTGCTCTCATTTCTTGGGCTTTAGGGTTTCTTAAAATATGCATTGAGAATCAATAACTACTTAAAGTGCTACCAAGTTCTGAAGTCATACGATATCAGCAGTGTAAAATTTGGCTGACTAATCCGTGATGGCTAAATCCTTATCAGAGGGATGTCTTTCTCATAATTAATAATATATTAGCTGCCTGTAAAGATTCTGTTAAACGCCAGGTTACTGGTATGTTACCCATTTTGTAATTGTTTAGGAGCCACCAAGGAAGAGATTAACCAGCACTGGAACTGGTTGCAGCAGAACGTAATGGGGACCCTTTCTGTGTTTGACTCCAGTGAGGACATTACCAGCTTTGTTCAAGGCAAGATCAGAGTAAGTCTTAAGTTCTTTTGGTACGTAGACCAGACTAAGAATGGTTATAATTAGGTCTACACCAGGATGCACTTTGGGACACAGAACATGTGCATCTCCTTGAATTGTAGTAAATGATTCATTACTTTGCGACACAGAATGTCCCTGTTGATCTTCATGTAGCATTTGCAGCATTTGCATTGAAGTTGCCTTGGATCTGAAGTTCAAAAGGGATCTAAATCTGAGCATGTCCAGTAAATCAGAAGCTTCTGTTTCAGAAGAAATCTTGCATTTTGTGGATTTTTTTCATGCAAACTTTGGGGATTTGGATTCATACTGTGCCTAGTGTGAAAATGGGTGCTATCACTGAGAAATGACGTCCATCTCTGATGTTCTGTTTTACCAGGGCCTCATTGCTGAGGAGGGGAAGGTGTCTCTGGTACAAGAGGATGATCCTGAGAAGTTTCGCGAGGCCTTGCTGCGGTTTCACAAGTGGTTTGCTCTCCCAGAGAAAGAAAAGCTGGTCACTTACTATTCCTGCAGTTACTGGAAGGGCCGCGTCCCCTGTCAGGGGTGGCTGTACCTCAGCACAAACTTCCTCAGCTTCTACTCGTACCTGCTGGGGGCAGAGGGTGAGAACAGAAGGAGGCAGCAGGACAAGCGCTTCCCGTTTGCCTTGCTGCTGTGTTAGCCTAAGGGTCTGAGAAACTTCTTCAGGCAAACCTGTACTTCATGGAACTTTTGCACAAATATTCTACTGATCTATTGTATTATTTTAGACAATATACAGTATACAGCTCTGGAAAACAATAAGAGACCACTCAGTATTTTTAAAACTCTGCATTTTTAAACCCTGGTTTAATCCTAGTTCTGCTGGAAGAACTGAGGTACTTCTGGTAATAACAGTGATTAAAAAGAGGCATAGACTTTAAAGCTTGCGAGAGTAAACTCAGTTGTTGACAAAACATGTACTTTTATTACTCAGTTAAGCTCATCATCTCATGGGATGAGATCTGGAAGTTGGAAAAGACCTCCAATGTGATCTTGGCGGAGAGCATCCATGTGGCAGCAGGCGGAGAGGACCACTACTTCTCCATGTTTCTGCACCTCCATGAGACTTTCCTACTTATGGAGCAGTTGGCTGACTACTCCATCAAACGGCTCTTTGACAAAGAGACGTTCCAGCATGTTCCAGCCTTATCAGACCCTCTCCAGATCACCAAGAGGTACTGTGTTACAAGCCATTACCATCATCAGATCAGTACCTCTGGGAAGCAGATGATTCTGTCATTTCACTATTTGAATCACTCTGTAGTTACACTCCACATACACTATATGTTCAAAAATATGTGATCATCATTTTATTTAGAAGAATTGTCTACTTAAATCACACCCATAGCTGACACAGGTGAAAAAGATTGTACTTATCAAGAGAAATGTCAGTTTTGATTTGTAGTACAAGTGATCAGTATACTTTATACAGCGAACATTCTGGAGTCATACCAACAATGTATTATTTTGACTTGACAAAACCCACACACTCATTGGCAAGATTTTTTTAACATCAGCTTAGACCAGTGTTTGTTTCTGTCATTGTAAAATATGATACCTTAAACCTTTTAAAATGACATCCCTACAATGTGATATTCATATTAAAATGTGTTACTAATGTGTATTTGTGATACGATGAACCCAAAGATTAGCATAGGTGTTACAAAAATGCTCACTAATAAATCAAATGAAATTGCTATACTATAGCATCATAGAAAGCAATACATTCCAAAATAATGTTAAATTAAACAAACATTACATAAACAACTGTCCTGCTTAGATTTGCTATGGGTCACGATACCGTTACTAGAACAGTTAATAGTTAAATGCTATGCTATAATATGACATATATTTAGAATACAGCTCTTTGTACATCCCTCAGACTTTCTGCTGTACTCCTGCTGCATCTGTCCTGTTTGCTGTGTCTGATCCAGGGGCTTGGAGACACATGCGCGGAATGAGCAGTTCCGCGCCTTTTTCCGTTTGCCTCGTGGAGAGAACCTGGTGGAGGTCTACGAGAGCTTCCTGTGGGTTCCCTTCAGCCATTTCAACACACTGGGAAAGATCTGCGTTTCTGAGAACTACCTGTGCTTTGCCAGTCAGGACGGCAGCCAGTGCTACGTCATCATTCCCATACGAGAGGCAAGGAGCTTTGCTTCAGCTTCTCCTGCAGAATAATGGTTCATTTAGCTGTAATGGAAATGGAAGGTGTGACTCAGCTAGCTAGGCAGAGAAAGTGATGTGTAGCATACTGTAAACAAAGTCACTGCTTCTGAATGTGGCTGTTTGCATTAACATCCACCCAACAGTAAATGTGTAATGTATTGAATTACCGTGAAGTGGAGCACTGTCATCACAGTGGATGCCATCCCACTCCGCTGAGGGAAGTACCAGTGTAGCATGGGATGGAGACGATAGCTTGGGATCATGGGATATTGTTCCATATTACCCTTGATAGAATGAATGAATTTAGACCCAGCCGTTCCTGGAAACCTAGCTGCATTATTTTAAACATTTGTGTTCTGGAATGTTGCATCCTGCGGCCACTTCACAGTTAATTGGTTTAAGCACAGCCAGGCATTTTTGATGTTATTTCCTTGTGGAAAGACACGTGCTGTTCGTGTTTGTTCTTCTGTTACGCCTCTCCTGTTTGAAGTTCCTCTGCCACCCACTTGTGTTCATTGTTTAACATGTTTAGTTTTACACGATGAGTTGTATTTGACACCCTAATTTTTGTATAGCTTTTTCATTACTGATATGCCAGAAATATACAGTGCCTTCCAAGTATCTCAGTTTCACAGTTGCAGTAATTCTAGGAGTCATTACATGGAGAAATTAAAAACTCGTTGGAGAGACCTGCAAATTTCTGAGTTGCGTGCAGCATGAGGGCCGCTCCTTTATGGCTTTATTGCCTGAAGGGACCTCTGGAATGGGAACCTTTCACGTAGGAGGATGATTAGCAACCTGTCTGCTTGCTGTTCAGCAAGATAGTGTAGAGGCTTAGGGACTAACCTATCACAGGAAGGTCGGTTGGAAGGCCACCTGTAAATGTGATAGTTTAGCCTGCCTGAAGGTAATTTCCCAGCCGTAAAAATGTCTATGTCATTCTGAATAGAACCGTCTTCTGAGTAATATTAGCAGTGGATTTTTAGGTTAAAGAGCAGTCTTTAGTTGCCTGTTGGAGTCAGATCAGTGAACTAAAGCCAGTGGTTTTGCCCTTGCAGATTGTCGGCGTGGAGAAACCAGACAGTAGCAGTCGAGCGGTGACAGTGTGCGTGCGCGGGAGGAGGGCGCTGCGTTTCTCCGAGGTGCGGGACTACGAGCGGCTGGCCAATAGCATTCGCAGGAGGTGCGGGGCCCCCGCAAGCCCTCGGCACATCTTAGCTGGCGGGGTAAGCAGCGTTTTCTCACGTCACGTTACACAAATGTCACTCAATATTCCTGATAATATGCCTGAAATTGATTATTTGCATCAAATTTCGAAACTTGTCCCTCTTCAGATAGTAGTAATAATGAGACTAAAGAGTGATTTGCTCTTACGGCATGGCTGAGAAGATGTTTTAGTGGTTTTTTGAAGTAACTGTATCCCCCATTTCGGTGAAATTTTTCATGGGGAAATTTATCGTGTCACATAGCCCTAGTCCAAGTCAGTGGTGATACAGGAAAAACAGACGCGGTCTGGTGAACCTGGTTACATTAAGACAAGTCACGTGAAGTTGGGCTTTTGATAAAGATTTTCTTGGAGAGGTGGGGAGAGTGTGTATTGTAGAGTTGGGTGGTACTATGGTAATAATTTTGGTATACTGCATCGTTTTTTTCAGCACAATATCTTGTGGGTGGATCCCCCCTGAAAAAATACCATTTAAATACCATATACCATGGTATAAGGTATTGACAGTATGAGTATGAAGAATTTAATGCCACCCCAAGCCTTGTGTAGCAGGGTAGAGAAGGAGGCGGAGGGATATGGGAGGTAGGCTTAGGCACTATTTCTACCTTCTAGACATTTCACCCTGCTTACGATATATGGCAGAATAATTAATTGATGGATGGATAGATGGATGGGTGGATCATATAGGCTACTGTAAACTCCGTAATTAGAGAGAGCCCAAATCAGTGTGGAAGCTGAGCACTAGGAAAATGAGGATACAACTCTTTGTGAAAGAGTTAAAAAGACCACCCTTTGTTTATTGACCCCAATGTCACCGTCCAGTCTGCAGCCCAAGTGCCTCAAGGTTTCAAGTGTGCCCCAGTATCACTGTCCGATCTGCGGCCCAAGTGCCTCAAGGTTTCAAGTGTGCCCCAGTATCACTGTCCAATCTGCGGCACCTGCCTGATCTGCAGCCGTGCCCCAAGGTTTCAAGTGTGCCCCAGTGTCACTGTCCGGTCTGCGGCCCAAGTGCCTCAAGGTTTCAAGTGTGCCCCAGTGTCACTGTCCGGTCTGCGGCCCAAGTGCCTCAAGGTTTCAAGTGTGCC
>JAODLD010000044.1:5204216-5215436 GCA_026781065.1 Mormyrops boulengeri | reverse complement strand
AGAGAAAGTGTATGATGTACCGTTAGTAAAGAGCCGGTTTAAGAGCAGTTTGACTATCACAAGAGAAAGTGTATGATGTACCGTTAGTGAGAGCCGGTTTAAGAGCAGTTTGACTATCACAAGAGAAAGTGTATGATGTACCGTTAGTAAAGAGCCGGTTTAAGAGCAGTTTGACTATCACAAGAGAAAGTGTATGATATACCGTTAGTAAAGAGCCGGTTTAAGAGCAGTCCCGCCTACTTTCAGGTCCGTGAGGGTTGGTGCTGGATCTAAACTAAGGATACATGTGGGATCGGGAGCCACTCATACATATTACGTGGTAAGACGCCTTCTTACAGTCGTATTGTATGAAGTCCTTCGGGAATACATCGTGTCAATTGTGTGACATATGATTAACGCGTAGCACCGGTAAATTACATAATGCTCATTCAGATGCCTTAATTGTGTGGCGGAGTAATGGCGGGCTTTGCCCAACGTGGGGGCATAGGTGGTGTCTGTCGAAGGGTAGAAGGGGGAGGATAATCTAAACCTTTTACTAGTCATTGGTGAAAATGCATCTCATACATAGAGACAATGCATATGCATTGAACACACTGACTATTAACCAAATTTAGAATGCGAATGTTTAATTATACTATCTAGAAATAGATTGCATTTTTATAGAGCTGTTCGCAGTCTAGTCCAGTCATGTTGCAGAAATGTAAGCGTAATGACAGCTGAGTATACCTTATTGTTGAGAACCATTAAGCTTTAAAGCGAAACGTATTTATTTAGTGAAATGTCCCTTTCTTCGGCATGTGCTGAAACTGTGGTTCCGATTTAGCGAGTTTGTTGTTGCGTGACATGTCCGTTGTTTTTAGTAAATCTAGTTCAGTTTTTGTAGCGTAACTTAATGAGTTTGTCAAAGACTCCTGTAAGCATGACTCACGACCCGCGAAGCTGGGTGACAATATTGAACAGGAGCTCTGAGGAAATGACTAGATTAGTACAACTGATTTGAACAAAACTCTGTACCAAGTTTATAGTTTCTGAAGAACTTGTGTTGTTTAAAGCATTTAGTTGTACGCGTATTTTACGTTTGATTCTCCTGTTAACTGAATTAAATCAAATGCAACATCTTTAGTAGTTTTAATAAGTACATAAAATTGATCGGTTACAATTACTGTTACAGAAAAAAACAGCAGTAGTTTGTTATGATTGTAGTTACAATCTGCAATGTGTAGTAATACAATTTGCGAGTTCGTAACAGTTAAATAAATTTGTCTCGGAACGTTAAGTTCTATTTTGGTACTTTATATGACAGTCAGACTCACGTGGAAACAAGCGTCTGGCATCAGACCAATCGGGGGTCTTTCTCGGCGAATGGTCTTGGCGCTAGCTGCGCGAGCCTTCCGCCCGCCGCTCGGCGGACCAATCAGCGCGCAGGATTCTAGAAGCTGCCTGTTTGCCGCAAAGCTGAAGCTGCTGCAAAAGTGCCGCTTTAAAGGCGCAGCTCCGGTTCACGTTCATCTTTCCAGAAGTATTGACAATTAATGCCCTGCCGTCATTTTTCAAAAGGTACATATTTTGTCTTTCCAAGATAATAAGTAAGTGTATCTTAATCTTGACTGGTGACGTTAAAATAAAAAATATCTAATGACAAATGCACTATTTTGAAAGGGCTAGGTATCTACCTCCGTGTTGCCAAATAACGTTTCCTAGCTGTCGTGCTAACTAACGTTTACTTATGCTTCTCCAAAACTGGCTTTTCACTTTGACTTAACACAAAGAAAATGGTAATAGCAAATGCTTAGAATTGTGACGAATTGGTAATAATTCAGTTCCAAATGAACCGAGTTTAGTTTTGTGATTTACATATATCTTATTACAAACCGACTTCTGGCTAGGGGCCTGTGCGAGGACTGGCATTTTCTATTCATTTGTCCCAGCAGTTGTAAAATAATAACCGAATGCTAGAGATTTTTTTTCTTCCCCGAACATTTTGTTATGTTTTTCGCCCCACGTTAATAGACCTAATGTTGGCTGTTTGGCCCTCATGGATTAGAAAGTATTTTAAATGTGCGTTTTATTCAGCATCCCATGTTTATGAATTCTTTTTTAATTTAATCGTATGACTTTGCACCATTATGAACCCTTATGAATGTTCAGGTGTTTTAGACAAACCTCAGTGAAAGCTTGTGCCCACAAACCAACCATTAATTGTCATGTTCCAGTTTAGTTAACGCACAAGGATGTGACGTGCAGCAGCCCACTCCAGAGTCCCTGTCTGAGAGAAAGAGACGGGACAGGATTTTAAGTATACTGGTGGACCCGAGTTTACTGGAACTTTCTATAACCCAAGTGAAAGATTTCTACAGTAAAGTGATTCGTAAGCATTCCCTCAGATTTCTGGGATTCGAATGTCAGCAAGCAGGAAAAAATGGATGGTTTGTCGCTGAAGGCTAAGGAATCAGTGAGTGGAAGAATGGATAAATCAGAAGAGGTCAAGATAGGAATGGACCTACCGGGATCTACAGGGGGATTAGTGAAGCTCTCTGAACGTCAGTCAGATACACCTTGGACTATAGAAGAGGCCGAGAATGGGCCCGAGGTAACAAAGGAGGTTTCAGCTCTCAAAGGGGCCCTGAAAGATGCTGAAAGCAATACGCCGCTGGAACACAGGCAGGAGCAGCTCAGGAAAGATTCCTTACCACTGAGTGAGATTCAGACAACGGAGTGTAATGCCGAGGAACAGCAGACGAAGAAACAGTTTGGGGAAGTTGCAGCAGAGGGCAGCATTGAAGCACAGCTAAGCAAAACCAAGCCAGGAAAAGCAACTGAAGGTATAAAGATCCAAGCTGTTTATCTTAATTTAATTTTGAAAAGGGGCTTTTTTAAAATGGCCTAAAAGTTTTTGGGTTGAGCACTTATTTTGTTGTTTTTAGCTAAGGATCTTCCTGCCGCCTGTAGTCCAACTGAAAATGCAACAGTATCTGAAGAAGTACAAGAAAAGCTGGTAAGGGTCTTATTTTCTGTCTTTGATTTGTCATTGAAGTTAATTATCTGCATTTGGGGTAACTATTGTTTTGGTTAGGAGAGTCGGAGAGTTCAGCGTTTGAGGAGAATAGAGTCGAGAAGAACATCACAGAAATCTTCAGATGGTGGTAAATAACTGCGGGAAAAAGCACATCATTAAAATGACACTTTTGTGGTGATTGTGGAAAATCTGTTTTCACTTATGATCACTCTGTTATTATTCTGCAATCGCAGTTTGTGTGTCAGGTGTATCATCGCTCAAAAACCTAACTGTTCTGCAGACCAGCTGTCTGACGATGACTCTGACACGATGATGGACGATCCCAGTGATGTGGATTTCGTCCCACGTGCTACACGTCGCTCCAATCGAGTACCGTCACGGAATCCGAGGACACACGAGGCTTTCCCGGCGGTCAGCCAGTCCAGCATCAGTATCCCTGCTGGCCACGTTGCGGTTCCCAAAATCCAGCAGCTGTCCTCCCAGAAGCTGAAACCCTCTCCTTTCCTGCAACATTGCTCACCCCGCCAGTCCGTAAAGATGCAGTGTGCTAACTGCCACAACGCCTTGCAGAAGGGCCAGACGGCCTACCAGCGCAAAGGCATGCCTCAGCTCTTCTGCTCTTCTGCCTGTCTTGCTGCCTTTGCTCGGAGACCACCTAGGAAAAAGCTTTGTGTGTATTGTAAAAGGTAAACCGTGGTACTTTACACTGCTTGAGAATGTTGTAACATCAGTTCGCATGTATTGTGCTTTTTCTCAGTTCTTTTTTGTGCAGATCTTTCTAATTTGCTCCATGCAGGGATATCGGGACTGTAAAGGAGACCGTTTTTGCCCAGAATGGGCCATCGAATTCTTTCCAGGAGTTCTGTAACAATGTTTGCCTTTCCCGGTTTGAGGCTCAGAGCCAGAGGAGCTCTGCACTTGTAACTGAGCTGTCTGGTCTGCGATGCAGCATGTGCCGCCTGGTGGGAGAGGTGAGGAAGCGCGGCATTTTGCACAGGCTTCGCTCAGGATGTGCTGGTACACACTGCCCTCCTCACACTGCCCTCCTCACACTGCCCTCCTCAGTGTTATTCTGGCTTCTTGCTTCCCAGTGTGCATCTCATTTAGTGTGACTTTGTTTTCATCCAAAACACAGCACTGTAGTTTTGGGGCTGAGCTCTAAAAAAACTCCTCAGATATGATTGATTTTTTTTCTCTCTCTCTTCCTATTGGATGGTTTGCTGCTGTATTGACTCGCCACTCTACACTGAAAACATTTCAGCGTGTGTGATGAAGCCCATGTCATATCTTGTCCTTTAGATATGACGGGGACTCAGATCTTGGGGTCAGTGAGTCAGTATGCTTAGCTGAAGATTGTATGGGCTGTAAGACATGGATGTGATTCCCTGTTCAGACGTAACCGTTTTCTCAGAACACTTATGGGGAGGTATTCGCACCTTCTCTGACATATGACCAGGACGCTTGCTGTGCATCTGATTCAAAGGCCTCAATTAGTTAATTGTCTACATCAAACATTCAGATTTAAATAATGTGTTTACTCTGGAAAAACCTGGCACAAACTGGCCCTTTTCTTCTCCATGACCATCTGTTAGTCATTATGGCATCTGTACAATAAATGTTATTACAAATAAGTAAGCACTTTTAATGGCAAGCTCTGGAAAGCCACACAATGATATGACTGAGGTATACATTCTTTATAGGAAGCTTGTCTGTGCCGAGATTTGAGTGTAGATTTAACATGCTATGCATGCCCCATGAAAGACTGCGTTTTTGTTTGCTCATAGCTTTCAAAAGTTTTTATCTTGAAAATTCCATGGATGTCTGTGTTTGGTTGTCATCTGATTTTCATGCCATGAAGTAAATGAATTGGGATTTTTAGGGCTTGACAAGTTGGCTTCAGTGTCATTTAATTTTTGATAATTGTAATTGTGGTTAAATAGATAAATATTAACATTCTGTGTCGCTGCTCATTGGTCTCAGATCCTTCATGAGGTCAGTAGTGGGAACATGGTGCATCACCTATGCAGCGATACCTGCTTCAGCCACTTCCGAGCGACCAAGGGCCTGAAGACCAGCTGCTGTGACAGCTGTGGCCTCTATATCTACGCCAAGACCTCCCGTGTTGAGTATCTCCTCCACGAAGGCCAGCAGAGGCGCTTCTGTGATGCCACATGCCTGGCTCACTTCAAAAAGGTCAGGTGTATTTTTATTTTTTAATCATTAACAGTGTTGTACTTTTAATTCTGAGTTCACAATTATTGATTTGGATTCTTATTTCTAGGGGTTTACTTCTTGGCATCTTGAATTTAACTTATAAAGTTACACATTTACAAATGTGCTGTAATCATAATGTTCTGCATAGATTTTGACACTTTTACTTGGCCGTGGCTATAGCGACCAAAAATCATATCTCGTTTTTTTTAGGCAGAATAGTGATACACGTGATATCACAGTATTTTCTATGAAGTTGGGTAAATGCTCAATTGTAAGTAAAAGCCATATGTGAGGTCGCAAACACATTAATTATTATTATTTTTATTAAGTGAAATGCAAATACAGGGTTTCCTTCCCTTTTTTTCCCCTTCCCCTCAGTTTCTGACATTGCTCTCAGAATATTCCCTTGCTTTGTTCCTTCATCAGTTTTCCCGTGCAGTGCTGCATGGTTTGATGTTTTTTTTTTTTTTTTTTTTTTTTTTAGCTGTGGATTCTGTGCAACATCATGACTGAACCTCTCGCAATGTTTATAATCAGGAAGGAATTCTAGAGGTTTCTAATAAAAATCTTTGCTCATACTCTTCCCTCATCGGAATATCAAAATTAACACATACAGCAAAGCAATCAAAGAAATAATAGCACGGTATTATCTTGTCCTGTATCTCATTTGAAAATGTATGGATTTACTGTAAAAGTTCGATATACCACCTCAAGTTTTACTTTGAGTGAAGAAGGTGCGGCGTCATCGCGGTGTAACTCTGCAGCTGAAAGGCTTATTTCTGCTCTCTAATAAGACTTTCTTGCACTGCAGAAAAACACAAAAGTTCTCCCGTGCCAATGGTGCAAGACCTTAAGTAAAAATTTTGACATGCTGTGCCGTGGTGACGTCCGCGGGAAGGCACTGCTCTTCTGCTCCTTGTGCTGCATCACATCTCATAAAGTGAAAACATCTGGCGAGACAGGTATCTCCCGGCTTTCCCAGTCTAGCTCGTCCCTGCGTTGTCGTTGGTTACTTATGATGTCATTGTCTTCCCTCTTCCCTAGTACCCATGCAGCCTTGCAGCTTCTGCCAGCGTGAGCTTGCTGAACCTGCCTATTACTACACAGCCAACAGAGTCATTTATCAGTTTTGCAGCCCCAGCTGCTGGACTAAATTTCAGGTAGGAAAGTTGTCTGCTATATGACCATAAGGAGCCAAAAAAAATTGTAAAACATCATGGGAACTTCATGAAATAGAGAGAGTAGAATTTGTTCTTTTTGTTATTTTTTTATTGTTATTAATCAGAGTTTAAGCTGGTGTAAATTGTCAAGAGGCCTGCTACTGAACTGTACGGGAAAATAAAAACAGTCTGGTGGTGAAACTTGTCGAGCTTGCTGGCATGGATTAGCGTGGATTTTATTCTGTAGAAAACGAAAGATCGATGTCTGGGCCAGATTTAATAATGCACTATAAACATGTTGCAGAAAAGACCTCCTCTAAATTCAGTCATCGCCATTTTTTGTAGTGGCTCTTGGTGCTGCTAACTTTTATATATTTATAAAGTTCACATATTGGGCAACAATATCAGCTAAGCTTGACACATTGGACCAATCAATATCTTGATTTATTTGTGTTTTTTTAATGAATATCAGCCCGTATTAGTATGTCGTCCGATATATTGTATATCTTTAAGGCTACTTTTTACATAGCTAGCTAGTTATCTACCTCAGTGTTTTCAGCATTGCTGTTGTAGTTAGCAAAAATGATAACTCTGTTGTGCTATAAAAGAGAGGCACCTCCCGAAAGCATGGCAGCGCACAGAGCATCAGGTAGCAGTCCCACTTTCGCCTGCCGTCCTACGTCGTGGAAATTTGCCTGCCAGTGCTGTTTACCTGCAGCACATGGAGTGTCTTCATTTTGGCCCCAGAAATTGATTGTGATGTTACAGACCAATGCAGTTAAATCAGTCTGAATAAGTGATTCATCCCATGATGCATATTTATACCCCTACATCAAAATGATCTCAAGTTAACTGTGAGTTTTTTCCTATGATTTGCCTTAAGCAGATAAGCTGTGTCACTCTGTATGTAACATGGTTTAAGCTTCTGTCACATCCATGCTTACACACATTTCACAGTTTGTAGGGAACTTTGCCGAGTGTTTGTACATTAGTATATAAGTAAACAATTATGGCCCTGTTTACATTTGGTATTATGTGTCTTGGGCAGTTGGATCACAGTTGAACAGCCAAGACGCATCAGCATTTACACCTTTATCTCTCTCTCTTGCGTCTCCAAGGTGTCCGGCTGACCAATTGCGTTCAGATTTCGCTACTGCCTATGTCACTTTCTGCTAGAATGTCAGATGGCCCCCGCGCTCATTGTGACGTCCTTGTTGGGGATGTATGTAAGCACGTTAGCATTCACAGTACAAAAGATACTTTGGTCAAATGTGTCCCAGACCACCTCGGCAAGTGGTTTGAGTGATCGGATCACAGCGCGTCTTGGTGGTCGTTTACCTTTCTATATAGCACTGTCCACTCGTGATCCCATTGCTCAAGGTGTATTTTAAAGCCCTGTGGAAACAGGACCTGTCAGTATCGCATCTGTAATGATGATCTGATGACCCTCCTAGTGTCATTTAGCAAATTAACTACTAATATGTAAGTGAAAATTCACTCTGCCTTGGCAATATTCTCTCCTTTGAAAGATCTACTGAAGAATATGACCACTGCAGGAGGTTAAGTCTTATAAGGAGTTTAAAAGTGGTTAATAAAAAAAGAACAGTTAAACTAATGTATAATGTTGGCTGCTGACTGTAAAGCACAAGAATGCTTGTTAAATGTTCACCTTAAATGGTTGCAGCCCATTAAGATGTATAATAAAGCTTCTGTGTGTGTGTGTATCATAATGCTTTTTACGGGATGCCTTTGTTTGAAGAAATTCTGTTTTTATTTGTAGAAAAACACCCCAGATGGCGACATTCATCTGAGCTGCCACTCTTGTCACAATATGTTTAATGGAAAACCAGAAATATTAGATTGGCAGGTAATGCTGTTTCTGCGTTTGATTTGTGAATCTGCTGTTTAAAAGCCATGGCGCACTGCCAATAAGGTGGCATGGTGGCCAATAAGTCTGATTCAGCTACTTTGTCAGGTAGTAATCAAGTGGCTACAACAGTTGCTTTTTAAATCGGACACCAATTCCCTATAACTCTTTTAAAACACTTCTCCAGTGGCCTGTTTTGCAGATTTGCTTCTTGACTACTTCTGACAGGAAGTCTGTTTCAAGGATGATTTGAGTCTTTCTGAATGATGAGACTAAACCCATGATGACAATCTGTTGATGCATATAATAACTTTTATAAAAAAAGTCATGTAATTCCAGTTAAGAAGAATTATTACAATGGTATATACCAAAGACACAATGCTAATTCTGCATTGCACAGTATCCCAAAATGGCATCAGTGAGATTATTACTCTTTCACAAAGTAACTAATGGCTTGTGAACATGTGTTGGGTAAATTTTGTCACCATTAAATTATAGTCTCCTAACTAGCTACTACTAACTAGCTACTTCTTTAGGTTGGATGAAAAAATAAATGACAGATGAAATTTGCTTTACTGAACTGAAAGTGTCGCCCATTGAATGCAAATGTTTGTGCTTTTCCACTGCACTTCATCAGTATAATTGCTTTTTTATATTATGTACTATTTTTTTTTAAAACTTTGATTGCTTTCTGATTTTGTAACTTTTTTGGTATTGTTTCAGAGGTGGGCTGTATAATGAATTGACAGTGAACACATTTGCAAGTCCGACTCTAAAGTATAGATATACCAAAAAAGTACCTCAAGTGGTTTGGTATTTTTAGAACTGGTACTGAACCAGAAGTCAATGGAAAAGGGGAAGTCCTTTTTTTTTTGCGTTTAGTACCTAAAGCATGGCACCTGGTGCAGAGGAAAAATTTCTTTGACTTTAACACTTGTGACGAGCACTTGTATAACAGAAATGCAGTAATAGGTCCACTTGGAAAGATGTTTTTGAGTCTTAGGCTTGTCACCTTGTTAAATGATGTATTGTGGTTTTATTTTGGTTGTAGGATGCAATCTTCCAGTTCTGCTGTAAGGAATGCTGCGAAGATTACAAGCGGCTGCATGGGGTGGTGTCTGTCTGTGAGCACTGCAAACAGGAGAAGCTTCTCTATGAGAAGATCAAGTTCTCTGGTGTAGAGAAGAATTTCTGCAGTGAAGGTCAGTGTGTTTTACTGCATTAAGTACTCGATTATCAGTTCAGTTCTGCTAGCAAAATAAGGGGTTCTATTAAAACCTTCACATACTGCATGTTGGGTTGTTCATGTAATATTGGTATGTTTGTGTTTCCTAATGCATTTTCCATAAAGGCTGTATCTTGCTGTACAAACAAGACTTCACCAAGAACTTGGGCCTGTGCTGCATTACCTGCACGTACTGCTCTCAGACCTGCACTAGAGCAGTTACTGAAGAGATGGACGGCAACACGTGGGACTTCTGCAGTGAGGACTGCAAGAGCAAGTACCTGCTTTGGTACCTGAAGGTATGCAGGGTACACCAATAGGGAACAGTACCTGTTGTGGTACCTGAAGGTACCCAGGGTACGCCAATGGGGAACAGTGCCTGCTGTGGTACCTGAGGGTACCCAGGGTACGCCAATGGGGAAAAGTGCCTGCTGTGGTACCTGAGGGTACCCAGGGTACGCCAATGGGGAACAGTGCCTGCTGTGGTACCTGAGGGTACCCAGGGTACGCCAATGGGGCACAGTGCCTGCTGTGGTACCTGAAGGTACCCAGGGTACGCCAATGGGGCACAGTGCCTGCTGTGGTACCTCAAGGTACCCAGGGTACGGCAATGGGGCACAGTGCCTGCTGTGGTACCTCAAGGTACCCAGGGTACGCCAATGGGGCACAGTGGTGTAGAGCTGTCCTGAATTCCTGAGAATAGTATAATTGATTCTTAATCCCCAGCATCACATCATGGTGTGCTTCTTTACTCTTTTTGAAGTTAAATTAAGAAATTCTTTTGTTCTGTAATTAGACTTCGGTTTCTTGGATATCTCTCGCAATTTGACATTTTTAATTATATTCAGTGGATGGAGAGAAATGTACTTGCTTTAAATGTGACGTATCAAAATAAGTAGTGTGCTTTTGTTTCTGGTCTCGTATACAGCGCATGCTAATTCTCAGATCTTACTTCAACCTCTGTACAGGTAGCAAGATGCCATGCCTGTAAGCGACAAGGGAAACTTCTAGAAACCATCCATTGGCGGGGGGAGATCAAGCACTATTGTGACCAGAAGTGTCTCCTGCGGTTCTACAGCCAGCAGAACCAACCCAACCTGGACACCCAGCAGGGCCCGGAGAGCCTGCTCAATAGTACGTTAGTTAGTACGTTACCCATGTGATCCAGCTGTCACCCTTTTATTGCCTTATGAAATGTCCAACTACTCAACTCTTCACTGCAGACTGCACACTTGATGTGACCCCAATTCATGCAAAGTTTCGGATAAACTGTGCCATGGGGTTTGGTCACGTTCCAGCTGAGAAGATTAAAAGTTCTTGTTGAGCTTTTCGTCTTTGTTGAATTGTTAAAATGTGTGCCTTGTACACGTACACGTTTTTTTTTTTTTTTTTACTTCAAATATAGATTGAGGAGAACTTCTGCAGTAAAGTTTCTCTGGAACAGCCTTCAATGCTTTCTCAGTATTAAGGAGCATTTTAAAGTCCCTCTGGGTTTGTAAAGTGCTCACATGTGTTATCGTCTCTCTAATTGGCTGTTAATTTTGTTCATTTTCTGGTGTTTCAGGTCAGTCCCCAGAATCTAAGTCACCCCCTGCTGCTGTGAAGAAAAGTGAAGTGAGTTGTTTTCATTTTTATTGAACTCTTGTATTCCAAACTCCCGAATTTACTGACTTTTGATGATGTGCTTCCTCTGCAGATAAGACGTTTTAGACTTATTGTAAAGATCACACATATATAT
>JAODLD010000044.1:5188743-5204197 GCA_026781065.1 Mormyrops boulengeri | reverse complement strand
TATATATATAAACTTCTTTACTGACTCTAAAATGGTAATTTTGCATCGACACTGAGCTCTGAGACCTAGTAAAATGAACAAAATATCACTTAACCATTTTCAACTACTGCAGTTGTTGTAAACACTGGTCTAGGGAACTTTTTACATGTGAATAGAACTTTCATGCATTTCTTGTGTAACTGCTGTTATATATTTTTGTGGGGGGAAAATCATTAAATGTTAAGAGGAAAAATAATTTTTAACAAGGATATTGAAATATTCTTTGAATTTTTTTGATACAAGCTTAATTAGCATTAATCAGATTTTACATTTCCTTAAACAATTTATTGATGTTGGCAAACTTGCACAACGTAATTGTCTGGCCCATGTTAAAAAAGAGAGTGTTTAAACTGAAAAGCCTGTGTGTGTCACATGACTGAAAGGTGTCATGGATACCAGCTCCCGATGAGCAGACCTGCTCGATTTGTAGCCCACAGGGAGACGGCACACAGCGCAGCCCCCTCCTCCGCCTTCCTCACCCCCACCTGCTGTGACTGTGCTGAACAAAAACAAGGCTTCCTTATGTCGGCCCGTGACGGAGGACCGGGCCACAAGCTGCAGTCCGGAAGTAAAGTCGCAGGGCTGCCAGACGGGTAACTTCCCAGTGCTACAATTAAATCAGCTTCTCTATCATTTTATCTTACCAAACTCCAGCAGCTTCTGTGAACTTCTCCCGCTGAGATTGTTTATAAGGTGGAAGTGACGTAGCTCTTCTTGCCTGTAACTTGTCTCCCTTGCTCCGTTTCAGATGATATACCAATGGCTCCGCCCTTTGTGCTGCCGATTCCCATGCCGGTCTACATCCCGCTTCCACTGCACATGTACTGTCGCTATGCACCAGTCCCCCTCACACTGCCTCTGCCGGTAAGGCTGTGTGTGTGCGTGTGTGTGTATAATATATGAAGCAAACTTTCAAAGCGTTGAATGTGTGTGTCCAATAAATTAAACATTGTTTAGATAATTGCAAAATTAAAAATTGTTGGAATTTCAAATTTCCTGGCTGCATGTAAGTTAGTTCCCATCTCTGACGGCATCATATGTGCTTATGTATCCCTGACACAGTAATGTGGACACACTTGCTAGTGGTAAGCAAGATCAACTGACTGAAAACAGTGGGTTGGGGGGTAAATCTCAGTTGTTGACTGTTAAAATGCACCCAAAATTGATAGCAAAAATATACGTTTTACCTTTTAAAAGCGTTTTCTTATGTAACTCTTTTCGATTGGAGTTGAGAGAGGTGGTTTAGATGTGCGTATGTAGTGTGGGCTAGCTTGATAATGGTGAACAGCGAGATCAGCTGACAGATAACAATGGAAATAAAAAATAAATCCCGATCGAGTCAGATGTGTTCCTACGCTAATGTCTGTCCCCCAGTTCATTATTTGCAGTGTAACCTTTATAATATGGGACAAGTATTATTTGTAAACTTTAACCCCTCAAATATGTTCAGATGTGTGCCTCAGCAGATCGGGACCCTTGGAATGTTGCCAGTTCCAATCCCAGGGTCTGCAGAGTGATTTCTGTTGGCCCCTTGAACAAGGCCCTTAACCGCAGATTTCTCCTAGGACAGTCTCACCCTGCTTTTTCAAAAATGTACATTGCTTTGGACAAAAGCATCTCTAAATAAAACCTTAACATAAATGTTGCATCATTAACGGTCTCAGAAATTAATTTTGTGCAGGTTCCACTAAGTCTTGATTTTCTTAGAAAAATATTTTCTCTTGCTGTGACAGTTAAAAAATTGTAATATTGTGCCTTGATTGTTTGAAAACCAGTATCAGAACATTTATCTGAAACATCTTATCCCTTTATATTTAAGGATATTTGTACTGAAGTAATTCCAATTTTAAGTGATATTTAAGTTCAGTACTCCACATTCTATATACTTACTAGCTTCCATGTATCTTTCCTTAGAACATCGTTCTTGATGCAAAGAGCCTGTACAATGAACAGAATTAGCAAGGAAATGCAATGAATTAGTCTTTCACTTCTGACTTCTCTTGTTGATTGCATGGCAAATTATTCTCGTTAGAATTATAAAACAGGTATTGTTATACAAGAGTATAATCAGCATTTCTGAAAACGGGTATTTTTAATGTAAAAATACATCTCTTCTAAATGAATCAAAAGCTTTGTCATGTGACTTATTTTCTCCCCCGGTTTCATTGTTGTCGCTGGTAGGAGCGGTATTCTCTGATGTCATACAGTGATGATTTTTTCTCTTGTCTCTGCTACCTCAGGTTCCTGTGCCCATGTTTTTCCCCACTACACTTGAAAATGCAGATAAGATAGTGGAGGCCATCGAGGAGATCAAAGTGAAGATCCCATCTAACCCACTGGAGGCTGACATCCTGGCCATGGCCGAGATGATCGCTGAGGCCTCCGAAATGGGCAAAGCCTCCTCAGATCTCTGTGGTAATGGTTCAGTCTCAATCACTGTC
This sequence comes from Mormyrops boulengeri, assembly GCA_026781065.1. Lineage (NCBI taxonomy): Eukaryota > Metazoa > Chordata > Actinopteri > Osteoglossiformes > Mormyridae > Mormyrops > Mormyrops boulengeri. The sequence goes on along the minus strand of JAODLD010000044.1, from coordinate 5,201,717 downwards.
AATGAAATTTAAGAAGTGTTTTAAGTGCTTAATGCTTTTATTAATTTGTTTGTTTGTTTATGTACCAATTTACGTTTAGATTTGGTCAGTAACCCAAGTGCAGAGAGCTTGCTGGAGGACTGTGACCTGTTCGGCCCAACCAGAGATGATGTGCTGTCTGTGGCTGTTAAGATGGCCAATGTTTTAGATGAACCAGGTCCAGACTTGAGAGATGATCTTCCTAAAGGTTAGATTCAAAATAACAAGATATAATAGCAAAACATACTTTTGACTGGAGAACTGCTCTGAGAATGAGATCTCATTTGCGTTCCCTTTACAGTAGTTAATTGTAGATGTGTAGCCTGATTGTTTTACCAGCACAGGAGTATGTTTGACATGTTTTTATGACATTGAAGAAGAAAAAAAGACCTTTAGGTCACTTACTGTGACCTAAATGTGAAAATGTCCTGCTAATGCTAAAATAGTTAACGCACCGATTGTCAGTTCCATTTAGTCTTTTTGGTCGTGAAGGGATTAGTATTGTCTTTAATTATATTAAGGCCTTTAAAACTTAAAGGTAACTAAAACTATAGCTGTAACTGCAGAAACTAGTAACCATGACAGTAAATGAGACACTCAGTGAGCACATAATGAGGTGCCCCCCCCCCGCGTAGTATCAGCCAGGATGCCCTTTTATCTCCGGATTCGCTTGAAGGGTTGATGGAGTGTGTTCGGAGATGTTAGATTTTTACGCTTGTGCCCTTCCTGTTAGCTTTAATGAGTCTGGCCATTTTTTTCTCTTATGAATAAGGTAGAGAAGTGTCGTTGACTGGATGGTTTTTGTTCATCACTTGAAACACAATATCCCAGGAGGGTAGCTGTGTCTGAGATGATGGAACCACCACACCTGGCACCAACAATCACGGCACTTTTAAAATCAAGCTCTTACTTGTTATGCTTACTGCAGTGTAACTGAATGACTGGCCCTGTTTGCATGCTATATATATTCAGTCACCATTTGGAGGAGCCTGACTGTTTTTCTTTAAGGAACAGGTGGACCTAATTAAGAGACTACGGAGTGTGTTGTGATCTGATTTTAGAAAAGAAATCCATACAATTCAGGGACTAATTGTATCTGGATAATGATGTATATCGGTCTATGAACATTAAATAATATTAATGGAATTCAGTTGTTTACTTGTGCTGATAACTGCATTTATTTTCCAACCAGGTAGTTGTCATGTGGCGTATAACATAAACAAAGTTACGCAAGTAATCATTAAGTGACCAATGTAAACATTTCCTTGACTTTTGTGTTCTCCTCTAGATCTAAACCCCAGTGTCGAGTTTCTTATTGACTGTGGAATTGTCAGCCCAGAGAGCGTTTGTGCAAAAAACGAGCTTCCAGTGGCTGTGAAAAAGGTATTCGCTTCCTAGCAGAGCTTCTTCCAAATAAATTTTACCATTAAAAGTTATGGTACTAATAAGAAATGTGCCCCTGGTCCCAGTGCTGCTTGATGGTTCCTTTGTGTGTTACAGGGCTCCAAGCAGCTTGGCTTGTCTGAGAGCTGTTCCAAGGACCCCCCAGGCGCTCGAGCCACCAGAACACGGTTAAATCACACACATGGTGTCAATGCCTGGAAGGTTTGGGCTCAAAGTAAGAACCACGGGACAGAGGAGAGAAAAAGTGAGCAACTCTGTCTGTGAAGAATCTGCCTAAGGGGTATGGCTGGAGCACAGTGTAGTAACCAAGCAGTTGCTCTCTTCATTCCAGAGAAGCGTTTTAAAGTGAAAGAGGACGTTCTGTCTTGCACGGCTGCTGAGCTGAATTATGGATTGGCGCAGTTTGTCAAAGAAATCGCCAGTCCTAGTGGAGAACACTACAAGCCAGACAGTGTCTACTACCTGTGTCTTGGAATTCAGCAGGTTCGTCTCAATGACGTGTGGATTTCACTTGATGTCAGTTATCATTTATGTCTCAGTGTGACATTAAAATCACATTCATTTAACAGTTAACAGGTTATGGATGTGTTTAACAATGCTAATTCTTGTTTTGTTTTTCCATGTGTTGTAGTATCTTCTAGAAAATCACAGAATGGTGAACATCTTCACAGACCAGTACTATGCGACCTTTGTTCAAGAACTGAATAAGATACTGGGCAAGTGGAAGCCTGAAATATCTCCAGAAGGTATGAAAAATGCCACCTCACCTTTAGAGCGAGAGCAGAACGCAAATATACGCACTAACTACTGCTTTTGCTGAAATGCCTCCAAATCTTAATCATTATTTTCAATCAGCTGTGTGTGTGGTTCTGGTTCAGAAACGGTGTGTGAATCTGTGTTTTTCCATTGAGCCCATGTCTAAATGTCGGTGTCTGCAGGTTTGGCCCGCTCGGACGTGGAGGAGGAACACTTGTGGGACTGCAAGCAGCTGGGTGTTTACTCACCCTTCGTTTTACTGAACACCCTAATGTACTTCAACACCAAATACTTTGGCCTGCGGACTGTGGAGCAGCACTTGGAGCTGTCCTTCGCCAACGTGGCACGACAGTCCCGCACGGTCTCTGTGTCACAAGGCGTCGTCAAGACGCACAGCGTCTGCTACTACCCCAGCTGGCGGCACAGAAAGACCAAAGGTGAGATATCGGTTCTTTCTCGATGTGCGTACTTCACCGTACTCGTGTTCTTGTGTACCCGTTTTACGTCGTCTTCCATTGAAGACCGGTCCCAATACACAAGAACAAAAGTACAGAGGACGGTTAAAAATAATCCCCTGATCCCCCGCCCCCCAAATATCAAGGATTCATCAGTTGCATCCTCACCAAATGAGACCAATCCCATAATTCATTGCGCCCCAAGTGCGTCCTTTGCAGGCAAGCTAGACCGGTCTTGCCAAGACCACAATACGTTCTTCGTATTAAGAGCCAGGTTCAAAAGAGTGCTAAGCTGGCAGTAACAGTGAAATTGTATAGTGTGATATTTAGGATGTAGGTGTGTGTATGTATGCATATACAGTGGATATAAAAAGTGTACACACCCATGTTAAAATCCCAGGTTTTTGTGAGGAAAAAAATGAGACCACAATAAATCATTTCCAAATGTTTCCTGCCTTTAATGTGACCTATAACCTGTATAATTCAATTGAACAACAGAGAAATCTGAGAGAAAAATATAAAAAACGAAGTGTACAATGAGATGGTTGCATAAGTGTGCACACCCTTAAACTAATACTTTGTTGAAGCACCATTTGATTTAATTACAACATTCAGTCTTTTTGGGTAGGAGTCTATCAACATGCCATATCATGACTTGGCAATATTTCCCCACTCTTCCTTGTAAAAGCGCTCCAGGTCTGTCCGATTGTGAGGGCATCTCTTGTGCACAGCCCCCTTCAGGTCACCCCACAGATTTTCAGTTGGGTTTAGGTCTGGGCTCTCGCTGAGCTATTCCAAAGCTTTAATTTTCTTCTGGTGAAGCTATTCTTTTGTTGATTTGGATATAGGCTTGGGGTCGTCGTCGTGCTGCAAGGTGAAATTCCTCTACATCTTCAGCTTTCTAGCAGACACCTGAATGTTTTGTGCTAAAATTGACTGGCATTTGTAACTGTTCATAATTTCCTCCACCTTGACTAAAGCCCCAGTTTAAGCTGAAGGAAAAACTGCCCCAAAGCATGACACTGCCACCATCATGCTTCACCGTGGGTATGGTGTACTTTTAGTGATGTGCAGTGCTGTACCAGGAATACCTGCAGCTCCTTCGGTGTTGCTGTAGGCCTCTTGGCAGCCTCTCTGACCAGTTTTCATTTTGTCCTTTCATCAATTTTGGAGGGACGTCCAGTTCTTGGTAACATCACATATTTTCTCCACACCTGGATGTCTTCACTGTGTTCTATGGTATATCTAATGCCATGGATTTTTTTTGTACCTTTCCTCCTGACTGATACCTTTCAGAAATGAGATCCGTTTGATGCTTTGTACGCTCTCTGCAAACCATGGCTTTTGCTGTAAGATACAACAGAGTAAATGACAGGGAAATCCTACTAGGACAACTGAGCTTTATTTGGGGTTAATCAGTCACTTTAATTGATGGCAGGTGTGTCCCCCCCAAAAAGACTGAACGCTTTAATTAAATGAAAAGGTGCAATAGGAACGAGGTATAAATTTTGACAAAAATAAGTTTTTTCTTGCAATATGCAGTGTGTTTATTCATACATTCTTAGTTTGAGCTTCGTAACAACACAGTTTGGAATTGCAGAATTTTTTTCTTCTAATTATTATGCAAATTCAGTGTAGTTTTAAAATAAGCCTGAAACTTTGATTCAGTTAAATTGCATCATAGTATGGCATGTATACATTATTGTTGATTTGGAATCAACATTTTTAAGTCTGAGTGGCAAGTAGTCCTGACTTTGACAGGACAACTCAGTCCCACTGTCATGATAAATAATGAACTGTCCGTAGAATTTGTGTTCTTAGGACTGTTGGGATCTGGGAGAAAATTGAACGTTATGAAAAACAAAATTATATGGCTTTATACATTTTCCGGGAACATGGTCGTCATCCATTGTTACAGAATGGGGCTGTATTGCAAAATCCAGACACATCCAAGATCAGGTGGTACCAACCTGGAAGTGGATGTCTTTGTTGAAACGCTCTGCCCGTGAACAGAAATTCATTGGTTCAAATCCCAAGGCCAACAGACTGATGCCACCAGAGGAAGCTTCAGCAAGACCTTTAGCCCCTAATTGCCCAGGGGTGCTGCACGCTGGCTAACCCCGGTTCTGTGACCCCCAAGCTTGTCTGTTTCATGGAGGGCGCGTTGGAGTAGGCAAAATGAGAACTTCCTCACGGGGGTTGATAAAATATCAGTGTTCTATTCAAAACTGAGCAACCAGATGAGAAATTGTCTGAAGTTGCCAGCTACAGTACTGATGAAGTTCACCATGAAGGTGGTGATGAACTATGGTAAGTGAAGGCAAAACTTTGAAGACCTGGTCTGTGTAGCAGGGACCGGCTTTTTAAGCAAGACAGAACTGCTTAACCTCAAGGCGAAACGCGTTCTGGTGAAAAGCTGAAGAAGGTGATCCAAAGCAGCAAGATTATACCAGTGCTGAAGAAGAAGAATGTTTCAGTGCTAAATGACCAATAGCTTTGCCTTCAACCATAATGAAGTGTTTTGAATGGCTGGTCATGGGACACATTCAAGAAAACCGGGTCCACAGAAGATGATATAAGCATAAGCTTGGCATTAAACACCACGCTGACACACCGGGATGATAAAGACTCCTATGTAAGATTGCTCTTCGTCAATTTTAGCTTGGCATTTTACACAGTAATACGTCAACAACTGATCTAAAAGCTGTCCTGGCCTGGTCGGAAAGCATTACTATGTCACGAAGTCCAGGATCCTGTTGCAGAGACCCCAGTCTGTCAGGTTGGGGTCATCACCCTGGCTAAAATCAGACTGAGCACAGGAACCCCCAAGGCTGCTGCCTCAGTCCCCTACCAGTCACCCTCTGGACATGCGACTGCTCCCCCGGGAACCCCGCCCATCACATCATGCAGTATGCAGACGACAGCGGAGGAGGCGTGCAAGCTGGGGAAGTTGTGCACTTTGGCGTGTGATTCTCACCATGACACAGAATTCACCCAAAATCATTACAAAAACACGCTGGTGCCGATGCAGGCTGTAAATTTGTTACATTTTTTGAGTTAATACATTATGTGTTACATGGTGTATTACAATGCATTATGCAATAAAACTGCATTATGTGATCAAATTTGTTACCATTTAGTTAAATTATTACATAATGTTTTATACATGTCAGACTGCTAGACCCCCCAGCAGATCAGTAAATCAGCAGAGAGGATTTTCAGGACCACTCTGCCGTCTCCGCTGGACATTTACATTGTCCGCATGGCAGCCCCCCCCCCCCCCTCACAAACACTCTTGTCAAATGCCACCTGCTTGGAGGTTCTGCAGCTTCCAACCCAGAACAGTGAGGCTCAGAAGCCACTTTTCTCTCCGACTGTTTGACCCCTCCCAGTCCGGCTCTGCTAATAGGCCTTATAGCTCTGAACTACACATAACACTACACATAAATCCACTTATTTACTGCACATTGTGTCGGTGCCAAACCTTTTTACCACTTTGCCTGATCTTCCCCACCAATCAGGTGCTTAAATGTATCTTTCAGTCCTAATGTAATTTCTTAAGTCCTGTTCTGTATTATGTTTATGTGTCTTAGTATTTGTACTCTTACTTATTCATCATTTGCACTCCGACCGAGGACAAAGAGAACTTCAGCTCAATTTGTGACTGTGCATCGTATTTCTGAAGCTGACAATAAAAGACACTTTGACTTTGACATGGCTGAGCAAGTGACAAAGGAGGGAAGACAGAAATGCTGAGAGTGGCCTGGTCTGGTTGGGAGAACTTTCCAGGGATTTGAAGGAAATTTGCAAGCAGTCTACTCAAAATGTGACAGCCAGAACATTCTTCTTTGGAGGAATCATCAAATATTTCCGAAATAAGGTATGTGTACGATGCTGGTGGATATCTGCGCAAAAGGTGTTATTGGATGAAAAGATGCTTTTTTTAACCCAGCGTCATTTTGTATAATTTATGTAAGTTACTTTATGTAAATTGGAATCTTTGCTTTTAGCTTGTTACGATGTGTAAGAATAAAAGTTGGATGAAAATCTCATGTCAGTTTGTCTTGATTTTGGGTTAAAAAGCCGTGAAAGATGTTTCGTTTTGTACTGCAGTTATGACCAGGACTTGCAGTTATCAGTAAATAAAACTGAACTAAATTGTCTGAAATCTTAAAAACTATTATTAGGCTGTTCATGTTTAACAAAAATTAAGAGTTCATAAAACTACTAAAAATATCAAGATTGCAGTAGCTGTTACTGTTCATGATCAGCTCCCAGCTTCCTGCAATGTTGCACACGAATTCCTTAAATTATGGCCGTTTACAGTTTTTAATATGACATGGGGGCCACAGCCATTAGAGGTGGTGGTCAAGCTTGTTTTATTTGGCTCTGGGGGTCTGAGTAATGCTGAATACCACCTGAGGGACCACTACGACCCCCCCATACCCTTGTCATTTGTAAAGGAGACCTAAGAAATGAAATTATAGTGATTAAATGGCACACACTTGCTACAGTCTTCGGGGTGGGGTTGGGCTGGTTTTTGCTTGCCCAGAGTTCATGTGCAGGTCGTGCAATGAGGGGGCACCTATGAGTAGTGGCACTTCCAAATTTGGAATATCTCCACTCTTGTTTGGGTGTTGCAAGAACCAATAGTGGCCTAGATGATGGTGAAATGCATCCTGGGAATTGTATGGAACAGTTGCCTGATGTCCACATCCAAAAAATATTTATTCTTAAAATTTAGATTTTGTTTTATATTATAATTTATATTGAAACTGAAATGAATCCCATGTGACTGACCACATTACGCATTTATCAGTATAGCTCTTAAATGGCGTGCTCGATTCATTGGATGGTATCGAACCTCAGCTCCAAAACAATGCGTCTAGCCATGTGACTAGCGGCAGGTGGATGAATATGAAAGGTGGTGCCGCCACATCTTTCCTAGCCGCCCCGCCTAGGTTTCTTTGTAATGACTGTCTAGCCGTCTCTGCTGGGAGTAAAGCAAAGTCTTCCTGCCCCTCCCCCATTCTCACATGATGCTATTCTGAGTGTGACTTAATGCTATTTATACCCCCAGCATGGAGATGCTTTGAAGTGTGTCTCTCACAGCGTGAGGCCAGTGAGCTGGTGTAGGTCTGCAGCGGACTACAACAAACGGCTCGTCTGACCTCGTTGGGTATTGATGAGACCAGACACATACATGCTGGGCTACAATTAATACCTAAAAAGTTACATATATTTCACTTTTAGAAACAGTATGGTGTCTATCTCTTTCCTTTCTTACTGAAATACAAAAATAATTACAGTAAACACTGATTAATCAATATGCCTTTTGCTCTCATTTATTATAAATAAATCTTTTTTTCTGTGAAAGCTGTTATCAAGCTCATTATAAATAAATCATGGATACGCCTGAATTATTGAAACCTCTTTTTAAACCAAATGCGAAACCTAGTGTTTCACTGTCCTGTGATTGGTATGTAATCAAGCAATTTTTTACATGGAATAGAGTCTAAGTATCTTTTAGTGAATTGACAGTATTTTACCCCTTTTCGCTGAGGATGTTACAATTGGTTGGGCTGCCGCTAACAACTGGTTTTCTATCTATGAATCTATCCACAGTTTTTCAGATTTGCGATTAATTCAAATGATTAATTTTCCGCCATTTAAGTTAATTTTATTTTGATGACAACAAACGGTATGTCATTGCAGGGCTTTTGATAATGGACACCGGCTTTTCGGCACTATACGGACATTACGCCTACAATTCGATAAGAAGAGAAGTAGTATATTTAAAATATTAATGAGAGGCTCATTGTGATGCTTGATGAATGTGGTTGACGGAGCACGCTGCATACAACTGTTTTGTTATACCATGGAAGCAATAGGCACTGAAGTTGTGATGAAAAAAGCTCAACAGCCATAACATCTTTTAAAAGAGTGATATTGAAGGAAAATGTTTACGATGAATTAGAAATCAAATGTAATTTCATGAAAATAATTTTAAAGACGATGCCTTGATTTTTTTATTTTTTTTTATTTTGCATTTTCAGCGCCGACATTGACTAATCGTGGCAGCCCTAGTTATGTATCAGATTAATAAGCCATCCTAGTTCACACCTGATCGCATTCCATTCAAACGGCTCATTTTTTATTCACTCAGAGGCTGCCTTGGGAAAGAGGAAGCGGGATGATGACGTCCCAGCCAAGGAGCAGCAGGAAAACAGGATGAACCCTCTCAGATGCCCTGTCAAGTTCTTTGAGTTCTACCTGTCCAAGTGGTAAGTGTGGGTCAAGCAGAAGATGGATAGTAAGTGTGCTGCTGGTGCGTAATCACCCCTGAGGAAGGTGTGCGCGAGTATATATGTATATGTAAATTATTTTGATGCAAAAAAGAAAAGGTGGTTATCGTTAATGGTTTTTGTGTGGACCTCAAATGCATTTCCATGGTTGGCTACACTACTGATCTTATGAAAACCTTTATTTTTCAAGCTTTGTTTTGGTATCCAGTGTATTACTGTCTTTTTTTTCTAGGCTTTTATGAGAAAATTAAGGGTGAAATCGGTATTTTTGGTCGAATTGATTTTTGATTTTTTTTTTTCTCGTTAAATTTATATATGTATGGGAAGCTAGCAAAGTGGTATGGGTTGACAAACCATAAGAAAGCGACACTGAAAGTCGTGTACCGGTAGGGGTCTGGGGGGCTGTTAGGTGGCGGTAAAATATGCCAACTGGGTGGACCGGGGTTGTGGCAGTAAAACTTTCTTGCTCGATAATTTTATCGCCACTGAGTAGCGTAACGACAAATTACTGGGACACTGCGCATCATTTGCAGGTGTCAGGGAGCTGCTGCCAGTTAGCGCGAATAAAGTTAGTTAGTGATCCCACAATGCTGAGTGAAGCAAGCTAATTGGTACATCTGCATGAAGCTGAACGTCGCAATCACCCAGGAATGTCTGAAAGACTGACCTGTCAGTCACGATTGAATGGTTTCTGGTTACCGATTTTAAACGGAAAGGGTGTTCATTCTCAGGTGTTCATGTTCATATCGTCATAGATTAAACTCTTCCGTGTTTTAGTGGCAGCATGTTGTATTGAAACGACTGAAACGTTCTCCGGCAGTTCTGGAACTGTGAGGAACCGGAGCGACCTGTTCTACCTGCAGCCTGAGAGGTCCTGCGTGGCAGAGAGCCCGCTGTGGTACTCCGCTGTCCCCATGGACCGGGCCACTCTGGAGACCATGCTGCACCGGATCCTGGCCGTCAGGGAGATCTACAGAGACTACACGAGCAAGGAGCATGCGATCTGAGCCTTGAAAGTTGCTGGACCTCATTGCTGACTGCATCACAACAAACTGTGCTGTTCGTAGTTAGTGAAATGGTGGAAAGGTCTTAATCCTGAAATATTTCTTGCACGTGAAACTTCTGAAAGGTCCGTTGGTCAGCACCTTTCTGCTACACATTTCACTCTGTGCAACTTGTGTGGATCTGTGGATTGTACCAAAATACAGAGAGAGCTTTTATTTTAGCGCTTCTCGAAATAGTTTTATGTAGGAGTATAAATGATGCCAATGTGGCATTTAGGCTTCAAGTGCTTCTGTGTTGAGTCTCTTTGTTATAGAAGTTTAAAAGGTCTGAATCTTAGTTTTTGAATAACTTGAAGGCACTGTCTGCCAGTTGTAGTTACAATTACTACATCTGTTCATTTTTCTTTCTACTTTATTACATGGTCTGCAGTACTTTTGGATAAAGGCTACATTTACCATTAACTTCAATACTGTATACATGTACCTATTAATAAAGTTACATTTAAAAAAGCCTGTGACTGAGAGATCCCTTTATTTTTTTACAGAATGTTTTTGCATGTTGCCTATTAAGGTTTACAGACTTATCCATGAAGATGGTGTTTGTGTTACGGTTTTATGTTTTAGTCTTAGAAGAAATAAATATGGCGGTATCCTCCCCCTTTAATAAATATGGCGGTATCCTCCCCCTTTAATAAATATGGCGGTATCCTCCCCTTTTAATAAATATGGCGGTATTCTCCCCCTTTAATAAATATGGCGGTATCCTCCCCCTTTAATAAATATGGCGGTATCCTCCCCCTTTAATTTTACATTGGACAGAAACAAGCGTGATATGAAGCTTTTGAAGTGTTTTGCAATGAAAAGTAGGGTGGTGCATTTGTGTTTTGCAGTCACCATGTTTCCAGCTAATCCGAATCTGAATACAGTCCAGTCACTGGCATGTGTTACTGGCAGTGAAATGCCAGTGCATTGGCCAGTCTTGTTTTATGGATGTGGTGCAATTGTGTGCAGTTGCCTCATTTTCCCATGTGATAAATCAATACTGTGTTGTACTGAAACGAACCCAAAGTGTACCATTTTTTTTCCCCACAATTGCATTTGTACTATAAAATGTAGATGAATATATGCACTATATTAGCAATTGGAAGAACAGCTATATTTTCTGCTGAAGAGAAAAGATTAAAAATGAAAACTGATATTGATGAAATGATGAATGTGGTGATTTATTGTATGAAAATGGGAATACAGCAATTGTTTTAACTGGGAGAAATGGTTGCTGCTGGACAGCTTGGTAAGAATTAAGTGTATTCCACTTGTGTGACCCACGGTGGAGCCTCTGTTAAGCACTCACTTTGGCTGTGGTGCCGTTTTCGCTCCTGCTCATCCTGTTATTGTGTTAATTGTGTCAGAATAGTTCATGTATGTATATGAAGGTGACTAAAGTGTAGCAATAACCAGGAATCCAGCTATGTGACTGAAATTGGGTGTGAAATTGGATTCATAGAATTATATATACGTGTGTGTGTGTGTGTGTGTGTGTGTGTGTGTGTGTGTGTGTGTAAAACAATGTTTTAAGCATTGCTTCAAATGTTATATGAGGCTAGGTGGTTTTATAAGCTTTTTGTTTATAAAGCATATTTTCAGTAGGTTTTATCTATGGATTTTAAATCACTTATACCAAATTCTAATTATTCTGATAACAGCAACAACTGTGGCTGTAACAAGTTCTATAAATTAAAACTTAAATGCAGCCTGACAAAACCAGCATTAAAAAGCCTAGTTTGATATGTGAGACTTCAGATTCATGGCTCGTTGCAGATTCTTAGCGACACGAGTCACGGTAAAGTTTTATGCTTCATCATGTCCCTGTGCTGCAGGCTTCGCATGCAGTTGACCTGTTTCAAAGATTTTTGATATACTTGATGATGTGAACAAGCTGTGGTTAACCAGGTTAATGTATTCCTAGTCCCGAGAACCCATCCATTTACTCATTTAAGATCAGTTGGAGAATGTTCAGAATTTTCTTTGGATGAGGAGTAATAGACTTGAGACATTTAAGTTCCATGTGTCTCCTCTGATGCGTATTTGGCCATATGAAGTAGCAGCAGCTGTGCAATATGTATATGCTTAAATTACTTTACTGTTATGGTCTTCGTTTAGCTTTCATAATCTTTTCCCTCTTTCTTCCTTTCCTTTTTTGGGGGGATAGGCAATATTAATAAGGGGAATACCACGATGTTGTTCGCCCTCGGCTCCTGGAAAAGAGAGAGAGAAAAGGAGGGTGAGTTTTTTTTTCTCAGTGGCCAAGAAAGACAGCAGTTTTTGGAGGCTTGTGTGTAGGGGAGCTGGGTCGTGGGGGTGTGGGGAAATTACTGCAATTTAGCCAATGTTTTTAATCAGGGTATACATTTACCCTAATTATACCAATGGTATATACAAGTAAACAATTTCAACCAACACTAAAGTTTGAAGTGACCAAATTAGAAACCAAAACTTCAATTCAATCATTTATGATAATTATTCAAAAATGTGTCGGAAGCTGTGCTTTTAGTTGATAGTTCATCTGTGTATATGTATGGGAGAGTGAAGACACCCTCTCTCTCCCTCTTTCTCTCTCTCTCTCTGTGCAAACGCCCCTCCTGGAATCGCTGTTGGAAGAAACCTTATGGATGGAGGTTCCCCATCATCATAGTCTTCCTTCAAGCACAAGCATGCATACCCAAACGCACAGGCGCAGGCTTCACACTGCAGATTTCTCACAATGGCTTAAGACGGATTGTTACTACTGTTAAAGAGATGGTTAAAAATTTCAAGTGAATATCAGGCTGCAGGAATGAACCCCGTATGTTGGAAGTGATGCGAACAAGCGGGCACGAGTGAGCAAAGTGGTGGGGGGGGGGGGGGGGGGGACAAAAAAAAAAGGGGAGGGAGAGGAGAAAACCGAAAGAGAGAAAAAAAAAAAAAAAAAAGAAAACGCAAAAAAAGAAAAAAAAAAAAAAAAAAAAAAAAAAAAAAAAAAAAAAAAAAAAAAA
>JAODLD010000044.1:5147585-5167475 GCA_026781065.1 Mormyrops boulengeri | reverse complement strand
TTACACAGCATGTAGTTAGAGTATGGAATAGTCTTCCTGCTAGTGTAGCGCAAGCTAAAACCCTGGGTTCCTTTAAAACTGAGCTAGATAAGATTTTAACAACTCTGAGCTATTAGTTAAGTTCTCCCCAAACGAGCTTGATGGCCTCCTCTCGTTTATAAATTTCTTATGTTCTCATAGAAATCTCTCTGTATTCAAGTTCAGAGATAGTCACCTGCAGTAAATAATTAAACAATATTCAAAATTGGATGTTACTTTATATTATTATTACAATGCATAATAGAACAGATATATTACCTTTATATTCCTTCTTTATCTTGTGTATCAAAACACAAGCACTTCTAGCAATTGTATGACTCTAAAAGATTGTATCTGAATGATAAGGACTGATCAACACAACCTCACAAGATCTGAATGGAGCTGAACACCAACCCACAGGAAAAAATGAACCGTAGAAACCGTAGAAAAAATGCACGTCACATCTTTACTTTAGCTGCAACAGGCTCATGCAGATAATTCTTTAATTAATTCGGAAACCTAGCTATCTCTCAAAAATGTATGGTATGTTGGTCCTTTAAATGTTTAGCAACATTTGTGCTGTTTTCCCCCTTTGTCAGCATTGTGCGGTGGCACAAGCCTGCATGCTCTTTATCAATTAAGCGCAGTGCTAAAAGTTCTGATGCTTCTGAACTAGTCTTCTAGCGCCCAGTATGTAAAGGCTGATTCGTTTTTCTGCATCAAATCAATGGCATGAGTATGGCGTAGCCGTGGACCCTGCGCCATAGCTTTCACTGTAGCTTGAAACGCATCACCCCAGGTGGTGCTGATTGAAACTGAAGCACTATTTATGTCTAGCGTTAAAAAGCCCGCCCTAGGCATTGTAACAACAGGTCTACAAAACAGGATGTCAGCGCCAATTTCAGTTACGCCCATTAAGTTTATTTGTACTTTGCAAGTCTAAAAACAATAAAAAGTAGTACAGAAAAAGTGACTTTGTAGCGTCTCGACCTTTTCCAAAATTTGCCTACGGGAAGTCCAGAGCAGCACAAATACTGTATAACCAGGACTTCATAAATGAATACTTTAAACTGTTAAATAATTTTTTTATGATTCAGTTGCATGATTCAGCAATCACGCAAAGTAGCAAGACAATAAATGCAACCTCCAACTATGTATGACTTAGTGTTTTGGTGGTGTAATAGCTTAACGACACAGAGAAACCAGCCTACAAGCCTCAGTGGTCAGAGCAAATTGGAGGTGTACACTGTAGGACCAATATCATGAAAAAGTATTGAAACCATTTTATACAGGATGGAATAAATACTATCAATACTTTTGACAGCACTATCATAGGCGTCATTAGGTCCATTCACTCGGGGTTATATCCCTGAGTAGCCTATTTTAAGCCTAACCCCAAATATTTTACCCCCGATGCCAGTCTTCCTTCAAAAAAAAAATAAGAAACCTTCAAGCCCCAGGTAAACCTGACTTAGCCCCTGATTTTTCTTCAATAGCTAGAAACGCTCCTGATCAGTATGATTGTTGCAGTGCTTATGTAACATACAAATACAAATCTGAAAAAAACATTCTTCTCTCATTGTCAAACAGGCACCCAAGAACGAAGTGTAGAAGATTGCTCCACAGCTGAAGAAGGCTTAGTCAATGAAAGAGAGCTTCTAGAGGACCACCTCAGAAATATGTTTGGAGAAAGTCAGGCCATGTCCACATTGCTATATTTTCATTTAAAAATGCAGACATAAGTTTTCATTGTCAGTTTTTGTCCACACTACCTTTAGGTTTTCAGCCCCCAAAAACAGAGACTTTTGAAACCCCCCTTCAGAGTCATATAAGGTTGAAAACTTCATTTTAGTTTTGCAGTGTGGATGAATAACTTTGAAAAGCACAGACTCTAAAAGCACCCTAATTGGTCCCTACTTATCACATGGCCCTTCCTTGATTTGATCTCACGAGTCACCCTCTCGTTGTCTGATTGGTCACCTGGTCACCTACACAGAAGTAAACAGTATTCCAACATGGTGGATATGGAGGAGCTGCTTTCAGTGGCGCTTTCCCTGTTATTGACCTGTATACAGCTAAATAGCATGTTACACATTGTGACTGCTGCATATTTGCGCAAAAAGACACTAGTTTACCGGTCACTGTTGTTCTGCAATGAAACTCGTTACCGGCAGCGTCACAATCCCTTCAAGGAGCGCCAGTTTTGGGTAAGACCAGGACGGAGCAGTGCTTGGTGGGACAATTTTGTAAGTGAATCTGTGGTTCCTGAAGAATGGCAAGAAAATTTTAGAATGTCTCGAAGAGCTCTGCTTATTCTCAGTGAAAAACTGCGTCCTAATATCGAAGGAAAGAAAACACAAATGAGGTCGCCTGTGGACGTAGTCAAAAAGGTCGCTTGTACCCTGTACTATTTGGCTGATGAAGGACAGCTACGGGAAACTGCCAACGCATTTGGGTTGTCTCGGCAAGTTGTTTCAAAAATTGTTAGACAGGTCTGCAAGGCAATTACCATTTCCTTGGGTCCTGATTACATTAAAACACCGAGAACGGAGGCAGAAGTTAAGGATGCTGTTACCGACTTTTACAGGTGTCATGGAATGCCACAGTGCTTAGGAGCAATAGACTGCACACACATTGAAATCAAACAACAATCCACAGACTACATGAACCAAAAGGGTAAGCATTCATTGAATGTGCAAGCACTGTGTGATTACAGGTACTGTTTCATGGACGTAGTTGTGAAATGGCCCGGTAGTGTCCAAGACGCTGGAATATTTTTGAATTCAAAATTGAGTGAAGATTTAAAGGATGGAAGCATTCCCTCTTGCTCAACAGAACTGGTGGAGGGTGAGGAGGCTGTTCCCATTTTTCTTTTGGGTGATGCAGCATATCCCCTGTTGCCATACCTCATGAAAGAATACCCAAATGGCGGTGTTACCCCACAGGAGCAATCTTTTGGTCAGTCCCTTTGTAGGGCTCGCATAGTGATTGAATGTGCGTTTGGGCGTTTGAAGGCACGGTTTT
Organism: Mormyrops boulengeri; assembly: GCA_026781065.1. NCBI lineage: Eukaryota > Metazoa > Chordata > Actinopteri > Osteoglossiformes > Mormyridae > Mormyrops > Mormyrops boulengeri. The sequence goes on along the minus strand of JAODLD010000044.1, from coordinate 5,164,433 downwards.
CAGTACTGAGGAGACCGATGGACATAAATATGCAGGACCTTCCATTCGTTATTTATGCTTGTTTTGTTCTGCACAACTACTGTGAAACTCAAAAAGAAATGATACCTGAACAAGATATAAGTGCAGCTATTGAGTATGACAGAAATATCCAGCCACCCACTAAGTGGGATAATATTAGGAAGGACTGCCATGAAACTGAGGGGAAGAGAGTGAGACGTGTGTTAACCACATTTCTTGACCCATAATGTTTCACATTTAAACCGCTGTCTGCTTTTGCTGTAATTTTGCCAAAATAAATAGTTCTATTTACTTTGCACTCATTGTAATATGTTTGAGACTTATCTGAAATGAAACTGAGGGGCAGAAGAGTCGGACATCACAAATCGAACCTGGGTAAGTGATATTTACTTATCCTCTTTCATCAATGTACCCATGCCCAGTGTAGGCTAATAGCTACATGAGATACGTTTTATTCATTTCAGTGTGGATGGAAATACTTAAAATGAAGAGAAAGTACTTGTGTGGATGGAGATCATTTTCATTTGAAAATGTTTATAATGTAATAGTAAAATAATAATAATAATATTCCTTCATTTGGCATTTACACAAGTATATTGGAATCCTTCTCTTCACCTTCCCAGTCTTGCTCTCCATAGCTTAGGGGTCACAGTATGAGGTCAGCCAACATGTGGTGCCCCTGCAGATTGGGGGGGGGCTGAAGGGCACACATAAGTGTTACTGTTCCTCTGGGGCTAGGGCTTGAACTGGCAACCTTCTGATCACGAGCATATAAGCTTAGCCCAATGAGGCACTCACCGCCCCCATTTTAAAAGGAAATGTAGCACTGTAGGGATAACGTAATAGAGGATGGAACATTCCAGGCATCCATTTTTAGGGTGACCAGATAATCCATGTCATGGAGGACACTTTGAGCTACTCCGGGTTTTACAAACTACTTTCAAACTGAAAGGCTCCTGTGCTCCGCTAAATAGTTCAGCTCTTCTTGCGCTTTGACTGGTTCAGTCCTTGATTGAAAGACTCATCCAGCTGTTTCACATTAACATTAGTGACACATTCATGATTATAAGAGACTGACCAATAAGCACACAGCAAGAACTCAGTGCTAAAGTGAAATCCGGGTCCTTTTCATTGAAATGGTAATTTACAATTCCTGTCCTAGCTCAGAGTGTCCTTCCTGACATGGGTTATCTGGTCACCATACCCATTTTCTCCTATCGTGTTGTATGTTGTAAGATTATCATAGACCAGGGGTCTCAAACTCCAGTCCTGGAGGGCGGGAGCCCTGCACAGTTATTGATTTACCCTCATTAAAAACAGCTGATTCAACTACTTACCTAATTACCAAACAGCTCTTGAGTTGAATCATTTCTGTTGGAACAGGGAAAGAACTAAGCTAGGCAGGGCTCCAGCCCCCCAGGACTGCAGTTTGAGAACCCTGCCATAGACGATATGGAAATTCAGTCCCACCCCGGCCCTAACTACTTTGCTCTTTATACTTCACTTGCTCCAAGTCAGACATTTACTTAAGCATATCAAACAGAAGAAAAATAGCCTACTTGTCTAGGCTAGACCTTTTTTAACACGTGCATTTGTACGGCGTACACGCGTTTTAAGAAGGTAAAAATGCCGCAACACGGAGACGTACGGAGAGTAAAGATGGCGCGTGGAGACAGCATCCGGTCTCGCGGCGTCGCACGCGCCCGCGCCCGCGGTGCTCCTTAGCGGCCCGCGCGCTTCACGGCACTAACGTATAATTCGCTCGCTTTAAGTTCCGTTTCTATTAGTCAACATTAATACTCACTTAATTTGAACTATAGGAAATATACCGTTCAATAAAACGGTAAAGGAACACACAGTAAAATGTCGATAGAAGGGTATCCAGTTACTAAAGTGTGTCTTATATACAAAATTATGGTTCTGGAAAATGTCCGTTATAGATTGGAGGAAGAGCTCCGGATTTTCACGAAAAAGGTAGGTTAAACTTCCACATGAAAAGATGCAAGTTAAAATGTATTATGTTAATCAGCACTGCGTTAGATATCTAATCAAGTAATACGTAATAAAGGGTTTATTGATAAAAAATTTACGATATTTATGACGAGTCTTCCTAAGAGTCTGAGTTGTCTGTGAGCGCGAGGTGGTTAACAGTTCGACTCTGTTTATCCGCGTAAGTGAAACTTTTGGAAAAATGTTTGTTTATCATCTCCTGACTCGGGATTTGAACTAGGCCATGTTCGGGAAAGTTCTTCGGTTAGTAAAAGCGCCAATGGTGTGTTTCTTAAAATAACTCCGATACTTTCTACAATATAATTATATTTGTATTTTATTTATAGTTGAATTTTCCTGCTTTTTCTGTTGGTGGTTTTAAGCTACATTTTCGTTACAGGCAAGCGAAGATGTACAGTGTTTCTTGAGAACCGCCAAAGAAAGTTCTAGGATGGACGGAGTTAAGCTTCTGAATGCCTTGGATGTCAAATGTACCGTCATTGAGAGGCTTAATGGTTTATTTCGTCAACTGATAGCCGGTAAAATGATAAATTATATCGAAGAGAAAAATAACGTATTGTAGCACAAACTGTCAAAAGAAACTCAAAATTACTTCTGGATTTCGCACTGACTGAAATCATTGTTGAATAGCCCACCTTCAATAGTTGAGTGGTAATCAACAGGTATAATTGAAGTTTCATTTTCCATGAATAATGAAGTCGTGTTTTTGTTACTTTGCAGAGCCAGAAGATCGTTCACTGATTGCTAATCAGCCGAATAATCATCTGCATGGGCCGGTACTGAAATGGGGCAGAAATGTAATGATTTCCAACATTTTGAAGTTTGGACCCATGCTGCACAATGTTGTACTGGCTACCTCTGTTACTAATGCAGTACAGACTCTTGGAGCTGCTCTCACCATACAGCAAATTCAGACAGTATTTACCTCTTTAATGTCACAAGAACAAGTGGAGATACCTAATGCGCTTCAGTACAATCAGACAAAGGATGATCAACCTTCAAGTGGTAACTGCCAGGATAGGATGCATTCAAGAACTCCAGTGAGACATCACGGCCGTAATGTTGCTTTGGGAAATCCAGCAACACAATCAACAGGAAAACAATTTGAAAAGCCCCTTCATGGTGTGACCTCATGTTTACAGAATGAGGAGATGGAATCTGATGTTACCATACAACATCAGAAGCAGACCTCGTCACAGTTGATACAGTTCTTGCAAACCAAATGTAGAAGTGATTTGTTCACCTGTTTTCCAGGAGGGGTTCAGCCAAGTGTTGACACTGCCACACATGATGACATGTCTTCTTTATTAATAGACGGGACTCCATCTGAAGTGAAAGGCAAGCCTGTCTATGATAATCTGTACCAAGGAACAAATGGCTTGCTAATTGCTACTTCTGCCCCAGTATTCCAGGTGAAGGAAGACTACATTGATGGTGCATTGAGGTGCACTTATATTGTATCCACAAAGTATGAATTGTGGGATATTGGCGATATATTCATAGATGAAAACCTTATTCCGTCAAGGAGTCCTCAGCAAGTAGGTGTGTTGGGCTCAGCCTCAGGGGCCTGTACAGAAACCAAAGAGAAGGTCACAGAAGCTTCTCGGTGCCACAGCTCTTCCAGTGTTCAAAGGATTTTCACTAGTGGAGTTGGGGCTTTAGACCCAATGGGGCAAGGTGACAATCTGGCAATATCTAAAGTTGGAAAAAAGGTCCCAGTGTTCCAGGTTCGAAAATTTGAGGAAATGGCGGTTACAGTGACCCATGTTGTTAACCCTAGTAACTTTTTCATCCAGCATGTGGGTCCAGAACTGCAACAGCTCTCCCTAGCTATCGAGTGAGTGTTTGCTTTTTGAGAATGCATCATTAATAAACATGAAGTATCATAGTTTCAAGGTAACATAACATCAAAATTGTTGTATAGAATATAATCAGAACTTTACACTACATGATCGTATTTTCCCACCAGTCATAGTTCCCTGTTTTTTTTTTTTTTTGTTTTGTTTTGTTTTTTTAAATGTATGCTATTTTTTCCCCTCAGAGTACCCACATTCTGCAGGTTTTCCAGGTCTGTTTTAATTACTGGAAGCTGGCAGAGTGCTTGGAATAAATAGTAATTAACTAGATTTTCGTTTACTTGGTGATCCAATTAAGGATGTCAGATTTTAGGTACACGTCCAGGAACTTCTCACTTTTCCTTGAGCAAACTGCTTAACTAGTGTGCTTTAGTAGAATATTCAGTTATAAATTGTACATTGTTCAGAAACATGTTAGCCATGCATTCAGCTCATTACTTACTCTAAGTGGTACAGCTCTCATATGTTTGGTTTGATTTTTATTTATTTTTTTTGCCTGGCAGTTTGCACCGCAGTTGCTCTTTTGCGGAGATGAATTGTATTCCGGATATTGGAACCTATGTTTTGGGATGGTTTCCAAGGCAGAAGATGTGGTGCCGTGGTCAGGTGATTAAGATAAATGGCCTGAGAGAAGGTAAGCTTTTAGCTTCATTATTTATTCAATTATTCTTTTAAATACTTTTAAAAGTTCACAAAATGACCTTCAATGAAATATCTTGCCCTTTTTACATGGTCCTCCCTGTTCTTAGCTGGAATTAATTGCTTTCAGGAGCTTCAGTGAATCTTGGGAAGGCAGGTGGTGTGCAAAATATCAACCTGGAGGTCAGAAGGATTGACTATGGTGACATAGCTTGTATCCCTGTGCAGAATATAAAAGAACTCGACGATTTGACAGCTGCTTTACCTGAACAAGCCCTGCAGGTTGCTTTGGCAAATGTGAGGGACTAGTTATTTTTGAAAATTTTTCCATACTGAATGAGTTTGGTACTTATTTGCCACTATTTATATTTTTTAATCTAATATTCATTTTTTTTTTATGTACATTCTGTGTTTTAATATATGCACCAATACTGCCAAGGCAGATTACTAGTATATGCAGGTGTACCTGGCCAATAAAGTCAATTATGATTCTGATGTGTCTTGTACATGGGATTGTGTTTTATTTCAACAAGGATCTGATTATGGATACAGGTTTCTCCAGTTAATGGTCAAGACTGGACCCCAGAAGCAGTTTGCTGGTTTAAAGACAAAGTACACAATAGGACCCTGTTTGCAAGGCTGTTTCCTCAGGAGATGAAAGTGATGGTAGAGCTCTTCATGGAGAAGGGAAAGATTGGAGGCATGAGGTTTGTTTGCTTAGGAATTTATTTTATTGCAAAATTTATGCAGTAAAATGCAGAATGATGTTTCTGTTTGGGAAGTTTTCAGAATTTTTGGAATAAAAATAGGGGATTCCCATTAATAAGAATGTATTGTAACATAAAATATCTAACAAACCAAAAATAAGAGAATAGACAATTAAAGGTATATGTTTATCCATGGTATATTTCTAAGGTAATGTGTTCCATTTATAGTTCATATTTATCCAAAAAGTAATGTATAAATTAGTGCAGGTTAGCGCAGTACAAGCCGTGCATGTTGTGTGTGTGTGTGTGTGTGTGTGTGTGTGTGTGTGTGTACTTTTTTAAATGTATGGCTATAGAGGCAAAGAATGACCTCCAAGGAATGCTCACTGGAGGCCAGTTGCCTCTGTGGATTGTGTTTAAAAACGTATAATGCACGACTTTTACAGTGATTACTACATACGGCTTAGATGTTTCTACCTGAAGACATTGTTTTCATGTTTACCAAAAACACATTTACTTGTAAAACTGCCGTTAAACATTTTGCTTAGACTTGACCCAATCTGCTTTCGTTAATTTGAAAGTAGCAATCATTCATTCGCAGTCATTAATTTACCCATACCTGCTTAATTTTCATAACTTATTTCAGGAGAAGTGCTTCTCTGTCAACGAGATTGGCCCAGTGTGGACATGCCAATCATTTGATGATAAACCTAAACTTGAGGAAAAGTAAGTATTTTCCGTTCATCCATCCATCTTCCAATCAGTTACCCTGGCCAGTGTCGCTAGGAGACCTGGCATTGTGCCAGGCATATGGGCCATCAGGCTGGGCTGCACTGTGGGTAGGCTCCCAGTTTGTTTTGTTATGTTTTTTTGTGTATTATGTGAGCCACTAGAGGGAACTCATACTTAATGTAAAATTGCTCTGGTTCACACTTTTTTTTAATTTTTTTTTTTATTTTATTTTATTTTTATTTATTTAATTTTTTTTTTTGGCATGACAATATTCACCAATCGTAGAGTGAAGATAATTTTGTCTCCTTGATCTTGTAACTGTTTTGCTTGATAGGACATTCAAATTAAGCGTTTTGCCGTTCCAAGAAAATATAAGAAGGTCTTTAAGAATTCAATGGGCACCACTGATGGTTGACACTGTATGTGTGCCCTGCAGTGAGCTGGCATCCTGTGCAGTGTATCCTTGTATTTAGCTTGCATTTAGTATCCATTTTGTATGTTTCCTCTGTATATCTCACTTGTCTCCTGCACTCTAGGCTAATTGGCATCTCTAAATTGCCCATAATGTATGAATTTGTGTGTGCGTGTGCAGACATGCATATTTTTGTAATTATTACATTGTGGGGAGCAGATTTCCCTACAATATGACTAAAAACTTGTAACCTTTAAAACCCTAGGGACATTTTTTTTTTTTTTTTTTGGTCCCCAAAAGGGTAACTTCAAGTTTTATAAAAATCTGTGAATGCAATCAAAAACTTGAAAATGCCAGAAGTCTTGTATTTTGTTTTGGTTACTTATAGTCAAGATTCAGGCTGGGTTAGGGTTACGGTTGTCATGGATGGGGTTAGGGTTACGCCTATAGAAATGAATGCAGAGTGCCCACAATGATAGGAATATATGAACTGTGCACTTATGTGTATATGCTTGCGTATATACACACATGAGTGTGTGTGTGTGTGCATGCATGCGTGTATGTACATGTGTGTGTCTATGTGCGTGTACGCACCCTGTGATGACCTGGTATCCCATCCAGGGTGCACCATGGCTTCATGTCCCAGTGTGACACTAATCATAAGTGGTTAGAAGATGCATGGATAGTTCTGCAAAAGCTAAATAAAATAAAGCAAACAAAAATAAAATTGGAAAAAATGGACATAACATTGATTTGCAGGTTAAATGTTAAAGGCCCTGGTTATAATGGGTTGATAGCTGTGGTTAATGATTTCACCTGTGATGTCGGAGGATAAGCCAAGTGACCTGTAAATGCTGTGTTGTATGACTCATCACTTACAGGCCTCAATGACAAGAACATCAAGAGAGAAGTTGCCTATGTTTTGGAGTCAAACGGAGATCAGGGTTGTAAAATACAGCAACACTGAGATCAGTATGACAGAGACCCAGGTACAAGAAGAAATAATTCTCAGTTATGTAACACAGCAATATACCGTAAGTCTTTATTGGTAACTTTTTTTTTTTTTTTATGCGCTGTGCAGTATAGTTCAGGTCGCACTGAGCCGGCTCAATCAATATACTTTTTTTTTTTTTCCTTCTTTCTAAGCTCTTAACTGATTGATTTTGTGCTGTTATCTGAATCAGATGCTTAATTCAGCAAAGATAAAAATGAATATATAAATGTATGTTTAAAGTTAATCCAGACTTCTTGTTGAGGAATACATGTAATTTTGTAAAGATTAATAAAGATCTTTGCACAAATTTTGGTTCATAAAGTCAGTTTTAAATAATCATTTGCTATGTAATGCCTAAACGTTTAATTTGAGGGTCCTTTTGCCATGTTCAGATTCTGATATATATGACGTAAGGGTGCACCGATCCGATATTCTATTAGGTAATCAAGCGGAACGCTAATGATGCCATTCAGTTTTTCTGCCACTTGGTGGGTGTGAGCGCTGCGACTTCCTCCTAGTCCTTACTTAAATGAAGAGAACCTCAGGATGATGAATTTGTCCTTAAATTACTTACTATGTAACCCAAAATTGCACAACATTGCACAATATAACTAAGTATCCTACCTTTCACTCTTGAAAGATGTTTTTTAGTGAAATATGGAGTGATTAAAGTGTTGATATGGAATATGTTCAGTAGATACAACCTTTAAAATAGGGGTTCTCAGTGTTTTAATGACTGCAGATCAGCATATGTGAAATATTTTGCGGACTGGAGGGTTACACTTGGTTATGAAGACCAGGGGTTGGGAACTGCTACTTCAAATCCATGACTTATCAAGTTCTCTGTGTCTTATTGGTAACTTCTCACATCACAGTAGCCTGAGGAAATTCTGTGACTCCAAAGCAAGAAAACTGTCACACCTAGGCAACGGTTATGTAATTGTCATCTGTCTAGATTTAAATGAATTAAACGTGGGTGGTTATTGCATTGTGAAACTGTTTTGTTAATGTGGAAAAATGTTTGAATAATGAATTTTCTGCATGGAATCAGTGTCCATCCAACCATCGAGCCAGAAAGTAATCAGACATGTCTTCTGAGTAGTGAGACTGGCTAAGTGAGCCACAGCCATTGAGTATGAATATGTAGGTGCATAACTCTAACCCTAACCATGCAGTCTCCAGCACTGAACATTGGCAGTATAATGGGTCTGACACGGGGGTTCAGTGATGTGGCACTTCGTAGGAAGTGGCCTGGTGTCACCTGGGCTGCTGTAGAAGGGCTTTAGGAACCCCCCGCCCACAACAAAAAATTAATTTACATCATTTAGTTTCAATGGTGTGTTCTTTTGTTCTCATTAAAGTCAGGACCCCTCCCCCGTTTCATAAATCTCCAGTGACACTCCTGGGAAATGACCTTTCCAACAAATCATTCTGTTAAATTTCTGCCCCAAAGAAGTGAAATGAAAATTTGAATGCAGTTGATGGAAGCAGGATCTCTGTTTGTATTTCTTTGTTGCACAAAATAGCACTTAAATATGACAAAATCTTAGTGTGTAGAATAGAGGATCACAGCAGTATAGATTTGTAGCTGTTTCTATACAAATCAGTTTTTCGTTTGGAAAAGGGAAAGATTCCCTGTAGCTAAACTGCCCCAAAACTGCCTTGCTTGCTAAAAAATGCTGGCGTTTTGACGTTATTTCCTTGTTTAACCTTATTTCTATAGTGACCTGCAGTGAGTTCTGCCATTTTTCCATTTCTGCGTCTCTTCCGTTTTAGCGTTTTGTTCTCCTGGGTTAGAGGAAATGTTATATGGTTGCTGGGAATTCCATTAGCCCTGGACAGCTGGACCAAATGCAGTTTGGACACCTTCGTCGTAACTCAGGTTTGAGGCACTCAGGGGCGCTTGCTCCTCGGTTCCTCATGCTTATTTATGTAATACTGTTAACATAAAATATTTCAATGTCTATTGCAGTTTTATATAACTGCCCACAAGCATTTTTCCATACCAAGTTCACTTTTGCAAAACATTTCCTACAGCAGTAGAACTGTACATGCAGCTGTTATCTCATTTCCTGTCCAGAAGTCACCAACCAAAAGCCTGCAAATGTATCAAAATTATTCTACCCAAACCCAAGAGCTAGAGTTCTAGTAACATGCACCTATTTCCCTTCAGAATCCCATTACTTAAAAACATTAATGTAGATTTTTAATGTAATTTTCAATTTGTTCTCAAAGGTAGAGCACGGCACTGATGTTTCATGTAACTGCATCTACATCACACCTTGTTTTGGCATGGAAATGGTGAAATGCTGTAACTGCCTAATATCACACACGTTTGCACGTTTGGCCACACCTTGGTCTTCCATGGAGGTCATCCAAGAAAAGAGAGAATTGAAGTGATAGAACGAAAACAATTGCATATTAGCAGTGCTCTGGAGGATTGCTTTGCTGTATTGCAACAGAACCTGGTAGAATGTGAAGTATCTTGCATGTCAGTTATCTTGTAGTTCTTGCCATAGACATGCCTGTGGAATGGCTGAGCTTAGGATGCACTCACAGGCCAGCCTGTGTCACTAATGGGCCATGACTTAAAACGTAGCTGGTTATAGTTGCAGTAATTTCACCCGAGATACTACACTCCCTTCATGCTGAGAGGCGTCATGTCTTGGTTCTCCTCCTTTCCTCCTTCTTCCTCCTGCTGGAGCAAAATTGTTCTGGATTTGTCCTTTTTTTATGCATAATAACCGGGCAGTCTCTGGGTTACAATGACGTGAGAGTGCCTTTGTGTTTGGGGTGGCATGGTGGTGCACTGGCTAGCATGGTTGCATTGCATCTCTGAAGATCAGGGTTCATGGCTCTGTGTGTATGGAGTTTGCATGTTGTCAGTGTTGCCCTGGGAGTTCCCCATATAGTCCAAAACATGCTAAGGTGCTGAATGGCATGTGAGTGTGCCCTGTGATGGGGTGGTGCCCCTTCCTGGGTTCTTCTCTCTGCAGAGACGATAGCCATTTCTGTTAGGCCCTTCAGTAAGGAACTTAACCTCAAATACTACAGGGACACAGTGTGTCCCTGATCTCAGGTTGTTGCTTGTACATCATTTTGGACAAAACATCTGCTAAATAAATGTCAGCATATGTTGGAAGTTGCTGTCCGCCTAAACGATACTGGCCATTCTAAGCTGTGACTATTTATTTTATTTCAAGCAGAGCACTGTGGTAACAGGTCAAAGGTCATGCGCGCCAAGCCTACGCAGTGCACATAAACTATAACCCCTCTGCCGTAAGCCATTTTGGACAAAGGCTTTAGATAGGTGACTCAAGTATAAAAAGTTTACTTGTAGAAAAATATACTTTTGCATCTGATTCAGCTCAGCTAAAAATAAGACTAAAGCTTTTAGTAAGCCGTATTCACTTAATGCATTTTGTGTCAAAGTACTAGAAAAGATGTTGTCTACAGAGTGCTGGTATGGGAAGAGTGAAAAATTTGGGGGGAAAAGTGAACCTGGTACTAAAAAAAAAAACTTTGATTTTTTTTTTAATGAGCTGTATCTGAAGAGGTTGTAGTAGGGTTTTATAACATAACACCTGAGGTCACCTTAGCTGCCTTATTACTGTTTAGGAATTGTGTTCCCATTTAGAAAATGAAGTTTTAGATCGCTCAATATGAATGAACTGATTAAAAAAAAAAAAGACTGGTATTCCATCCAGGGTATACCCCTCCCGAGTGCTCTGTGCTACCTGGGATAGGCTCCAGGTCACCTCGTGACCCTATCCTGGATTGTAAGTTAATATCATAACCGATATTCCACTGCGGGTGTTCCCTGGCACATTGCTATGAATGGGCTCCTGTGACCCTCTGCTGGGTAACCGGTCAGGGAAGATGGGCATGTGGATGCTGGGACTGCAAGCAGTGCAGGTTTGTTGACTCATATATAGCAAAATCATTGCCTTTTTAAGCAGAAATATTAATGACCGTTCATAATCCATTTGCTTATGGCTTGAAAAAGTCAACATTGTTCTTTTCCAGCTTATTATTATTATTGTTATTGCAAATTGCATTTTCAGTGCAACGGTTGTTGAATAGCAAACAGCAGGAATTTGTATACTGTGGTAAATATCAATTATGTCCCTCAATTTGATAAAAGTAGAAGGATGAGTGGATAGAATGTTCTGTATAAATGGGGCTTGTTTCCTTTGGTGTTACTCATCATTAACATTTCTGAGGGATTTGCTAAATACCTGTGAAGAGGGATATTATTTACAGAGTATCTGTAATGGGTGACACTCGTGTTTTTTTTCTGTCTGGTGAGGTGAGGATGTGACAATGTACCACAGTCATTCCAGCTGGTTGTTTCTGAATCAGGTGAAAACAGCTGCCAGGAATTACAAGGTTGATCAAACAGTTCCATTTGTGAGTTGTGAAGAAAGGTGGCATTCCAGACATTGAGAACCCACTGGGCTCATGGCCTGACATTTTAGGAAGTTGCTTTACTAATGACTCTTCTCATCTGGCGTCAGTCTCCAAGAAACCCCTTCACCTTACACCAATGGTAACAATAGCCCACTCTTTCTGTTTTTTTTTTCCCCCCCCATGTGGAATGACAAAGAATTCTTATATATGTGGTATACCTCATCATAATATGAGAATTGTCTTCACATGGCTCTTCTGAACATTTTATTTGAACAATTGTAACACTATTAATCCCAACAGAATCAGTGCCAATGTCTGAATGTCTCCAGTTTTTTCTTTTCTTCATGACTTTCCCGCACGCTAAACTCAGTAGCTACATAAACCTTTTTGGTTTGGGTGATAAAACTTTCCAAACAAAGGACCAATATGACCTCTTGCACAAGAATGTGTGTGCAGTCTACCACAACTAATCTATGAGAAAAAGAAAATGAAGGTTTAGTGTACCTTTAAAAAAGGAATGAAACCATTGTTTCAAGGTTTCTACTTAATGCCTTCTTATGGCAAGCTGGCAGTAAAAGGTGCTGTCTTGTGTTCAGTGTTCACCTTCTTTCCCTTAAATTGAGCTTAGTTTTTAGTTTTTGTGATTTTATAGCAACCGCTGCAGATTTAAGTGACATGAATAGCTGTGTGTCAGAATGCCAGCATGAAAACAACAAATGAAATATGACTAGTTGAGTTTCATAGCTCTAAATTTTAACTAAAGTGCATTTGGATTCCTCAACATTCTAATGACACAACATTTTAGAAAGTGTCATGTGGTGGATTGAAAGCTCATTGCAATCCCTTTCAGTTTGGAATTTTTGATAAACAGTCCCTGACAATTGATTCTAATGAACTGGTTAGCCCTTGAAATATAGTATTTTTTATGCCGTATGTGTTAAACTTTAAACTATCAGTGTTTAGTGCAAGACTGTTTTGTGTCATTGTTCTTGAGCCAAAACTACTTCTCTTACAATCGCAAAGTAAAAGCGTAATTTATTTTGGATCTGTCCAATTTTTTGCCCTTTGGGAGGTAATTAAAGGTCTATTGTTTACTCTTCTAAAATAGTTTAGTCTATATCTATAAACACAGAAAAGGAAATCTCACCATATAAGTGCAATTAATCTTTTGGTAGATTTGGCTGGTGTTTTGGAAATGTACAAAAGTTGTTAATCACCTTTCAGTTGTGTTCTGAGATTATTTTAATTCCTCCTTTGGGGGTTTGATGTATTTTCAGTGTGTGAACTGTAGAGGTCAGCCCAAAGAGATGCACATTCTTCTTTGTATACTATTTTAAAAACTTGCAATGTATCACAACACCACTGTAACTAATCATTGTCAATTACCATCTCAATAACAAAATACCACAGTGGATGGATATGTTAACTGCCAGAGCAATCTGAGTGGATATTTCAATCATCTCTCAATTAACATTTTCTAAAATTACCCTTATTTCAAGTTTGCTACCAAAATTTTTGGAAAGTGACATAATTCAGCTCCAAAACTAAGTAGTAATATCCATCTGTTTTCTGAAACCACTTAATCCCAACTGGGGTCACCAGAGCCTATCCTGGGAACAATGGGCACCAACACACCACAGGGCTAGTTTAGAGTCACCAATCAACCTAACCTGCATGCCTTTGGACCGCGGGAGGAAACCAGAGCCCCGGCAAAAACGGGGCAAGCGTGCAAACCACACAGAAGGGACACGGGACCGAACCCAGGACTTCCTTGGTGTGAGGTAGCAGTGCTGACCACTGCGCCGTCGTGCCACCAGTAAATAGTAACGTTATCTCAAATAATAATATGGACAAGAAAGCTCAGTGTTTGCATTTCAGCATAGAGTATAATTTTGCATGAGAGTAATTGTATATGACATGATATCCCAAAAGACAAAAAATATTCAAATGAGCAAGTAAAAGATGTTATACTTACTGTATATAGATATAATTTGTAAATATGTGTCAAGCGATTGTGATATTTTTGGATCATAATAGTAATCTAAACTATTGTAACAACAGAAAAGAATTGAACACGATGGATTTCTGATGTTCCAACACACAATGGCAGACCTGCATTTACAAGTTAAGTGTTTCATGAAAGGATTAAATTGAAGAGTCTTCCTTCCAAAAATCATTCTGCTCCCTTTTGTTGGTTTAACTTTCCTTCTTATTTGCTAATAGACGGCATTCCTGAATGTGGCGGTTTTTTGTCTTCATTTCAGTAATGTAATGTATGAATTAGGTTGTCCTCATTACTACAAAGTACTGTAGATAAATGGAATGTACTGATGACTGTTTGATATTTTGATGGTCAGTCTAAACAAGTATTATGTGTAATGTTTGTTATAAACTGCACTTTGCTTTATTCATATCTTTAGTCAACGATTTTTAATATGTGTATATATTCACGCACATACAAAGTTAGTAAGGGCAGGTCAAGCTGATTGTGTGTAAATGCAGCTCTCGACATGCTCTATGCATAGCTACTACTGGGACAGACGTCTTCCACTATGGAAGGGTGGGTCCTCTTGCAAAGAGGGAAATTCTCCCTCCATCCCTTTGGGCAGGGTGTGAAAATGTCTGCATTTACAATGACCAATTTTAACAATTAGTCCCAAACGAAGGCAAAGGCGGAATTTCTTTCTATGGGGAACACTTTTTTGGCAATCTTGAAACAATGCTATTTTAACTCTGCTTTGTTAAGTAACTATCCAGTGACCGTAAACCCTAGTGAAGCTGCACCTTGGTCAAAATCAAATGGATTGCAGGCAAAATAATTTAGAATAAAAACTCACTTCCTCGTGCAATTGTTTATTACCAAAGTCATTCGTAGAATTTGAACTAGTAACTTGCAGTAATTAGTCCACTTTCCTAACCATCACGCAACTTGCTCCCAAATTATGTGTTTTCATAGGTTTTTTCCCCTCATAATATGTATCTTAGCATAGCTTTATTAATAACCTTTCTGCCTTGTTAATAATCCAGAACCTCATGTTAAGTATGAGAGTATGACCACCTTTACCCAAATGTTTGTGAGGTATTTTGTATGAATGAGATTTACCGTTACATGTTTACAATTGTGCATGGTGTTTTGGTTCCATGTTTAAAGGAAGCCCTGACTTGTACAAACCAAAATCAAGACCTACATGATTCAAATTGTGTGAGATATGTTAGACTTCCATTACAGGCCAGTGAGAATCATATTTTACTGGAGAATTTTAAAGTTAAATGAAAATGTTCTGAAGTGGTTGCATGCAGCAATTTCTTTACAGTTTCTCTATACTGGTGTTTAAATAATTTCCTCACACAGCAATGACTGCTGGCAGAATAGTGCAATTTAACCTAATTTCACTAAATGATGCACTGTACCCCACCGATATTTTTGGAGGGATTGTAAGGAAGAGGTGATCAGGTTAATTTAATTTTACAATATATTACTGGCCCTTACACCTGGTTGGGGGATTAAACCCATTCACTATGGACACTTTCTCCTTCATGATTCAAAGCGTAGTTAGAGACATCTTCTATATCCATTTCATTTCAGGGCCCTCTAAGGGAAATAGCAGTGGTGTAAATAAATACAAATGTCAGGCTGCATCATAAATATATTTGGAAATAGATAAATAAAATTTGTTTAGCTTGCTAAGACATTTCAGAAGTACTTCATAATGCATAAATATCCCAGTAGATATAAAAGAAAAACACAGTTGTGTGACTTTGCTGAAATTTTAAGCCTTACTATGGTGCATGTAGAGTGATAGATATTTTGTTACAATTCTCTGGAGTTTTAATTGTAGTCCCGTTTTAAATAAGTTTGTGGGAAAAACTTGGTAACCCACTGAATGTTTCACATATTTTGCCATATCACGATCCTTTTTGGCATTTCCACTGCCACGACTGACCTGTTTTCTGTGGAACAAACTCGACTATAACTATTTACCTACTTGAAGTATATATTGTACCATACGATGGAAATTTTTTTGGAGATGCTAAACATATTTGTTCTTTGCAGAAAAAGATGGAAGTGGAATGTATAACATCTTAGTAAATCTTGGAGCAGTTTTCATCCATCTGTGAATTTTCAGGAGGTAGAGAAGCAATGAAATTCTCACAGGAGAGAGTCCTGTGTCAGCAGCAGTAATGGGATCTACAGAATGCCAGCAATTTGAAGACTCATTCTTCTTTTTTACTGCAGAAGGTCAGCAGACTGGGTCAAGTTCATTTCCCGTCCCCTTTTCAGCTTGTCTCTGCTTCTGGATAATCCCTTTTGAACAAGAACCTTCGCCTGCTTCCCCTTGTACGACTTTGAATGGGTAATAACTCTTTTAATTATGATATTTTTATGTTGTTTTGTACCCTTAGATGTTGTGCCTAATGATATTTTTGAATGTGAATACAAAGCAAAGAACAGCTTTGGTTTCGGAGTAAAAACATTTTCCTTGAACTTAATGGACATGGGAAAGGAGACAACTCACTAGGTAGCTCTATTCTCACACCTCCTGTCTGGGTGATTTGTTTTCTGCTGTGGGTCTGAACGTATTGAGTTTCCGAGTTCTCTCTCTCTCTTTGTGGGTTTCCACTGGGCACTTAGTTTTCCTCCCACAGTCCAAAGACATGCATTCGGGTCGCTCTCTGTCTATGATTTGTCCTTTGTATATGTGTGTCCTGCAATGGACTGGATTTCCGTCCGTGTTCCGTTCAGTGCGTACACTACACAGCGCCCCAAGGTTGGTATGTTCAGTTCAGTGCATACACTACACAGCGCCCCATGGTCAGTATGTTCAGTTCAGTGCGTACACTACACAGCGCCCCATGGTCGGTATGTTCAGTTCAGTGCGTACACTACACAGCGCCCCATGGACGGTATGTTCAGTTCAGTGCGTACACTACACAGCGCCCCATGGTCGGTATGTTCAGTTCAGTGCGTACACTACACAGCGCCCCATGGACGGTATGTTCAGTTCAGTGCGTACACTACACAGCGCCCCATGGTCGGTATGTTCAGTTCAGTGCGTACACTACACAGCG
>JAODLD010000044.1:5121444-5147485 GCA_026781065.1 Mormyrops boulengeri | reverse complement strand
CAGGTCTGTATGTTCTGGTCTGTTGGTTAAATATTCAGCGCCCCCTTGTCGGTTTTTTCAGTTCAGTGCGTACACTACACAGCGCCCCCATGGTCGGTATGTTCAGTTCTGTGCGTACACTACACAGCGCCCCCATGGACGGTATGTTCAGTTCAGTGCGTACACTACACAGAGCCTGAATTTAAAATTCCATACTTTCCTTTTCCTGTGTAATGTCCCTAGCCTCAAAAAGACTAAATGTGCCAGAATATGTAAGTTTTATATTTTGAAAATTGAAACAGCTTCAATACCTGTTCCATCTAGCAGTGACGTGATTGAGAAGCTTTCTAAACATATGTGATAAAAATATGCCTAGCTTGTTGTAAATCAGCCTTGGCCCTAAATACCTGATACTTATGTGAAAGTCCTCTTCCAAAGCCCCATCAATCATTGCCCGTAAGATGCTTGTCAGTAATCAGTCCTTTCTGTCTGTTGTCATATATCATCTTAACAGTTCTACAGAACTTCATACAGTGATCATAAGACTCAATAGTAATGTTTTAATAATGAAATGTAATCTTTAGTAATATCATGGAAGTGTCATTAAAATCAAAAATGTAACTAAGAGGACTAGTTCCCATTAGGACATCTATGGTTCTTTCAGCACTTTGTATCCCGGATCTTGCTGAATAAGTGAGATTGGGTAATATCGTGAGCTCCTGAGCCATCCTGGGGAGGTCCTCCATCTTCTTGTCACCTCAGTTATTTCTGCCCGAGAAAAGCCACCAGCTCCTGGCTGTTGCGGGGACATTTTTAACATACTTGCTGAGGGATCAGTCTAGAACGCACCACCCAAGGAGAGCCCTCAGTTTTAAAGGGCAATATTTTAAATGAGCTCAGTATTTTGGCTCTTAAAGGAGCAAAACTTTAATTCTTCCTGGTTCCTTAAACTGACATATTTTGGAACAACAGACTGAAAAATACCTGTTTTAATCCAAGAATCTAACTAAATTATTATAGGATGCTAAAGACAGAGTTTCTTCTTAAACCATCTACGAGTAGGAACAGAACTTATCTAAATCTGAAAAATTGAACTGCGCAAGACAGCATTTCTAGTATAATAAAAGAGATTTCCCTAGTTGCTCATGAAAATGAAATGGTAATAAATTGACCAGAATCTTAAGTGGTCATGTTTTTTATATATTAGATATAACTGCAGTAATAGATAACAAGTGATAATGATTATTGTGCGCTTGCAATTCAGTGCAAAAAATAATATATGTATGTATTGTTTTGTAGTCTGTATAGTCTTGAGCCTGTTATAATGTTACGCGTTAGTCTGAATTTAAATTGTCATGGGAAATACCTACTGACCTTTTGTTAAAACTGGGTCTGTTTTCGTATCAAGATTTGTGGATTTTGCCACACAGGGAAATAGTTCATTTCCAAGGTAAAATATCACACGTTAACACTGTAAGAAATATATAAGAACTGGAAAAAGAAGGTAAACTGGCTGTACCAGAGTCTTATCTTTATTGACACTGACAGGTTGATCTGACAAGTACTACATTCTGACTTGCAAGCAAATGCAATGAAGTGGAACTTTAAATTTCTGTAGGCAGTTTCCGATGAATGTTCAATGTTCTCTGGTAAGTAATACTTTAAATTTCGTTCTGTGGCAATTATACAAAGCTCAGATCAAACCACTAAACACAGATTCATTTACCATTAGCTAATGTTATTGAAAGAACCAATAAGATTTTATACATCTTGATACATACTAAAGTAATACTTTCTCATTTTCAGTATTTTTCACAACTTGTTTTTGGTGTCCATTATTTGTGGCCCATTGTGATTCAGGTGGGAAAATGTGTGCCAGAATATTTTTGAATATAGCTGGATTGCAAGATTGGATTTTGCTGAGAAGGAAATGCTCCCTTTCTCTTCCCTAAAACTAAGTTTATGTATCATCTAAATGTTATTTTACTTGAGAACTGGAATATACAGAAAAACAAGGAGAACAAGTGAATTTTCTAAATAGTTCAAAAACGTCTAGGAGTTTCACATAATACTACTAGTATTTTTATTGTTTTTTTTAATGGGTAAAATGTAAATATAACAATTGAGAAACACTGTTCATGTAGCACAAGCCTTGTAATAAGTAAGATTGAGAATAATATATATGTATCTTCTGTGCGATGCAGGCATTACTTAGCCTAAGATTCCTAAAATCCTGCTTGGAATAATAATCTGGTAAAACAACCATTCTGCTATGTAGTGTCACTTTTATTCAACAATTTAAATCCTGACCTGAAGGGCAAACACCAACTGTTTGACAGTTGCTCTAGATAGCTCACTTCTGTTCGTCCTTTGAAGGTCGTGGCCAGTGTACTGTTAACTTGTTCATTAGATTTGCTAGAAGCATATTTACACCTAATAAATCTAATAAAAAATGCACAGAGCTTTGAAACCTGCTAATCTTCAATATATTAATTAGAAGAGTGAATTTAGAGCACTCCCTCAAAAATAAATAATATTGCTATTCTACAATGATAGGGCATCAAGAAGAATGGAAAAGCTGATCGCACCTTATTGGCTTTTAACTTTGGTTGTACTCATTCATTTAAAAATGGCCAAACAAATGTTACATAAAATGTTTTATTCAAAAATAAATATGACAATACATTTTCACAGGATATTCGTTCAATTTAATATGCAAAATATAGAATTCCAGGAAAATTCTGTACTATGTGTCAAAGTAGTAAAAATAACACATATTGTAGAAAATTAATAAATGCAAAAATTGCCTCCAGGACGCGGATTTCTGTGACTGCAATTTTAACTGCGATACCTTTGTTTGATGTGTTTAATAACATTTCCCTTCAGAAACCTGAAAGCTGATTGAGCAATTAGCCTGGGGGAGGGGAAGAGGGAGCCCCCCGGAATAGACTCCTTTGTGATTCGTGGCATTGTTACCCATTCAAGCAGCTTCCATTCAAGGGAGAAATCTTTACCTCTAAAGCTCGCACTTCTGTTGCTCCCAATCAATCACACACCCCCCTTTTGCCCGTGTCGCCTGACAGAGCTATAACCAGTCTAAGCATAAGGGCCCGAAATCTGCCCCCGCCCCTGTCTCACCAAAGCTGCCTGCATCTACAGCACAGGACAGCACACATTCTTAATGGCCACTTTGCACCCATATGTCAGCAGCATTCCTTCGCTCACAGAACCCCCAAAAGTTGGACCGGGGGGGGGGGGCGCCGCTACAGCAGTCAAGGAGAAGGAAGTTTCGCTAGCAAAAGATATAGTGCTGTGCGTTAATCACCATGCCTCCGGTTCGCGTTTATTTACACACGTATCGCTCCACCATCCTTTCGCACTTCTTGCAGGTGACGTAGCAGCACCAGTGGTATCTGCAGTGACACCTCTCGACCGTCTTCTCCATGTAGGCATTATATCCTCGGCCGCAGCACATCAGATGGCAGCTGTCACTGCCGTTAGACGTCTTGTTGCACTGCCTGGGAGATGAGAAGAACACGCCTTGTTAAAACGGCCGCGATGCCACACAATGGAATTCCCAGGCTTGGTGTTAGCTGGCTGCTATATACATATCATCTAATAACACAAACTATTTATTTAATTGTCCCTCTAATAGCACTAAGGTTGCTTGCAAAAAACTTACACAGACACCATGATAAGAACTGGGCCTGTCGTGTGTCAGCTGAACGAAAAAATGAAAATACCTGTCATGTGTCCCCATTGAGCCGTGCTTCTCATTGTGTGCGCAGTAGTCTGGGGAACTGAGCAGGTAGAGCAGCTCAGTCTCCCTCACCGGCCGGACGTCTAGCTCCTTAGGCACAAGCTGTTTACGGGTTCCCATGTGTCGATGGATCACTTTGGTTGCCGCGAGGTATTTGGATTTGAGATCTGCAGCGATGCGGTTGATATCGTGCAGCCCCTTCCAACATGTCTTGACTGAACAAGACCCAGATACACCGTGACACTTGCACTTAGTCTCCATGGAATCTACAAGAGACTTAAATGGAGAAAATGTGTTATCATTATGAAGAAACGTTTTCAACCATAAAAGAAATATTTGGGGGAAAAAATCTATATCGCTATACCTGTCTTCCAACAGCATTGTTGTGCAGATGCATCAGCCGAAAGGCTTGAGGGCCAAATCTGCTGTTTTTCATGGGCGCATCAGAGAATGCAGAACCCATCTGAAGACCGTAGCGAAGATTATCACCACAGCCGCCCCATCTGAAATCGGGTCCCGCTTGCTCCGCCGGCGCCGGCGCACAGGAACAACTGGGGAGCTCCCCAGTGGCGCAGGCCCGGGCAATGGAGTGGCTCACGACCGCGGCGGCTAAGGAGAATACAAAAGCCGATTCTCGCGTACCTAGGGAAACACCATGTCAGCCAAATCAGTCGTGTTTTGTGCATATTTGCAGTTTACATGAAAAAATCTTAAAACACTTGCATGCAGGTTTATGGAGCACAAATATTTCTAGGTTTGCGCAACTGAAGGTTACCTTTGGCTAAATCCGGTGTAAAATGCGGCGCGCTCTCGATGGATGAGCAGTTCCAGCGCATGTCCTTGAATGCGTGCTGACAAGTGAGTTTGGTGAGCTTTGCTGCATGGACGATACTGTGCATCAGCTCCAGATTTCGCCGGCAGAGCTGTAACTGATCCGGGACCAGTCCATCCAAAAGCTTGCAGTGATGCGTCTGATTCCATCCGACTGAGCTACCATTTACCGTGAGCCCGCTATAAAAAGGAAGCGAAGTTCTCTTCATGTCTAAACATTCAAAACTAATACAAACGCCAAATCGGAGAATAAACAGTTCAGAATGATACATTTAGTAATTAAACTAGTTAATTACACAAACACCAAATCGGAGAATAAACAGTTCAGAATGATACATTTAGTAATTAAACTAGTTAATTACACAATCCATAAAATAAAACGAATACCAATACTTACAGCCAATGGATTGCTGAGCAACGGTATATACAGAGTAATGTCAACAAAATGAAGTTAACGGTTTTCATTTTAGTTCAGTTAGAAATTTTGCTAATCTTATAAAAACCTTTTTAAAAAACTAGTAGATTAAAAAACTGAGAACAGTATATTCCCCAGGTATGGCGAAGTTGGTTTGTAATCCAGACGAAGTGATTCCTTATCCGTCCCGGGTACAGTACACCGAGCTATAGCATGTGTCCCCGGTAGCCTTATATATACCCCCCTCCCAAACCACGCCCGTCGACCCCAAGTAGATTAATGAGATTCTTAGGTATCGTGAATATTAACCAGTTACATTCATAGGTAAATCGGTCGCTGAAACAGACGCCCGACAGCCATAATAATGTAATGTTTGATTATATAGTGAGAAAATGGGCTCCGGTCCCCAGTCGGGATTCAGCCATACTCACGTTATGTTTGATTATATAGTGAGAAAATGGGTGGATGGGTGTGACAAAATGGTCAGTAACAGTCCATCTATACAAAATACTAACCAGCTAATAACTTGGCAACCGATTAAAATTTTAGTTTGATTGACAGTGATTAGTGAGCTATATAACTCAGCTGACTCAAAACATCACAATTTATCAATTTATGCAAACACCAAACATTTTAGAAAAACATTTACTAGTGCACGTTCAATTGGCAATATCCCGTATAGCAGGAATACGTCGAAAATAAAATGGTACATAAGTTATGCTTAAATACAGGTAAATAAACTGAGATCAATTACAACTGATTTATGTTGTTTTGGGTAAATTTGACGATTGTTTTCTAAACTAAAAAAAGTCTAAGTGGCCAAAAAGACCAGCAATATCGGGCTCGTTGGTCTAGGAGTATGATTCTCGCTTAGGGTGCGAGAGGTCCCGAGTTCAAATCCCGGACGAGCCCGAGAGGTCCTGGGTTCAAATCCTGCACGAACCCTTGTATTTTATTATCTTACGGTCATAAAAATATCCACACGCAGATATTTACTATTTTACGCAGATATCTATTATTTTTATTCAATTATTTTGAGAGAACATTCTGACGGGACACACAATTGATGAATACTATTGAACAACATGAGAAAATGCTCAACATAAAAACGCTAACAAGGAATAGCTGAAATATTTATTTAAAACGTTTAATATATTTTACGAATCAATAAACGTGTGCTATACTGCGCGCAGCGTAACCCTTTGTAAATAATGTCGGAAGGGTACTGTGATATTAGTTAAATCATTTTCTTATTTTAATACAGCCTCTATTTCCTAAAGGGGCAAGTCAATAAACACTTGCCACGGAAAACTTTCAGACTAGGGCTTTTATGCCATTTAAGGCGTCGTTGCGGTTGCTTGTGTCTTGGTAACAAATTTACAGGTGTCATAATTTGACACATCCTGTCGCCACAGCCCCGCATTCGTCAGTCGATTATCATGCATGGAAACCTGTTATTTTCTCACTTTCTTATTTGAGTTAGTCACCCTAAAACCACACCGAACCAACGTACAACACGTTTTCACCCACTGCAAGAAAAAGTTGTTTTATAATTTTGATTTTCTAAATATTTTCAATTCAACCCTAGAAACTACTCTTCATCCTGACGTGTGGAATTACAATAATCAGGCCATTAAAAGACCTGACGGCAGATATAAGGTGGTTGCAGAAAGGACAATTAAATCAGTGATTTAGTGGTTAATTAAGATTAACACAGCTTAATCCACCAAAGAGGTTTCCCAGCATTACTCAGTCGTGTAACTAATTATAATAATCCAATTATCAGAAGCCAGCAATTGCGTCAATATTATTCTAAACCTAAAATCAAAAGGAAATTTTGAGTGGATTATTTTTGAAGCGCAATGCCATCGTGTTCACGCGGTGTTCTGCTGTTGCTTTTTTGACTCCATTTTGTGGATATTTTTTTCCAGCTTGTAATGGAATTGCAGAGTCTTTAGAATTACTCTTTTGTTGTATTACATTTATTACAACCAATCCATGATCAAAAAACAACCGGAGAACTGGTTTTAAGAGGTATTGCCACATGAGGGATTTTAAGTAGTTAATTATCTGCATGTGTTCCAGGATTAGTGGTCGAAAGATTTTGTCAGGGGATATCAGTAGGTCATAGTAAAGGCTTAATTTAACCTACTGTTTATCTAGTCCTCATTGTAGTCCTTTTTTACCAGAGATGGTAGCTTTTTCTTCTTAAGTATTTTGGGGAAGATTTTGAAAGAATGGCTTATTTTCTAAATGAACTGTGTGGACTTTGACAAAATGAAAGACAAATAGCTTTTTCAAAACTAACAAGGGTCTAGTAAGTTGCTCAGCACAAATCATGTCTTACTTTGAATTCACAATATGTTTTTATTGTACTAAGACGACAGATGATTACTGGTAACCCTGAACCCAAAATGCCCTTTCAGTCTTAAATGTTATCTTCCAATGTTTGGCATGACAAGGAAGCATCTATTGAGACAATAATCACGGTGATGTGAAATGTCACAGTAGTTTGTACCAATGCCTTCAGCTCACTTGATAGTATTGAACAAAATAAGGCCAGCTTGGCTCTTTCAATTACACAATTAAACCACCTTTTACAGAAAAGTGGGTATTCTTTCATTTTCTGTTCGGTTTAGTTATTTGCATTTTGTGTATACAGGTATGAGCATCAGTTCCAATGTCAAACTAATGTAGCCTGTAATACCCTAGACACTTTATCAGATTGCATTTAGCAAACATTTATAGAAATCTATTGCCATTTTGTGGCTTAGTACTTAAGTTAATCAATGTCTCTCCAAGTTGAGTCATAGGTTTCTCAAATTACCCAAATGAAGCAAATAAATCAAACAGAAATTCTCTGGATTCTTATGGAAGATGCAGGTTCTATCCTTAGAACAGAAGCCATGCTGCACAAAAAGTGGCGTACCGTTCAAAATGATGTCATTAGTTATATTTGTGTGGTATCATTGCCAAGTGGCCACATTTAGAAGGTATTTTTGTGAAATAACAAATATATAATTGGACATACAAAATATAGCAAAGGGGAGTGACAGAATGACACATACCTCTGAAATGCTACATATAGAATCAAGAATATCTTTACACAGAAATAACAAGACAATCTGAGAAGTTTTCTAGTTCAAAATCTTAAATATCATTGACCTCCATTAAGTTTCAGAGATCTATGTAATTATATGAAAACCTAAATGTGGATATAACAAAGCAGGAAATACTACTAAAAAAACATTTAAGCTTTACAAAAACACAGCACTTTTCTTAAATCCATATACAAATACATTGTCTTCTAATTCTCATCTCAAGCACATTTAATAGTGCTTTATCTTTTTTTAGTCATTTAAGTTCAAAATTAGTAACATAGTCAAAATTGAGATGATACAACTAAGAACATATGTTATAGATAGAACTTACGAACGACATAGCATTAAGGTTTCGAGAAACCAGGCCTTCTTACGAGCAACGTAGCATTAAGAAGGTTTTGAGAAACTGGGCCCTGGGCAAATTGTTGATGGATGCTAATCATCAGCAGAACTGTAAGCATACTTGAATGTTCTTTGCATTGGCATATATCACTTTTCCTAACAACTTGAGTGGCTTCTGTTTCTTAGGCGACTCCTAGATGAATTTTAGAAAGAGAGAATTCAAAAGCTGTCAGGAACCTTTCTTTCTCATCGGACTTTGTGGTTTTAACTCACTAGACTGATCCTTTGTACATCACAAGCAAAACATTTTTGATCTTCAATTGTTTTTTTGATTATGATAATATGCATCGACATCCCAACCCAGTGTGCCTGTGTAGCAGTCATTTCTGAAGAAGAGCCGTCATGTATGTGCATTCATGGACTGGGGGTTGCTTTAAATGTTGAGGGTGTTTATTTGACTGAAACTTCCCAACACAAGGCTTCTTTCTTGTTAGAACTCTTACAGATCAAGTAGAGTCTTTCCTTTTGTTGGCTCTCCAGGTTGACACTGGGTGTAATCACTGTTAAGAGGTGAGATGATGTTCATGTTTATGAAAGCTACACTTGGTGGGAGGGGGCTGACTTTGCATACAGGAGCCCGTCCTTCCTGTCTCTCCCCTTATTCCACCAACAATGCTTATTCGTGGCAGTAGAAATTAACCATTTTGACAAATGGATACACACGATATAGTTGTGTGTATTGTGACTTCCACAGATAGCCGTTTGAAGTCTTTCCTGTGCAAGAAGTTCCTCTTTGAAATACAGAGGAATGGCTGTATGGGGCACCCCACTGCAGGACAGTATCAGTCATCTCACATTTCTGTGATGTGTTTTGTTTTTATCATAATTTATAGAATCTTTCGTGGAGTTTTACAGCACTATACATTATGTAAATGCATGAGCTTTCATTTTACTGACCAGATAAAATTAGTATTTCAGACAGTATAATCCTGGGGAAAAAATGGAGCAAAATAGAAATTATTTTAAAAATTTAATCCATCTATCTATCTTACACATCTTATAATTCTCTTGTGTTTTTCTTTACAGAAGCAAAGGCTCATTTAGGGTTCTGCCAGGAAGCTACAAAGAAACTGGTCACCTGGTCACATGTTACATGATTCATACACTCAGTAGCACACAGTCAAAATATGAATGCTTATATCGTTTAACTACTTCTAACTACAAATTTAAGGCACAATAATTCATGCCTAATAATAATCCTATATAATTCTAATAATTGCCTAAATATTTATCCATCTTCAAAGAACTTTGGTCAGCAGACCAAAGTCAATAAAAATGTAATGTAAACACAAGACCAGGGAATTTCACACAGTGTTAAACATAATTAACAAACAAACAAACAAACAAACACAAACAAATAGGAAAGACTTGCTGTTGCCCAGCCAAGTACGGTCCAACCAAGGTAAGAGTAAAAGTGGAACTTTATTTGTAAGGATGGTTTAATGGTTTTGTAAATTTCTATCGTGTTATCCGCAGCCCAAAGGACCCCCCAGCACACCGCACCACATTTGTAGGAAAGTCTGGGTAGCTGTTTAGCACAGCAATTGTCACTATCATTAAAGAAAGGAAGTGCGCAGCGTTCCTTTAGAAGGTTACTGAGTACCAGAGCAAGTGGCATTTTAACTCTATTTAAATATCATATATACCCACATGTTTCTAGTAATTATTGCTGATGTATGTTTTGTTTTAAATAACCGATTGTCAGGGGCGCGCGGGGGCGGGGTTGGGGTGGGGTATAAAGCGCCCCCTGAAAACTGCCGTGGACCCCCCAGCAGCACCCCTTAAAGAATTGTAACATCATCAAAATTATTTAAACAAACAGACTTCTGTGTGCATGTGCAATGTATCTGTTTAAAACGTACAAAGATTATGTGGCCATTAAGCTCGCGCACTCCTCACGGAAGTTGCGAATAATCGTAATCGTAATAATCGTAATTGTTTTACAGTATTTTGAAAACAGACCGATTTCTTGCGTCTTCGCCAGAAGGTCAATGAAATAATGAGGTCAATCAAATTGACTCATTCGCAATGCACCACAGCAACGGGCCGATTGTGCCCGTTTAACGTTTTAAAGTAAGTGAAATGACTAGCTGTTTAGACTACCCTAAAACGGGGCATTAATGTAATAGAATAATTACTACGACTAACTGAAAAGCACTCTGTCCAAACGCATTGGTGCCGCCCATTGTTTTTCTTTTTCTTAGACTAAAACAATATTTTTACTGTTTTTATACTTAAGTACCCAACACCTACAGTATCACAACATTATTTAAATATGGCCGTGAGATGAGGGGAAACATTAGGGTCAATGCTGAGGCGTGGGACTGATGATTCCTTTAAGTTACTAGTTACTGAAAATACATTTTTAGCAGTATCTCCAGATAAATCCGTCATCTGTCATTTGGTAACAAATAACATTACCGAGATTTTTTTACGTTAGATGTAATTTCAAAAAGTTAATGAAACAGTCAATTTTATATGTAAATAAAACTAACGGAAGATGAAACAATGAGGAAACAGAAGCATCAAGTATCAGACCGACGTGCTTGATCGCGTTTCTCCGTTTTTTTGAGACCCTCACTACACAAAGACCACAGGGTCTGTAAACCTGCAGGTGGACTCAGTGGTAGAGGACAGCAAAGAGGAGATAAAGCCAGTCGAAGCAGATTAAATTGACGAGTTTATGAGGGACTAATCTGGGCCGGAAGCTTTAAGAAACGAGACGTTTCATGCTTGTCCGCCGCTCTTGTTCCGATCCACTTCAGCTCGACACCCCCACAAAAAGTTTGTCAGACCTCCCGTTAATAATAAGAGACAACCAAAAATTCAGATTTTGGGATTTTACTTTTTTGCCCATTAAAGTCGTTTTTGCTGTACTGGTTATCAAATGTGTTATTTAAGTTCTTTACAGCCCTATATGAAATATAGAATAGCCTACTCTTTGTATTTCTGTTCGTTTCGTTAGGTTGTAGCACCACAGTTTTGGTCTTGAGAGATCAGTCATCATTCACTGCTTAAAGTTTATCATTTGAGTCTGCATTTCTCTAAAAAGCAAAAGTAATGGTTAATAATAGATGAGAGATTAACTGATTTTCTTCTGTGTTCCAAATTGATCGGTGTCTGTCGTTTACTTATTTTTGCCGCGCTTGACGTGCTAATTTGTAAAATTGTAATAAAAGAACAGTGTTAATTATAGTGAGGTCAGAAATAGGCGTCAGACTGTTTTATATCCTAATCTACAGACACCAAACACAAAACAATGTCTCATAACTGCAAATGACACGACGGATGTTACTTCCACATGTATAATATCAGAGGCTTGTTACATACATCCATACAGCCATTTTC
Organism: Mormyrops boulengeri; assembly: GCA_026781065.1. Lineage (NCBI taxonomy): Eukaryota > Metazoa > Chordata > Actinopteri > Osteoglossiformes > Mormyridae > Mormyrops > Mormyrops boulengeri. The sequence continues at coordinate 5,135,649 of JAODLD010000044.1, read as the reverse complement.
TGAAACGGCTTCTCCTATACAGGCTCGGGGAGAATGTTAAATCTAATACGAAAATAAAATTAAAAACTTTATAAGGCAGATGATGAGAATGGCAGTTTATCACTTTATTTATTCGTATTACTTAAATAGAATATTGTAGTTGTTTAAATGTTTGTATTTTCAGTTTTATGACTGTTTATTACGGAGTATATGCTGAAGTCATTCGCAGGCTAATTTGTCTTTTATTCATTTTTAAACGATGACTTTATATTTTATATTCCTTACACCTAGCTAGCAACGTTAAAGAAATCACTAGTAGGCAATTTCTAACAGATTTTACATATTCAAAAATAATTCCGTCTTCAGAATTTCACGATACACTTTACACGATTACATGATACACACTATAGTTCGATGAAATCGATATTGACAAGGGATCATTTTCCAAAATATAAACAACTTTGTAGATAAGACTAATTTTAGTAATAATAAATGTTCACTAATTTGAGAAATATCTTCTTAATTATACCTTAGAACTTTGTGGAAAATAATTAAAAAAAATATTTTCCATAGGGAGGTTAAAAAATACCGCAAACAAAGAAAAAAAATTTATTTCCACACATTAGGAAAATATTCCATTTACAAAGAACTTTCTATTTTATATACATATATACAATCGCAGCATTATAAAAATGTACATGACATTCCTAATGATTCACTACATAATTCAAGTGAAGTGACAGGGATCCAAAAGTGGCTACAGTTAACTTTGAAGGAACTGTAAATATCAAAAAGAAAACTATCCAGTAATGACCATGGCCCTGAAAACGTAGCATACGTAATTGTATATTGTCCCAAAAAGTAGCATGAATTTATGTTTCAAAAAATACTGCTTAAGAATGGAACAGCATAATTTAGCTGTGGGTATGCTGGTCGTGTTAAGTTGCCAATTATAAAGAAAACAAATGCATGTTATTAATATCACAACAATGACTGCAACAAAAATACTGTTCAACTTTTAAGACAAACAAAAGGTTATACAGGTTGAAAGTAAAATTCCCACAACCATCTGAGTGAAATTATCTATGAATCCGTTATCTATGTTATCCATCATGAACTGTCTGCCGTTTGTGCTGTGACACATCACTCCTGAGACCGTCATGAACTGTCTGCCCTTATTCACTCCACGTAGAGATAGTCTTAGGCTATGTTCGCACTAACAAGCTGAAGTGACTGAAATCCGATTCTTGCCTGAATGTGAATCAGATCAGATTTTTTTCAGGGCTGGGTGGACACACAAATCCAAACTTTTCAACATCGGTATTCGTCTGGATTTTTGCCTGCATGCACTGAGCATCTTCTTTGTGTTGGTGATGTAGATGACTTGTGCAAAAAATGTACCAGTGTGCGCAGGTGAACCATTTCAGCGGACAGATGCCTTCACATTACAGATAGATACAGGTCACTTGTAAATCAAGACCGGCAAATCCAATCTAAACAAAAAATCGGAATTCGACAATGAGGCTTGTAATGTGAACTTAGCCTTTTGGCTCTTGGGTGTATAAGCAGTGCAATATTGTATCTTTAATTTTCTGAAAATTTCCCATCTTAAAACTACTGTGAATCAGAATCTTATACACGAATTCTGTAACCATGGATGTTCATTATGTGTTCACAGAAGTTAAGCTAAAATAATACAAGACGTAATGTACAACTAACGTACAATTACAGGGGAATATGGTGGCGCAGGAGGTAGTGCTATCTTTTGGCAACCGGAGAGTTGCAGGTTCGAGCCCTGTTTCCTCCTGATCCCATCAAAGTGTCCTTGAGCAAGACACTGAACCCCAAATTGCTCCCGGTGTGCAGGTTGATGCCTTGCATGGCAGCCTCCGCCACTGGTAGTATGCATGTGTGTGGATGGGTGAATGTAAGGCATAAATTGTAGAGCGCTTTGAGTACTCGTAGGAGTACAAAAGCGCTATAATAAATGCAGTCCATTTAACATTAAAAATTGTGACTGTATCATAATGCTGTAATTATGCTATTAAAAGCCGGCCTTTTACAATTTTCCACCTATTTATATCCGAGAATTTGGAGATATTTAAATTTGTAATATTTGTAAATTTAACTTAAGCTAATAGAGCAGGAAAATAATTTCAATCCTTTGCAGCCTATGAATTATTATAAGGGGTAACAATATTTTAAACTGACAAAAGGGCAGTGCATTTTTTAATATTTTGGCCCAGTGGGATTTTCAAATTAGCTTTCTGTGTGTGCGTGTGAGTGTGGGCATGTGCCTGTATGTCTGTGTGTGTGTGCGCATGTGTCTGTGTGTGTGTGTGCCCGTGTGTGTGTCCATATTACATGCCAATGCAAATGTGCAAATGCATACACTGCACATCTACGAAAGCTGCCATCACATCTTCTCCACCAGTAGATTATAGCAAATGTTTATAATTTTCTGAAACTTTTGAAATAATTTAAATTAGACAATATGCAAGATTAGCTTTCTCATGAATGAAGAAAACAGCTGTTTGTTGACCTTCTCCAGAACAAAAATGTTTTTAAATAATATTTATAGAATAACAGAAAGTTTCATTAAACAAATTGTGTATAAAGCTTAAGTACCTCTGCTGTGCCTGGAAGGTTACCGTTTTCCTCTTTGATAGTAAGTTTGAGTAGCACAGGAATTCTGGGTCCATTCAACCTTATTAACACAGGACAGGGTCAGAATAGCCAGTGATCGAGCAGAAGTGGCAGGCAATAGGAACCAAAGATAAAATCCCCCACTGGGTTTTTGCTTTCTATTGCTGCGAGAAATGTCAGTGTTATGGCGGGATGACGTGGCAGCATTGCGGGCAGAGGGAATCAGCTGTTTGGTGGGGCAGGTGGTGGCATTCAGGAGTGGCCTGCTGGCGGGGCCTCTCCCAGTCGGATGCTCCCTAGGAAGGTGGTGTGGTTGCTCATGCTAATGGAGGTGTCCTCATACACCATCTTAATGGTGATCCTCTGGCGAGCGCGCAGCAGGCACACGCCGGCGGTGTAGCAGGTGTTGAACTTACGCTGGCCTGCCTCGATGCTGCGTGTGCAGCGCAGAAAGGGTGTCTTGTCCACCATCACTTCATAGCTAGCAATGTCAGTGAAGTTCAGGTAGTACACCTTGCAGAGAAGTGGAAAAAGGCTTTTGCTTAAATTATTTAATGGCAGGGCAGTTGTGTTCAAAAAGTATAAAAAGAAAATAAAAGGCAGATAGGAATCTATGTCTATTAATTTCCAATTTTTAAGTTATATTACACTGGAAAACATTTTCTAGTCTGGAATTAACTTTCTGAACCATTCATTATGTCATTAATTAATTTTATTTTACTTTTCTTTGTGCAGTGTGTTTAACTGCCATAGAATATACAACTGAAATCCATAAAACAGCCTGACCATCCAGTTCTGTACCTCTATACCTCTCCAACCACAGCTGTGGTACTTTATGCTCATTTTGGCTCCTGCAGTTTCTTCTAAAATGATTTTCTCAGACAAAGAACATATGAAGCTGCAATACTGTAGCTGTAGGGAGACCTTGCGTATCTGCCAGCTGTGCAGTGAGAAGGGGCGATGGGCATGCAGCTAACAGAAACAGTTAGGCCCAAGACCGTACTCACTTCTACCTGACTATAGATGAAGTACATCCCGTCAACCAGCACTTCCAGCTCGCCAGACCTCGAGTGCATCTTGAACACCTTGTGATGAATGGAAATCATTTTCCAGTTTTTGAGGATCCCTTCTGAAAGATCTCAGTGTGAGAAAAACAGTCACTCAATTTCTGTTATTGCAGTGAGGAGCAGTTAGTAAGGAAGATTAATTAACAAAGCTACTGCAATTGTGTATCCAACTGTTGGACCCTAACAGTGCCTCACAATGACATCTTACACTGTTTGCAGTTTTCATGAATATTCATCTGCTACAAGCTGCCAACCTTCAACAGCACTTATGGTTTGTATGATCCTCACAGTGAGAGGAAATTGTTTGATGCAAAGTATTTTATTAAAAGCAATCTTGTGGCATCCATTACTACAGTTTACACAACTCTTAAAATGCACTTGAAGGCAAAAAAGGTATATTGATAACTGGAGGCTTTGTTCCTAAGTATTGTGTACCAGACAAATAAAGTTTTGTTTTGTTGCTATAATTTAACGCTTACCTTCCTTGACCTGGATAGTAGTTTCCTGGCCTTGCAAATGTACCACAGCAGGCTATAAAACAAAATTGTTTGAACAAAACATTTTTGCTACATTATTTTCACAACCAGAGTCCTCATTAAAGAGATACCTTGCAAAATCTAAAACCCACTTCCAGTGGAAGCTGTGAATCATTTCAGATTAAGAGATAAGATAAAATAACACTTCACATAACCCACAGGGAAATGCCCTCAACTGTACCCAGCTTTTCTCACAAAGGTTACACTTTTATTAAAGAACCTTTTTCAAAGTTCATTGTTTTTGTTCACCTCTAGCTATCAAAACTCATTTACATGTTTTAAATGTCAATTCTGTTATGTTGTACTACAGACCAATATAAAACATAATAAAAACATGCATGCTATTGTTATAAATTACACATATGTCTATGTTATATTATGTGAAAGTCAAGAAAGCATTTGATACTTTGGCTTATCATATGAAAAGAAATAGAAAGCATGATTAGGCTTAGGCTTAGCATGATTAGGGTTAGGGTTAGGCTTAGCATGATTAGGGTTAGGCTTAGCATGATTAGGGTTAGGGTTAGGCTTAGGCTTAGCATGATTAGGGTTAGGCTTTAGGTTTCAGGAATCTGTTTCAGACTGGTCTAACAACCTTTTAATGACATTGGCCACACTGCCGTTGTGAGTCCATTCCCTACTCAGCTAGCATGGCAAGAACGTCCCCATATCTGGCAACCCTGAAAAGGAAGAAAACTTCTGAGGGGGCCTGATTAATAAGCCCAACTTTCTTATATTTAAAATTACCTCTCCTCATATGTAAAATCAATCCATAAATGAATAAATAAATCAATCAATAAACTGACAATTAAAAAACACCTACGCAAATAAATAACATTTTTTATTTCATAAAAGGGGCACTCCTAGGATTTGAGACCAGGTCCCCTCAGTCAGAGTCGGGGTGCTTACCCCTCACCCATCTTCCCAGCCTTACTTACTTTCCTCCCCAACCAATCCTTAGGTCATCCTACCCCTAGAATCCCTCCATTTATTTGACCAATTTCCTTTCTATTATCCCCAATACATATCTTTTCATATTCCATTCATCCTGCCTTAAAAATAATTACTACCAATATGTCATGTACATGTTCCACTCTATCACTTCCCCATAATTTTTACCTCCGAAACCCTCTTTCACCAGGGAGTCCTCTACATCCAGAACCAGTGTCTTATACCCCTAGGCCGTCAGGTTCCCACCCTTATTTCACTAACTCGTTCAAATCTCCTCCTACTTTGTTTCCCCTCCAACTGCCTCTACTTGGGAAGATAGGTCTACTCCCAAATGGACTTTCACACCATGCATATCCCCCATAATCTTTCTGGGGAGACTACTGGTTAAGATATTTAGGAACAGGGAGCATGCACCTATATACACACATAAAAACAAGAATTATTTTGACACCCACAATCATGTTAGTACCTATCCACTGTCCATTTAGGTTTACCCCTCTCCCCTTTCTGATGGAACTCCTCCTGGAGTTACCTAAGTAACGCCCCTTATCTCCCCCCTCCCATTTTAACTATTCCCTAAAACGTGTTAGACGTGGAACTTGCATCATCCCTAAGAAATCCCCACCCCACCATTATTTAAAAAAAAAAAAAAATTAATGAATAAATAGACCGATGCATGAATATATAAGTTAATAAATAAGCCCATGAGTCAACTGATGAATAAAAAAATAAATGAATAAATGAACACAGTCCATTGTTCAGCACTTTTAATTCATATCAGGGTTAAAAGAATGATTAGGGTTAGGCTTAGTGTTAGGTTAGGTTAGGCTTAGCATGATTAGGGTTAGGCTTAGGGTTAGGTTAGCATGATTAGGGTTAGGCTTAGGGTTAGGTTAGCATGATTAGTTTTTAAAGAATAAACTGAGCATTGGAAATTCCTCAAAAAGTGCTGTTTTCCTGAGTTAGGTTGGTGCTTTTTGTGCCCACAGTGATTTACTGCATGTTACATCAGCTAAAACAGAGAGCAGACAAACACTACATCCCCCATACTGTATAACACATTACCTGCATCATCTCTCTCGCTCTTCTATCCATCCCTCCTGTAGATTGAACAATGAGTCTCAGTTTATTACAGTGTTACTGACTTCTTCTGTGGGTCTTCATTTCATAAGTCCAAGCATTTAACCATAATATGCTTGTGGTGTCTGTTGAATGTTGTACTCTTGACCTATAAATGTATATATAGCCCAAACTGTAGTGTAAGGATTGGGCTCATTAAAAATGTGACAGAAGTGGTTTCAGATTCACCTGCAGGTCCCTGTGGGCCTGGGGGGCCCTGTGGCCCCGGGGGCCCCGTTGGTCCCGGGAGTCCAGGTGGCCCGGAGGGGCCCATGGCATTGCTGCCTGGGATCCCAGGTATACCAGGGATTCCAGGGGGCCCTTGAGGCCCCTGAGGCCCCGGAGGCCCAGGGGCACCAGGCTGCCCTTTCCTGCCTGAGTCACACAGGTAATATGACATTTAATATAACTGTCAGAACAGTACAAAGATTTAAATATGGAGTGTGAAGTAAATATTAAGTAATATGGTAGATTGACAGACAGACAGATAGACAATGACAGAAAGCCGGCAGACAGACAAAGACAGACAGACAAAGACACACAGGCAGACAGACAAAAACAGGCAGGCAGACAGACAAAGACAGGCAAGCAGGCAGACAGAGAGGCAGGCAGACAGACTTCCTAAATCCCCATGGAGAAATGAAGGCCATCTAACCAAATGTACAGACAATGTTAAAACTTCCTACTACCTTTTTTCTTTTCTTTTCTCTTTCCATTTGATTCTGCAAAAGGAAGAACCAGTTAGAAGAAGCTTGTCCCAGACACAGTTAATTACTCTTGCAGAGTCATCATCATTTATTTATGACCAAAATTATTCATAATTTGTCCATCACAAAAGACTCTTTGTATTACATTTGTCTTGCATTGTTTGATCACTGCAATTCTTATACCCTTTATTAATTCTTTTTAAATGTTTGATCTTATTCTATTTATTGCAGAACGTAAAATGCAAAGCCAAAATAATCTGTAGACAGACAGACAGACAGACAGACAGACAGACAGACAGACAGACACACACACACCTACCTTTGTGGGGACCATTCATTCATTTCTATGGGCAAAACCTTAATCCCAACAATGACAACCATAACCCCCACCCAGCCCTAACCTTAACCATAACCATAACCCCCACCCAGCCCTAACCGTAACCAGAACCATAACCCCCACCCAGCCCGAACCTTAACCACCAGTAACCAAACAAAATACAAGTTTCTTGGCATTTCTAGTTTTTTGATTCCACTCACGGATTTTTATAAAACTTAATTTCCTGTTGTGGGGACCAAATGTTATTTTAACATTGTAACATTACATTATAATGTAATGTATACCTGGACCGCACAAAAAGCTACACACAGTTTTAAAACTAACCATAAGGGGGCAGTAGTGTATGATAGTATGATAATTCAAACTGTAGAGAACACTAATTCAGGAACTGAGACTGATTCTTAATATAATCATGAACTGTTAAATTGTTAATGACACGAGGAGACTTAAGAGTAGTGTACATATATGTACATATTACAGTTAATGTAAGCGTTCTTCCAGCTTCCACATATGTCTATTATAGGCGAGAATAACTGAAAGGCACTAAGGTTGCTTTTGACAACATAAAGCAACAGATTAGTAGAGATATTATAGATATGAGTCACATGACAAAGAATTACAATACCATACACATAAATTAACTCAGCAGTGAGAGAGTAGTCAACTGGTACTTTCATTTACCCATGAGAACAAGGTTCAGTAATTTCACTCTTTTATATTAGCAGAAAAAATGTTATATGGCTACTTCACAAAATATACACACTGCTAATTTTCACAATTGGACACTTTTATGGAAGTTTTTGGTCTTGAAAGTAGGAATATTGCCAACTGAACACTGCCCTAGGTGAGAGAACTAAATCTTAATGGATATTTACAAGATTTAAAAGACTATTGTCACCACCATATTTATACAACACACTTTAAAATCTACAATTAATCAGTGAGGATCAAATCTGACTAGGAACCCAGAGACTCGTTAATTCTTGTTCTGAGGCTAAAAAACAAATAATTATACAAGAATAAACTAGACTAAGAGCAAGCAGCCGATAATGAATCTGCACTGATTAAACAAAGAGTCAAATAAACTCAAATGCGTAAAAGAAAAAGCATGAACCAAGCAGCATTTAATTCTAGAAGAAAAATGAGCTTTTATATCTTTCATTTTATACCAAAGATGTCAAAGCTACTACAGCACTCCAGGGTAGAGTCTTTTTTTAATTCTATACATCCGCGCTAAACCTCATGGTAGATGAAAACTCCAGAGAACCACCGTTACATAAAACAAATATAAGAAGCGTATCAAACTTTTGGGATAAACATGTACATGAGAGAGGAATGGACATATTCCTTTTTAAAGGACATCAAAGGGATATTTGCTAACACAGTCTTTCCCTGCTAACACATGAAGGGTCAAATAATGAAAATAAAATTACATTTCATAAACACGAGTGCCAAACATAGACAGACACTAAGGTTTTGGATTACAGGAGTGTGAGAAGGTTTTTATCAAAAACGCAAGAGTACAATGCAAATCAAAAACAGATGAGAACCGTAGGACGGGTGATTACATTACAAACGGAACACAGGGGGACCCTCAGAATTGGCTGTCCACGGGGGCAAGACCACTAAGCCCAAGACCACCAAGAGCACTTCCACATAAGCCTGAGTGTCCTTTGCCTTGGCTCTTTCTCCACAGTAGCATTTTGTTCCATTGCTGGTACAAAGGCCCTTCAACTGCAGTGTGAGTCCCTTCAAACACACAGTACAGTGAGACTAGTGTTACTAAATATGAAGTATTTTTTCTATAGTGTTACTAAATATGAAATATGAAAAATGTCAGGGAAATCAAATAACAGCCAGCTTCTCATAATACTGTCATGCATTAATCTTCCCCTCTTCCAATCAATTATCCTTTTGCCAGATCTAAATGTAAGTGGGAATTCACATAGCAGTCTTTATAGTACTTTATTACAAAAACACCAGTTCTACCTGCTTTGAAGGTAGTTGTTCCTGGTGAGATATAGATAAATTCAAAATATCAGTGCTTTGCTGCTCAATATCAATGCTGATATATCAGAACCTCAAACAGCAGACAGTACGGTTTCGGAACATAAATGCTCATATACTTTTAAATAACATTTCAAATGACCATTGTTACTCCATCGATAAGAACAAATGTGAAAACTTCCCCTACAACAACATAACGATCTCTGCAATCTACTCAGATGGAAGCATGTAAACACACAAACACTGCATTGGGAACTAGCAATGGAGGGAATTATTCTACTAAACATGGGAAATACATACAATTTTCTAAGAAACAATACTTTGTATAATTTATATAAACCACAGCTTACACCAAATTCAAGTCATCATCACAAAGAGAGCAAAAGACTTCACCGAGTTAGAAACTAATTAAATAAAAAACAAAACATTACACACAAATTAACGTGATTGTTTTTATTCTATTATGTAACATTTTTTGCTTGTACATGGAATTTCATGTTACTGCAAGCAGTACATAAAAACGGAACCACATTTGCGGTGCACAGTTTCCAATTCCAATAGAAATCTGTCCTAATAACTAGAAATTGCAGAAATTTTAATTATTGAAATAAGAAAATTTACAAGGAAGACATCCGCAACTATCATGTTTTCAAGGAGATGCTGATTTTCATATTACATTTTCATTTACCTTTATTTAACAGACACTTATGTCTAATCTAATGCACAGCTGAGGTAGATAATACCTTATAAGCATACAATTCTCTCTAAAAATGGTTAGATAACTTTTAAAATGCAATTACCAGGGGTTTGTAAAAGGTGGATGGGTAGATCACAGCATGATAGTGGAATCCCAAAAACATTTCAAGAAAGGTCTGGAACAATTTAGAAATGAGTGTTGACATTATTTGACAGGTTTGTTCTCTCTTTTGCCTGTAATAAATACCTACTGCATGATGTCAAGCATGAGGTGAAATCCATTACATCCACTAGGGCTCTGGCCGGTGATCAGCAGATCACAGGTTCTGGCAGTGATACCAGTGTCTGGCTTCTGAGCAGAGCCCCTTCCTCGGAGTTCTCACTGGCAAAACCTGCACTCTGACCCCTAAAGCTGTTCTCACATATGTGTGTGTGTGTGTGTGTGTATATGTGTGTGTGATAATATATCTCAAATCAATTTGATATGATAGTCATTATTCAGACACAGAACCACCTTTAAGCAAGGTATAAACAGTTGATCAAAGAATTAAATAGCTATTCTTTCTGCAAGGCATTTAAAGAGATGCGAGTGCAGAAAGGGTTTGGCCAAGACCATCTCCATTATCCCCACAGGCATCAGAGGTATCCACCTGGCCAATAATGCTAGGAACCAAATAAATGTTCCCTGTTCCCAACAGCACCTCTTTGCCTTCGGACTGTTCCACCCAGACAAGGAGGAGAGCACAAGCAGATGGTAAATGGTAAATGGACTGCATTTATATAGCGCTTTTCTACTCCTATGAGTACTCAAAGCGCTTTACAAATTCATGCCTCACATTCACCCATTCATACAGACACATTCATACACCGGTGGCGAAGGCTGCCATGCAAGGCGCCAACCAATCTGACAAGATAGATCTGACAAGTTGGCAACAGCTTATGCTAACAACATCCTTCAAGACAAAGCTTGCATGCCAACTCAGTCAAAAATAAATGTTTACAAGCATAACTAAAATATCATGGCATCATTTACCCTTTCTACTCGGTGATAATGTGTATCTTTGCTTGTGTACATATATGCCAGTCCATGTGTTAGTGTCATTCAGTGCATTCATGTGCAGCCGCACCCCGGCCATTACAGCTTGGTCCAGCCGCTTGGGTCCTCAGCAAGGAGGATCCCGTGAGCCGGATCACCCTCAGGAAAACGTGCCACATGGCCGTAGTGCCATAACTGACGCTCCCTCACAATGCAGGTAATGTGCCTCATTCGGGACTCCTCTAGCAAGCGCTCATTCGACATAAAGTCAAACCAGTGGTACCCAAGGATTCTCCAAAGAGACAATACCAAAGGATTCCAGTTTTCATTGCAGGTCACTGGATATCCTCCACGTCTTTTACGAAACTGCATTTTTATGAAAACTAAGAGCAAAAAAAGTTGTGTTAAATCTACCGAGTACAAATGATAAAACTTAATGTTTTACCCCCCGAAAGTGACTCCTGATAGCTGCAGTGTGAAAAAGGGTTTCTAATCATTACGAATACTAATCATCTCACGTCACATAAACAGATGTTTGGAAACTAAATTTTCATGTCTGCATTAAATTTACTGGGTTAATCCTTTATTTTAGACTTCATTAAGACTGTAATACATCTTCAAAACTTTTTCACATTATCCCACAATGTCTGGGATAATTTTGACTCTGACCAGACTGTAAACTGTTTTCAAAAACCATGCAAAGTAAAGCTGGCACAAGCTGTAAGACTGAATGAGTCTCGTAATTGTGCATCAAAACTAGCACAGAGAGCAAATAAAAACAGGGTTCGGTTAAAGTACCAAGCTGTGTGTAGAGGGGGGCAGAGCAGAGAATGGATGCTGTAAGTTATCATAGAGCCCATTCTATATCTGACAGCTACTGCCAGGTATAGAAAAATATTCTTAAGTTGGAATGGGTGACATATTATGCTTCATTAAAAAGATTGGAGCGGATACATTTACCATCAGAAAACTCAGTAGTATTTGGGCACAGACACAGTACATGCAGATGGCATGACCGCAGTCTCGTCGCCAGCATGAAGTAAAATCAAATTATGTAATCAATCAATATAACATACCCATTACGTTACAAGGAGAAATGTTCGTCCTTTAACTGAATCATTTATATTCTCATTTTAACCAGAAAAATGTATACTACTACTATTTTGATGAGATAGCTTTGTATCTTGTTATAATGAGATAATTTCACATCTCTTTATAACGAGAAATATAACATTGAAACATGAAAACTTTTTCGTTATTTTTAGACTTTCGTGATCAGTGGTCATTGTTGACACACCACAGCACAACAGCGAAATATGTCCTCTGCATTTAACTCATATGTGAGATAGCAGGGTGCAGCTAATTCAGCTCCCGGAGAGCAGTACCTTGCTCAGGGTACCTCAGTGGTGCCTTGCTGGTTGGGGATTCGAACCAGCAATCTTTCAATTACAAGTACATTTCCCTAACCATTAAGGTACCACTGAGATAGGGGTCTGGTAATGAAAAAAAAATGGGTGAATTTTATCATAATGGTTGTAGATTTGCCATAATGAATTTTTTCCCCAATACTGCAAAATTATTAGTACTTCAAAAACCTGAAACACTAGGTCTGCCAGCATGACATGAACAATGATTCAGGACATCTGGTTCTGGAAATGTTTCACTGAAAAGGTGCGATATTAAACTTTCAGATATTCATCTTCATTTAAACTTCAGAATGTCAATGGAAACCATGGTGAACAATATTTTAAGACTACCTGATATGGAGAAAATTATGTGGACACCCCTATTAATGACAATTATCACTGACACAGGTGTATAAGCACACAGCCATGCGATCTCCAGTGAACAGCAATAAGATGAGTAGTCATGCAGAAAAGGTTAGTGATCTAGTAGAGGGTCGTCTGGGGTGAAGTTTCCCCAAGGTAGCATAGAGCATAAGTTAGGGGTAGACCCTGGATGGGATTCTAGTCCATCAGAGAACGCACAAGGACACACTACATGGAATGCAGAAATGCAAACTCTACACACACAGATCAGGGGTGACGTTTGAATTTCCAATCCTGGAGGTAAAGCTACATCGAAACTACCCAACAGGGACCGTTACTTGGCACTCATGTCATTTAATTAACAGTAATATTCAGTAATAAATGTGACGAAAATGCAACACAAAAAGATTATCTGTACCTGAATGGGGGAGCTTACTTCTGCTCCTTTTGGTTCGATGAATGACTCTTTCCTCTTCTTCACTTTGGTTTCTGCAGTCATCAGTCTTTGTATTCAAGCTGCCCTGGTCAGGAGAATGTATAATAATAAAATTCAGTTTCTACAAATGATCCTTATATTTCATATAAGACAAATTAACTAATTTCCTGTATAACTAGAATTATTAGTTATGTATTTCAGTAATTATTTAAAATGTTTTTTTTTAATAAACACAAACTACTACTTTCCTTGTGAAGAATTTCGCCCAGGAACCAATAAAGTATACAGTATCTCACATCAAACTACAAGCTATGATGTTGAAACTTTGTCTAGTTCCAGCTAGCAAAACACAGCGCCTCTGACTGTTTATACAAGCGAATGCAGAGTATCTCATCAAGGCCTGGTGCTTTATTAGTTTTCAGAACAGAACTGAATGAGTCAGTCAAAAAAATCATGACAATATGTGTGGAAGGTATGTGCAGATTTGTTAAACACTGCTTACCAGTGAATTTTTGTTATGAAACCAATGAATTTGCAACATCATTACAGAATCGAGCAAGCGTCCCGAGATCTTCGTTGAGCACTGTCCATGTGGGTACCTCCGCATACAGCTGCTTATCACAAGTGTCTGTAACTATTACTATGGGCTTCCTCTGGGGATTCCAGATTCTTCCGAGAGTCCAAAGAATGCAGGTAACTAGGCCCATAATGTATCAGTGTATGTACAGTACTGTGCAAAAATCTTTAAAAATATTTAACGCTATTTTTCTGGGTAGTAAGTGCACATTTGCTCAGAACAAAAACACGTTTTAACACTAGAGCACAAGCAAATTAGAGAAACACAATAAAACTAGTAAAAGTTTCTTCTGCTCTCCGAAAAGCTACTGATACCTTGTTGGACGGCTAGATGGTTTTGTTA
>JAODLD010000044.1:5071659-5084536 GCA_026781065.1 Mormyrops boulengeri | reverse complement strand
ATGTCAGACTTCGTGGGATACAGTTTAAGCTACTGTTACATAAAACTGTTATTATTTTATCCATTTAGTTACAATACAGAACACTAATTATTAATTAATTAATTATTGCAGATTACAAAAAAACTACAGCCAGTTTTGCATTTTGACTGTCATATCCGTGTTGAGCACATAAATATTAATAAGAAATGACTAATTTTATTTCAGTATCATGACTTTTGTAAAAATTTGTTGACCAGTGTAATCTTGTTGACCTACTGTAATGACAATAAATGAATCCTGAAACTGTGACAGCACACGCAGCCTGCAGCAGACTGACAACCAGACTGACAACCAGACTGACAACCAGACTGACAACCAGACTGACTCACTTAAGCACACAAAGTCACCAAAGGAAGTATCAGGAGAAAAAAAAAAACTTAGGTATTTATAGCAATTGCTTTTTCAACTAAAAAGGATTATAAGTCAAATAAAACCCTTCATATGTTAACTAACTTTTTATGGCCCTTATACTGAAATGTCTTTTATTTATATATGCAGAAATGTACTATTACTATTAACTACTATTAATGTACTATTAATTGCATAATAATTTTGTTCCTCAAATAGTACCGTCACGTCCATGTGCCCACTGGTCTGTTCCAAACCCCACTGTGACAAATTGCTTTGCAGTCATGTCATGCATATCAGTCTAATTGCTCTGCTGCCAAATGCCGCGTGTTTCTGTCTGCAGATGCACCCCTTCTGTGGATTCTGGATTTGCAGTCAGCACTAATCAAAGGTCAAGTCATTTGTCTAAGAGAAAATACACACTTAAGCCTGTGTATTTGAGAAGATACATATGACTTCATATCTGTTTGTTGTAATGTTTGATAGATAAATGCTTTGTTATATAATTTTACATACATTAAAAAGGGCACCATCAAGATATGATATTTCAGTGCTTATCCAGCCACAAATGTATGTCCCTTTTTCCTATTTACTTCTTAGAAGTAACAAAAAAGACATTATTTGATTTTCTATCAAAAGATATTTTTGATAGAAAAATATCTAACAGTGACAGGAAAAAGTTATGTGTGATTTGATTAATTAATACAATATTAATTAGTTATTAATTGTTATTAATGTCAGTGCTTCAAAAAACGCTGTTTATGCGATTTCCTTTTATGTGTGTCATCAGGATAATCATGTTGGAGACTCCAACAGTAGTCTGCCATTATGTGTATGTCCCATTTGCCTTGATATCTCTCCTCCATCACCTTCATATCCTGGTGGAGCCTCTCGCCTTGTTCCTCGCTGAAGTCTCCAAGGTTATCTGGAAATCTGTGTAAATGGCTATGGAGATGCATCTTTATGCTCATATTAACTCCCAAATTTCAAAGGTTAGCAAGCATATCTTGCACCAATTCTTCATAATTGTCTGCTCTCTGATTACCCAAGTAGTTCTTCACAACAGAGACAAAACTCTTCCAGGCCGAAGCCTCAGTGTCATTCATGCATTTGGTAAAATTGGAATAAATTCATGAGTTTACGAACCTGAGGACCATCAAAGATTCCAGCTTTTAGTTTTTCCAAGCTCAGTCCAGGGAATGATCTACAAATGTACTTGAGGCAATTACCCGTTTTGTCCAAAGCCCTAAAAAATTGCTTCATCAATCCCAGCTTAATATGAAGCGGTGGGAGAATGATTTTGTTCTTGTTCACCAGCGGCTTGTTGATGATATTCGCAGCGCCAACAATCATTTCTTCCCTTGTTGGCCATGACACTTTTGTCCAATGATCTTGCTTTGCCCTGCTATCCCAGTGGCACATGAAGCATGGCTATTTTGTGTCTACCCATATACACAATTGTACTGAATATTTTGTATTGACATTCAAAATAATTATATGGGATATTTCATTACCTAAGACACTGTTAAAGAGTCAAAAGACAGACCAAAACCTATTGCCTTTGTTATCACACACAAGACGCACTGGGGGAATGCACTACTTTCATGGATGTCCATTATCTCAAAAACTAGAACCAATTCAGCAAAAGTAATTGGATTTTTGAATTCAGCACCCTCAAAATACCCTAAATCCATTCAAAAAACCTTGGCACCTGAAAAAATTTTTTTTTGTAGACCTGTGTTATCAGAGAACAGTGAGTCTCAGGCTTTTCTGCATTGCTATGTATGGGAGTGTTTTGGGACTGCAGGGTGTAAAACCATCCCATAAAAGGGGCCATCTTTCAATGAGGCAGCAAGGAGAAGAAGGAGCCTCTCCTTGGGCTTCGTTAGTCTTTATCGTACTGCAGTCATTTACCCAAATCACAATACAAACCTTCCTACTTCCAATACAAACTACAGTACAGGTAAATGTTCACCTGAAATATTGTGTTGTGAGAGGTGCGATTTCTTTATTATTTTTTCCCAAACATTCCAGATGTTTTAGACCAACAAGTATGATGGGATGACTTTGCTTGCCAGTTGTGTTGAACATAAACCTTTAGTGCATATTGCTATGACATTTTTTCTTATGTGGTTTATCCCCAGGGCCTTAACGATTAACAACAAACTTAACCAGCCAGCAGCTTCATTCATTAGTGGCCTTTCCTCCTGGAACACTATGGTGAGAGCCAGTAAAATGTCGGCTGGGTAGGGGAAGCCGTAACGTTTCTCTGAGAAACAGCCAGAAAAAAGGAATAAGAAGGGTCCATAGTGGATAATATTGCTTTTTACACAAAAATTCATATTTTGCCTTCTACACATCTACACGTCTACACATTCTTTCCAAGCCAGAATCTGCATTATATGATTGATGTAATAAACCACATCAAAAGACTACAGAAGGTCAGTCTAAGTGGAATCAGCTTGTGTTTACAGTGGTTTCTCCAGTTTCCACTCAAAGCAGAAAGATGTGTAAGCCTACAGGTACTGAAAATAAATTCATGAATTTTATGTAATATTCAACTCTACATTTCCAGAAGACTGGGGATTTCTACAGTAGAAAAAGATCTATTGTACTTTTGAGGACTGTCAACAAAATATACTGTTGTGCAAAATGGTGAGGAAACTAGTTTGTATCGAAGCAGCTGCTAGGCACCTGGGTAACAATCGCATAATAAGAATTACAATAACATTAAAACATTAGGAAATAAAAGGCATGTAATGTATAACAATTAATGCTGTCAGAGTATTTTTCCAGAATTCCTATGACCTGTAACACAATGCATTGAAAATCACAAAATGGCTTCAAACTCACTTTGCTGCTTTGTTACCGACTGCTGTGAGTGTATCAGTTCTGTGACAAAACTGGCTGCACAGTTCCACCTGAAAAAGCAGATGTCATTATTATTATTCATGCTTTCCCAGACAGGTATTCCATTACTTGGTGATATGGCAACAAGGTGCAGATCTAAGTATGTACATATCAGCAATGTAGGTCAATAAATCAGTACAGTAGATAGATAGTTCAGATGTTTCAGATACTTGTAACTGCTTCCTGGTTTTTAGTTTCTACTTCGTGTTTATTTCAAATATACAGATAATACAGAGACTTTGCAGCCAGTAAGGTGACGACACAGTATTAAGGACAGTAAGTACCTGATACAAATCAATCTAGGAAAATGATCTTTTGATTATTATGCTTACTGCAGTTAATGCTTGTGTTTAGTATACCGTTTAGTATACCGTTTAGTATACCTTTGTATTAATTAACAAGTAAATCACACTGGGGAACCTGGGACAGATAAAATATTCTAACAAAATTTTAAATCACCACCAAACATTCGGCTGACTTATTTTACCACTAACACATTCTAATACATTCTAATACATTTATCACTAATACACTAATTAATCACTAATACATTCTAACACACTGCAAATACCTTGTAATTACAGCTTGTTCAAAGATAAAGTCAGGATTTTCTACCGTGGACTTAATAGTACATTCAACCATAAATATTCATGAATTTTAACATTCAAGAAACAAACACACAAGCAAAACATATAAATTTAATTCACCAGGCAACTGAATCACATGCATCTCCAGAGATATGAGTGTTCGCAAGTACAGCTTAAATGATTTAATATCCTTTACCCAATTACGACATGACATTAGGCTGATTTTTTCTGCTTACGAGTAACAAGCGCTGAGTGTGGCAGAAAATTCACTAAGTTCACCAAAACTTCATCTGTGGTTCCGCTAGCAAGCAGGCAAACAAACAAACAAACAAATAAATATCTGTTTGATACAAATCTGGTACCTGCTGTAATGATAGCAAGACATTTGTAAGCAATATTTACCATTTCTGAACCATTAAATAATTTTCTAACACATTTGCCAATGTAGATTACATTAAAGCTTTATTGGCTTTTAAGTAAAACGATAAGAACTTTTAAGTCACCCTCAGGGAAACGTGCCACATGGCTGTAGTGGAGTAGCTGACGCTCCCTCACAATGCAGGTAATGTTCCTCATTCTGGACTCCCTGAGCAAAGGCTTGTTTGACACAAAGTCAAGCCAGTGGTACCCAAGGATTCCCCAAAGAGACACAGTACCAAAGGAGTCCAGGCTTCATCTCAGCTCACTGGATAGCATCCATGTCTCACAGCCATACAGCAAGAGAGGGAGCACCAGGACTCTAAAGACTTGGACCTTCGTCCTCTTGCAAAGATTTCAGGATCGCTACGCACCCCTTTCCATGCTCTCCCAGTGCGTCTACTGACTTCATAAGAAGTGTCATCAGAGGTATGAATGTCGCTGCCGAGGTAAGTGAACCTCTCAACACAGTCGACACTCTCTCCGCAGACAGACACACCACTGATGGCTGCGCCCAAGAGGTCATTAAAGGTCTTCATTTTTATCCAGGACACTCACAAACCCAGACATTCAGACTCCTCGCTCAGTCTTTCAAGAACCCCCATCAGAGCTTCCATTGACTCCACGATGATCACAGCATCGTTGGCAAAGACAAGATCAGTAAATCTTTCCTGCCCCGCAGCCGCTGGTCCCCACGACCCTGCCCAACACCCAGTCCATGCAAGCACTGAACAGAGTAGGAGCAAGAACACACCCCTGGTGAACCCCAGAATCCACTAGGAAGAACATCTAAGTTATGACTAGAAAACTAACTACCCAAATGTTTCAGACTGTGAATATTTAAAATAAAGCCATCTCATAGTGGGATGATGTCAGGGATGGACTGGCAACAAAAAGCAGCCCAATTACGATCAACCGGTTGGCCACCAATTAAATAAAGCATTAAACATTAATCATCTCCTGCGACTGACCTGTAAATATGCCGAGATCAACCGACAAGTTGGGGCAGAAAGACCGGCCCTCACAGTTCCCAAACTTCCCTATCGCCGGTCTGTGCCTGGATGATGTGAAAGTTGGAAAAATCACCTGAATAAAAGTTTGGATCACATTGTTCAGCCCTATTTCATAGGTGTCTATAAGTGTTAAAAGTATTACTAATGTGAAAGACAAGTATTTTGTGTACTAAAATATTTTTACCCCCTACAAGTTGACTTGAATAAGGTTTGCCATTCGCCAGACTGTAAAAAAGACTGACCTTAACATAAGAAATCAAATTATGGAATAATTTTCCTACACTTTAATGATTAATAGTGATTTCGGTTGTATATATTATATACACATATTACCATTATGAGATAAAATGATTATATGAATGATTATACGAATAAATTATTATTTTTTCCTCTTGTAAATGGTTTTAGATTCAACTTTCTGCTAGATATTTTAAATTCCAGTGTTTCCTTTTGCACAAAGTGAGAATAGCTAACCTTTGCCAACATTAATATTCACAAAAAGGCTGTGATTCTGTTATGGACGTACTAGAACAGGTAAATTAAAGATAAGTTATTCTTGCGCTTTTACTAAAACAAGTATGACATTATATATTCAATTAGCTTTTTCACCGCAATGACTATTGAATTATACAGCCTTTAGTCTGTCTGCTACAACACGTAAACATGAAACAATAAGATTATATATTAAGTATATAATCTTATATATTAAATGCACTTACAGTAAATGAAAAAGCAGTCTCATGGATTCACTGGAGTGCTTTGCTCACACATATCAGGGTACCTTGAGAGTCAGCTTACTGTAGTGAAAAAAAATACAACGTTCTCTAAAAATTTTGAAAGTATTGGTGATTACATATATGCTTTCTAACGCTTCCAGGGCAAATGGAACCTTAAAGTACAAAGTTATTTGGGTTTTTTCTTCAATAAATTCAGATACATTGTTACCAATCGTTAGAATAATAAAATAATTAAAGGGTTACTCTAATTAAAAATAAATCAAGAATATAGAAACAAGCCAATGTAACCACATCTGAATGACAAGCTTTCACAGTCAATATTTCTTTCTCAATTAAATGTGCTGTTTTTCAATCCCTAATGCGCACCCTCTACATTTATGAATCACTAATTGTATTCAAATACAATAACTAAGCTCTTTTGTATGTCTAATTGCACAGCTAATTGCTTGATGTTCTAATAAGCACACAACACAAAAAAACACGAAATCGCAATTAGCAATGAGGTATATATATTTGTCCCCCCCCCACCGTGATAACCTTAATGAACCAAAAATAGTAAAAGCAAATACAAAACATAAACTATCCCTAAAAACAACGGCTGACACCCAAGCGAACGCACCAAACTCCGAATTGTTAGTGGCCAGCTTGCATTACTGGGCTGTCATCACTCACTAGCTCTCTCGTTTATCTGCTCCATCTGCTAAGCTTCCTGTCAGTTGTTCTTGTGTACCAGTCACCACTAACCAGCTGCTTGGTAACTTAAATACCCCAAACAAGACTTAGCTGTTTGTCAATGTGCCTGATCTTAAATAGTTGGGGGTTAGGCCAAATTACACACAGCCGTACCTGTTGATCTACTCACCAGTGCCCTGGCTACAGTATGGTGTGTGGAGGAGCGAGAGAGGCTCGCGGGAGTTCGCGGTTGGAGTGAGAGCAATCTGGGTAAGGTGTACTGTTACTTTTTTTATATATAAATTGTGAATGGCGTGGCTGTGACGGACAGCAACCAAATACATAGTTGGTCATGAAGAGGCCACTTGCCTCTTCATTTTTATAACTGAAAACTTTAAAATATAAAAGGCTCAGTCATCGGGATCGCTCCCCCCAATAACTAACAAATAACTAACAAAATGACTTACTTATCCTCCATTGTTTTTCCGTGGCAGTGTAGTTTCGTATGAGATCATGTGAAGTTTAACCTATGAACTTTTTGCGTCTCCCTTGCTTATTTAGCATAAATGTCTCAGTTCCTGTTTTGCCGTGTGAAAGCGACACACGAAAGTGGCCAGGAGCTACAAAAGTTACAGGTCAAGACTGTCCAGGGACTCGTAAACCGGGACCAGGTTCCGGAACTTCGATGTCAAAGCGCCAAGTATCAGAGATATTCATGAGTCACAAAATTATCACAAAATCAACACTGATGATTTTATTCCTTTTACAGTATTACAGTAGGATCTTTCTTACCTTTTCAGTAAAAGTGAAGGAATAATAACCTTGAGTCTGAATGCAGCAAATACAAGAATAGTCTAGACACCAAAGCTTTAGCCATATTTGTTACCACAGTAGTATTTCAACTTTGACACAATCTTGAATAGAACATCAAAATAGCGGTCTGCTTGTCCTTCCCCCCATTGTATTTGTGAACATTTGGCAGCAATCAAATGCATGGCACAGTTTCCAAGGAAACCAACGGGAAGTGAAGCCCTTTAAATGAGCTGCAAAACTGACATCTCAAAAGCTACAGCATAACTGGAATATAATTGTAGCTCATCTTTTCTCATATGTATAAAAATATAGGTTCTTCTGAAACATTTGTAAGTATTATAAATACAACTTTGGTAACACTTTACTTGGTGGGGCACAAATATTTAGTAATAACTCAGTTACTACTGAAGTACAAATCATAAACAAATATAGTTGCTACTTGAGAAAAAGATCCATCACGATTCATTAATGATGAACAAACATGAGATCAGTATTTCACTTATGCTACTCATCACTTGTTCCTTCAGTAGTTCTCAAAGGTTTACAAAATTAACAGATAAAGTAACAAATACAGTAACTGCTTGAGATAAAACATGCATCAAGATTCATTAATGGTGAATTAACATGAGATCAGTATGTAACTAAGACTTCTGGTTAATACATAAGTATTAGTGTAATACTACATTATTTGTGCACCGTCAAGTAAAGTTTTACCACAGCTTTGAATATATTAGCAGAGTGGCTCTCTAAATCTCTCCTGTTGCAGACAACCCCTAACGTAAGAGTGAATGGTAATAGCAGACAATAAAAAAAAATAAAAGAAGTGTGGAGGCACTTTGCCAAAAATCCCACTTTGTATTTTACAAATGACTGCAGATGGCCGGCTATTCCCTAGAAAGAGCGATATTCTCTTATCTTATCACTTTATTATCAATATGTGTCTATTCATGTCACACCTACCCACATAAGTGGGGGACATGTCATGCATTTTCATGGACATAGTGGGCCGCTCCTCACAAACACACACACGTGTGTGAATCAGTGGCGTGCACAGACTTTTTGAGGGCCAGGTGCTGGAACAGGAGGGCACGGCCGGCTGTATTTTCACAACTGGCAACAGCGGCGTCCCCCTTGGTAAATGTTTTAGATTGGTGGGGGGGCGGGTTGCGGGGGGGTGTTGGTGATCAAAAAAGGCCACGTGGGGAGCAGTTTCATTCATATAGGCGATGGGGGCAGGTGCTTAGGCACACATTCAATATCCGGTATATAATATGGTAGTGCAGAGTGCTATGGCGGTGGTGCATCATGCCATGTGCCTCGTGTCCCTCGTGTGCCTGTGAAAATGCTCCCACTGTGAGCAGCACTGGCTGTGTGCTGAGACGTGTGACAGCCTCAGTCTGTCACCAGTTTAGTGTTAAAAACAGAGCAGTGTAACATCCATGCGTGCTGTCCGCTTATAATATTAATGTCTAAGTACAGTACATCCATCAGAAACCTCATATGTGCCTATGTGTATGTATACTGTGTATAAGCTACTGGACACCTAAATTTCCTTCTGGATAAATAAAGTATCTCTCTCTCTCTCTCTTTCTATCTATCTATCAATCAATCAAAAAACACATGTTGCTTTACTTAGATCGTTCAACCTTGTCTAATTATAAACCTAATCTTAAAAAAAGCTCTTGAAACAGTTGTTGGATATATTTAAATGTATTTATTTTACTCAGCCCTCAGGTACACAAAAGGATACTGAAAATGACAGAAAACGATCCATTCACACACAGAAGCCAATCTTAGCTTACCTCAAATTAAAATGGCTACAATTACATCCGAACAGATATGAGCTTGGGATATGTGAATCCAATCTTTCAAATGTCAATGTTAAACTGAATTAATAAAACTGCCTTTGTTGTGGTCCCTTTGTTGCAGTGTGTTTAGTGCACAGACAGTACTTTCCTGATAGTGTTGCTTTTGTCTGTAAATTATGCATTTATTAAACAGATGTCTGGAACAACATTCAGCACATTACGCAGTCGATAGGGCCTTTGTACCACTGCATTAAACAGACCATGTGCTTTCAACACAGAACCACAATCACTCATCAGTGATGACACAAAACCACCAACTCATAAATCATATACAAACAGCACTGTGCAAAAGTCTCACCCAGTCAAAGTAAATAATGTTTGATCTTCGTGCTGGTGTAAAACATATTTTATGTGTCATCTTAGTAATTTCAAAACCTGACCTATGTCATAAATGGGTGAGATGAAGGACATGGGTGCAAGCATTAGTTTACAAATGAAAAGTGGGTTTTATTAAACTTAAACAGCTAGAAATAATCAAGATTGCAAGGAATCAAAACAGGGGGAATGGAGGAAGTCAGGCACCAGGCAAAAGAAGGCTGGAGAACACAGGCGTGAAACGCACTTAAATAGGTGCCTAATAGGACAGAAGAGACAGGAGAGTCAGGCGGACATGGTGGGCATGATGTGACATCTTAAAATCAGCCCTAGTATACCATGTTTGACTAATTAATACCTTACTCATTTTTTCACTAATTAAGCAAATTAATTAATTGAGCTAGTGATAAAATTTAATGAATGCATAGAATGGCTGGGGTGCCCATGAGGAAAGGCTTGGGAACTGAAGTAATGGACTTTTGGGTAGTTCTGTACATTAGGTTTGTCACTATCAATTATATCAATAATCAAGTAATCTACCGATTATTCTGACAATTCATCGAGTAATCATTAATTTATAATATAATATAATATACCAGGAGTCTGTGTGGAGTGTGCCTATTCTCCCCAGTGTCATCGTGGGATTTCCACTGGGTTCTCCGGTTTCCCCCCACAGTCCAAAAACATGCTGAGGTTAACTGGAGTTACCATAGTGCCCATAGGTGTGCCTCTGTGAGTGACTGGTGTGTGAGTGTGTCCTGCAATGGGTTGGCGAAGTGGTTACAGGAAATGAATGGATAATATAATATAATATAATATAATATAATATAATATAATAATATAAACATTACAATTGGCACGAGGCAGAAACCAGGTCGCCACTGCAAGGCACACACTCAGTCACGCATGTGGTCATAGGCACTCCAGTTAATTCATTTAATTTAAGTTGCACGTTTTTGGACAGTGGAAGGAAACTGGAGGATCAGCTGAAAAGCCACACACACACACACACACACACACACACAGGCTGGACATGCAAACTGTACAGACACAAAGAACCACCGAAAGCCAGACACACACACACACACACACGCACACACAGGCTGAGCATGCAAACTGTACAGACACAAAGAACCACCGAAAGCCACACACACACACACACACACAGGCTGAACATGAAAACTGTACAGACACAAAGAACCACCAAAAGCCAGACACACACACACACACACACGCACACACAGGCTGAACATGCAAACTGTACAGACACAAAGCACCACCGAAAGCCACACACACACACACATACAGGCTGAACATGCAAACTGCACACATACGAAGCGCCACCAAAAAGCCACACACTGGCTGAACATGCAAACTGCACACGTACGAATCGCCACCAAAAAGCCACACACACACAGGCTGAATATGCAAACTGCACACGTACAAAGAGCCACCAAAAAGCCACACACACACAGGCTGAACATGCAAACTGCACACATACAAAGAGCCACCAAAAAGCCACACACTGGCTGAACATGCAAACTGCACACGTACGAATCGCCACCAAAAAGCCACACACAGGCTGAACATGCAAACTGCACACGTACGAAGAGCCACCAAAAAGCCACACACACATGTTTTTGTGAATGCACATGCAATATAGCTGGTAGTTTAAATGTTTGTGTTATTATATTAAGCAGGACATGAAATGCCACCATGCAAGGCTGCCCAGGAGACCACTTTCAGGAACCACAACACTGATGACTAGGGTATCGGTGCGATCCATCGTCAGCACCCCCTCACCCGTCGGCAAACTTCATCCTCGGCACCCCCTCACCCATCGGCAAACTTCATCCTCGGCACCCCCTCACCCTTCGGCAAACTTCATCCTCGGCACCCCCTCACCCGTCGGCAAACTTCATCCTCGGCACCCCCTCACCCTTCGGCAAACTTCATCCTCTGCACCCCCTCACCCGTCGGCAAACTTCATCCTCAGCACCCCTCAGCCCCTGCTTTTACCATCTGGGGTTGGGCTGGCACCGAATCTGTATCAGCGATATCAACCACAATACTGGATCAGACAAGAAGCTAAAGACAATTAGTAGTAACATCCCTAGTTTTAAGTGAGGAAGCTGCATCTAGAGATGTATTTAAATCTGGCCGGGTCACCCTGGCTCACCTTCTCTTTGTCTGCATAAGACCCAGGGACTAGATGAAGACAGGAACCTGGGATGCTTAAGTTCTCAATAAGACACTGAGCAGTGGCAGGAGCATGAATGCCATTAAGGGCCAAGCAAGTCACATGGTCTTTTACAAGAATGGATCAGTAAAAGAGCTGCTTTAAGTATAAACGAAGTAAGCAAGCAAGCCTGATAAGCTTCTAAACAGTGACATCACCTGTGCTCAGCACAGCTGAAATAGGGTGGAAAATAAATAAAGTTCTCATCATAAAAATAAATCAATAACACAATAGAATATTCTCATAAACTACAAAAACGCCTGTCATGGTTTTGGGAACCATGGTTTTGTAAAATACCCCCAAGATCCTCACCCTCTTATTTGCGAAAGGTATGCACATGACATCACAGCAGATGGAAGTCACTGCACTCACATCCACTGAGTGGCCGGAAAATTGAGTGGCATCGTTAGTGTTCAGCTTGAACGCCATAAAAACACATCTAAAACAGGAAAGAGCTGCAGTTCTACTGATTGTGCGAATAGATTTAACATGAAATATGAACTCTCTTTTCACAATCTGCCAAAAACTGAATAAGTAAGTATCAGATGTGGATCGGTCACATATGGCAGACACCTGATCCGTCAATACGTCTGGACCAGCGCCGATACCGAATATCGGATCGGCGCATCTATTTTTATTATTCTTATTACTATTCATGCTTGCAGTTAAACAGACTCTGAAAAAAACAAACAATCCTACCAATAATGTCCATAACTACAGAGAACATCTATAATCAAAAATCTAAACATAAGAACATAAGAACATAAGAAGTTTACAAAGGAGAGGAGGCCATTCGGCCCATCAAGCTCGTTTGGGGAGAACCTATCTAATAGCTCAGAGTCGTTAAAATCTTATCTAGCTCTGATTTAAAGGAACCCAGGGTTTTAGCTTGCGCTACACTAGCAGGAAGACTATTCCA
>JAODLD010000044.1:5048584-5060721 GCA_026781065.1 Mormyrops boulengeri | reverse complement strand
GTGGTGGTGTTTGGGTGTTGGTTGTTGTGTTGGTGTTGGGGTGGGTGGGTGGGGGGGTTCGGGTTGGGGGGGGGGGGGGGGGGGGGGGCGGCCGGGGGGCGGGCCCCCCCCCCCCCTGTACTTTGAATTCCTCTGTGATGACTTGGTGTCTCTGAACTGCATTTCATTGCATTATTATTTTATCTGCAATGCATTCTAAACTTTCAATCCATCCAATCCACTAATAATACTAACGCTTACACCCTATATATTGGTTTGGCGTATTTTCTTCTTTCCAGAATTGTTCTGAACAAACAGGGAAAAAGCCCAAGTAGGATATGAATTTGTTCTACACACAATATAGGCAGTGGTAGTGATTAAGAGGAAAACGTTTGCGGGATCATTAAATCAGATGTATAAATGCCATTTTAAAATAGCTAATAAGTTAAGGTAATGTTCATAAAAATGACCAAATATAAGCGTAGCACGGTACTGCCATGTCTTCATTTTCAAGATAAAAGGGTTTCTGTCGATTTCAGTGTTGCCATAATCATTGAGGACATAAAGCCCTTTTCTTGTTTGATGTTTATCCTTCTTCCTCAGCCATGCCGCCTTTTTCTGGTTAAGCACGGTGGGTGTGACCAAGCTGATGTCAAGAGAAAATGCTTATCTCAACAGTGCGTACCTTTTTAAGTGCTTTTTTGATTGTAGATACTTAATTGGAGAATAGACCCTATATAATACTGTACTAACCAACTACATATACTCTTACGTTGAATGTACTGAAAGTCTAAACATAATACCTTTTTTAATAACATTTGATCAATTTATAAAGTCAGTTTGGTCCTGACTGACAGAACATGCTCATTGTTCTGTTATTTATATATATATAGAGAGCAGTGTGTGGCCAGCCTGTGGGCTGGGACTGTGTTTGTGATCAGAAGGTTGCCTGGTCAAATCCTCTGGTCAGCAGAGTCATTTCACATCTGGGCACTTGAGCCAGGTCCTTAACCCCAATTGCTCCAGACTGGCTGGCCACACTTTTGCATTTGTACATCACATTGAAAATTAAGTAAAATAATATATTGCCCTCAACATTTCCCTGGGGTGTGACAGGAGGGGAAGATAGCTAACTGACCCAATTCAGGGAAGTATCCAAAGTCATGCCTCTGGTCTGTCTTTCCTCTAATGCTGGCCCTGGCCACAGAGGGGCCCAGGGTCTATTCCAGGAAGCAAAGGTCACAGGCTGCGGTGCCCTAGGCAGGATGCTAGTTCATTCCAGGACGCAAAGACACGCTATGAGCAGTCAGAGATTGCGATTAGCCTAAATGCAGGCTTTTGGACGTGGGAGAAGGCAACAGCCCCTAGAGCAAACCTGCCCAGCAAAAAGCAAAAAATCCCTAACAGACTGGAAACAGGATCACAGCCCAGCCCTGGAGGTCGGCTTCAATAGAAGGATATTCGAGTCACCATGCCACCTTCCCAATACAGCAGAAAAGCAATATTAAGTAAACACTTTCAAAAATCTTCAGAGGGCGTGAACTGGAACATATCACTTTCATAACCTCAAGCCCATTGTTTTACGTTTGTACTTTGTACTATTTTTTTACTTACAGTATTTCATCAATTGTACTGACTTTTACAAAGATAAAGAAGAATAGATGGAAATGTCTGTGCTTCACACTACAGATATTCCTGGACAAGTATTTTGCTACATTGATATCTAATCTTTGTTCTATTCATTATCTAGGGAAAAGCAGATACGTTTCACATAGATTTATTCTTGCATATATACCAATATGGATGACATTTGTGTGAATTTCCCAGATATCCCCCCATCCATCAGTTTATCCTCGTTAGGGTCACAGGGGGGCGAGGGCCAGTCCATCACCGGGCACATACACCGTCACATGCTAGGGGTAACTTAAAAACACCAATTAACCTAACTCTGTGTAGGAGAGGAAACTGGAGAACTTGTGGGAAACCCGCATGACCCAGGGAAAACATACTCTACACTTCTACCTTTTCTCTTTTTATTTGCATTCACAACCTGTTTCAAAAGGTTTTGTTCTTAAGCTTGAAGCTAAAACCTTAGTAATTTTAAATTACAAACAATTAAAGTATCGATATCACAAAGTGCATCTTTTAGTTGCTGGTATCAGTTTAACAGCGGAGTCTCCAATAAGATTCTTCTTAACTGAAAACATTCAACAGATGTGTGGTTATGTGTGTGAGTGTGTGTGTGTGTGTGTGTGTGAGTGTGTGTGTGTGTGTGTGTGGATTAGGTTTATATTACATTATGGGGACCAAATGTCACCCACGATGTAATAAAAACCATTTTTTTTGACGCTATGGGGACCATTTTTCAGGTCCCCACAAAGATCTTTGAATGCAAAAAAGTAAAAATGCCAAAAGTCTCATGTTTTGATTAGTTACCTATGGTTAAGGTTATAGCTGGGTAGGGGTTAAGGTCGTCATGTTGTGATTAGAATTTTCCCCATAGAAATGAATGGAGAGTCCCCACAAAGATACAGTTATAAACTGGTGTGTGTGTGTGTGTGTGTGTGTGTGTGTGTGTGTTGGAGGGGGACAGAATAGTTAAAGTATGTTGCACGTTTAACATGATTTTTATGTGACACCCATTTCACAAAATGTAACTGCTGAATGCAAAATGAGTTTTTCAAATATCCTGCTACGAGTTAACACATAATGTCATGAGCTGACAGCACAGGCTATAAATCTCCTGGCCACTACATTATCTCAGCACATGCTTCGCTCTTCTAATGACCCTTCAGACCCCCAGCAATTGTTCAAATCATTGCACCATTTCACCTTTAAAATTTGTTCTAATTTCAAAGCCTTCAATGGATTTTCAATCTGAAATTGCATACATAGTGGCAGTGCCTTTTTCAGGTTGCATAATTCTATGCATTTTCTACACCAGTGTTTCTCAACACAGTCCTTCTGGACTCCAGGACACTGCATGTTTTTCAGGAGCTGGGAGAGACCAAAATATGAGCCAGATTTTGTCACTCATGCCAACAGCCATCATGCAGTCACGCCTGTTAGCTGCAATAGTCTTCGTTAATTAATAACAGCTTTCGTTAGACTCCTGTTGTCAGCTGATGCTAAGCTGTTACCGTGAGAACAATGTAATAAAAATGGCAGGCACTATTTAGCAGACATGGCCGCCACCATGCTAGCCTAATTGTTTACCAAGTGTAGATTATGAAACAGGGATGCAGATAGGCAGTTCTTGTCATTTTAGTTTCCTTAGTATATTTTTTATATTAATGTGTGGTACATTCATTAAGCCTGGTACATTAAAAGAACATACAATAATGTCTCAAAAGTGTGAGAAGACGTAGCACTGCACTCACTTTGCAGCAAATGCACGTCAGGCTTTGGTTCAGTCACTCAGGTTTGGTAGCTATCAGCAGTATGAGTTCTGCTGTCTTTGTTTAACCTCAGTGTTACTCCCCTGCACATGTGAAGGCTGAGATCCGATGTTTGTTAAGTACACAGACACATAAACACATTGTAATACAATCTGGCCTGGACCCTGGTTTTTCTCCCGTTCTCTTTCATTTAAGCCTGCAATGTGTGGTTCCAGGATAAGGGTGTTAAAAGGTCAAGCTGTTCTTGATGAGTGATGCCTGTCAGATTAGTAGAGTGTGACTCTGATAAGAAGATTGACAGAGACACCGCTGGGCTCACACTCATCTCAGCATTAACAACTGAACCTGCGCACACAATGATAAACCAAGTCAATGAATAACCTCCTACAGGCTACGATCATTACTGTCTGTCAGATTGAGGAGCACCTTGGCACTTACCGAACAATAAAAAAGGAAAATCAGGCTAGCAAAAGTAACCATCTATTATATTAGAACTGGCTCTACTTTCTGCAAATATTTCCTTTATGTAATATTCAACTGAAGTATTTTGCATTTTTAAAGAAATTATGAAAAACTGAGTTTTGCAGGATTTTGCCAATCAGACCACAGCGAGTTACATAAGCGTCATGAAATCCATTGCTACTGATAGGAAACATGAAGGGCATAGAACAGTAAACACAAACAATGAAATATTAAAATAAACATGTTAAAATGTATCAGTGTGATGTCCAGGAGCATATTAATGCGGGATGTGCCCAGCCCGTTAAAAAGGGGGCTTCGAAAAGCCGTCGCCACCACCGCTCTGCCCTCCTACCCCCCGTGGCTGTCCGGCCGTAAGGGGTCTCTGGCACCTGAAATAAGCCTGGAGCCGCTACCCACATTAATGTGCACAGCGATGATGCCTCGGACTTTTTCCAGCATCACCTTAACAATAACAGCAACATTAGCACTGCATAGGCAATACACTGCTTTTTTCTGTAAATTGTTTTGCCAGGGTGAATTGAGGGTGTCACATTTCTGCCACTCTAGCAAAGAACATTGCTATGAATAATAAGAGAGTAAATTCATAAAATGTTTTATCAGTAGATGGCAGCAAACACATTTCATTAAAGCGCTGATTCTCAAATGCACTTAAGTCAAAAAAGCACATAGCTGCTCACACATCTAATCACACATCTTCCCCATTAAGCGTGGAATGGTTACCATTTAGACAAGGGTCCTGGTCTGGTAGTTCCATTGAGGACCCTTCACTTAATATACATAGCGTATGTGTCAAGGTAATGTATGAAAATACGGGATGATTTCATTCAAAACAGAGCCTTTCGTGATCCATCCGTAAACATGCAATCCATTCAATGTCGGTTACTTGAAGACAAGGGCGTCTCTGTCTGTCCCACTGTCACAGGAGCACAAGGACATGCACTGCAGGATTGTAAGGATGCACTACTTCCTTTGAATGTATTTTTTACTCATTTAGCTTGTTTTTTAATTGACCAGTTATTAAGCCTGATTGATTGATTGGCCTACTAGATGTTTTGACAAGGCAGATGTCACTTGAATCTAGCCATATAGTAATAATATACAGTATATTTGTATAAACTAATACATTTATATATACAGACGTTCCTCTACTTACGAATGTTCAACTTACAAACTTTCAGACATAAGAACGAAAGGGATCTTTAAGTCCAAATTTGGCCATGTGGAGGTTTATGACTTAACAGAGCCCGCCAGAATGCTTAGTGAAAAATGCAATTAAAAGCACTTTTCTCAGTGCCAGAATGTTCTTAAGGGTCATTTATATGCGACACGGCCATACTGTATGTTGATGTTTCTCTGCCTAAAGTGCGTAAGTCACCTAAGGGCGCTTGAACTGATAGGAGAATACGCTCAAGTTAAACAAAAAAACACACAAACACAACTGCTCTCTTTTTACATACACATATATGAGAATTGACCCCACTGTGTACAGTAGCAATTTGTACAATTTATTTCCTAATTTAATTCCAGGCATTGATGTTTTGCATGAACACCTGACTCAACATGATGAGGTACTAATTAGCAGATTAACTGAACCAAATCTCACCAAACAAGCACAGATTTAGGAACAATCCGGTTTTAAAAGGACAAACTGGAGGTCATAAAACATTCCGAATAATACTTTTCAAATGACTTTAATCAATAATCATTATGCTACAACCACTGACCATGCCAATGAGGAAAACTTCTGAGGAAGGAGAAAGAACGCTGCTCTCCTGCTTTTACTGGCTTCAGATTTCCTGCACAGCAGTACACATGAAGCAGGAGACACTGGGAGCAGCCAAAAACGAGTCAGGCTATGGGTGCATACCACTTTTTAATGTCAGAGATGACCAGCATCTAATTCAACAGTCCCTCATGAATCAAAGGATAACATCAAGTGACCTACAAAAAGAATTAGCAGCACAAATTAGCAGCACTACCCACCTGTTTGCTTAAATACTGAAATAATAACAGCCAATACATTATGTGGACATATGAAAACCATATCAAACGTCCTTTAAAAATCTCCAAGGCACTAAAACTGCCTTCTGCCATGTTTTCACGGGCAAAAAAACCAAAGCACATTCATGCTGCTTCTGTGAACCCGCATCTGGGAGACTGTTGCTAATTTTAGTTGATGCTGGACAGTATTTAACATGAGTTTTTCATAATGTGTAATCAGTTCTGGTTTTAATTACACTTAAAATTTGAAACAGTAATACTAACTGTTGAGAATTTCACCATGGTTCACCATGAAACCAGTAACCATTTCAACCTTACCTGCATACATCTTTAACATAACACAGTATTTTGATGCACTTTTTTACACCCTGCATTCGCATATTCCAGGGTTTAAGGCAGACTTTCATTTACTCTGTGCAGTAATCTAAAATTCTCTGTTAAGCATCCATTCATTATTTCAAGGACATCAGCACAATTACAAAAATTCAGAAGTCATTCTTTTACTTCATATACGTTGAGGATATTCATAGCACCATTTTCCCATGTTAATCCCATTTCCACAGAAATAAGCAACAGGTAATAGTGAATTGTATAATTTGTATAAACATGTATAACCAGCAAAGGCAACTAACACTGACAGGCCGATCTTCTGTGCACAGATTTATAGGGAAGAGATGTAATTTACTCATTTGATTCCAAGGCCAAATATGAAACTGCCACAGATGTTACCTGCTAAGAGGAAGAAAATGAGAATTGGCAGCCAAAGATTACTGCTGAGAATTCTGTCGAGAAACATTTTCTAATAGTATTAGATGCTCCTTAGCTTATTCCCTTTGAGGTTCTGAGCTGCACTTATAAACACAGATGCTAAGATCACTGCAATCTGAAAATGACCTATAGGGCAGGAAGGAGACAGACCTTGTCTGGCTTTATGTACTCCATATGCTTATGGCTGTCAGATGTTTTGCTCCAGAACTGGCAGTTAATACGAAGCTTTACAGCAGATACATCTAGGAATGTGAGATAAACGAAAGGAATGTATATTAAACTGTTCTTAGCATTTATCTTCACATTATGACTGACTCTTCTGCTATGAATGCTGGTGTATTTTCATTCGTCTGCTTTTAAAAGAATGCTATGGATAAATATTTGAAAAAAATAAACAACTGCTTGAAAATTCAGATTTTGTCACGTTTGCACCACGGACAGACTTCCCTCCCGTCTCCCAGTGAACTTTATGCAGCAGAGTTTGACCAAATGACTTTCCGTGTGATTCAGCTCCCAAACTGCTTTTCATTATGAATCATTAGTGGAAGATGAATGGGGCTCATAATGTGTAAATGGATGTTCTTGTACCTGGAATATACTTTTACAGTAGATTTATGAGTTTTGATCACACCGTAATGTTTGTACAGGTGATGAATATTGTGAGCCCTTAGGAGTTATCATTTGATTTGGGTTCATGGTTATCAGTGCAGTATTTTTCGTCAAAATAGGAGGGCTTCAAATAAGTGCTGAGCGTGGGGAGCTGTTGGCTTTTGGTGAGCTGTCAGCAACAGGACCACACTGCAAATGTGATGTGGGGAGGGGGGCAGTTTGCCAAGAAGGCACCTGCACAGCTTTGGGGCCTGTCAGGGCCGAGGAGAAGCCAACAGGCTCTGTTCACTTATGAAAACCATGGCTGAGTCCCACCTCCATCCCAAGATGAGCTTAACGTCCCAGCAGCTTACAAGCTGCTTGCATTAACTCAGCGGAGCTCATGTCTGCTGCTGATCTCTCTTTGCAGCGGCGCTCATGTCTGCTGCTGAGCTCTCTTTGCAGCGGTGCTCATGTCTGTTGCTGAGCTCTCTTTGCAGCGGAGCTCATGTATGCTGCTGATCTCTCTTTGCAGCGGCGCTCATGTCTGCTGCTGAGCTCTCTTTGCAGCGGTGCTCATGTCTGTTGCTGAGCTCTCTTTGCAGCGGAGCTCATGTATGCTGCTGAGCTCTCTTTGCAGCGGAGCTCATGTCTGCTGCTGAGCTCTCTTTGCAGGCACTTTCTTTTTATTGGAAGTCATAGTTCTTGGAAGTTGCAATGTTAACCAAATCACTAATCATGTATTTGAAAATCTACAAAAATAAAGTTAAAATTGCAACCCATTAGTTAGATTGTGTTTTTCTCTGTTAGCTGCCTCAGAAAATATATTTCAGTTCCTGGACAAAGCAATCAGCACAGTCAAAGACAGGAGAGCCACGTAGCGCAAAAGACTAAGTGCTAATCATGACCCAGAGTCCCTAGCGAACTCAACTGTGAGACCACTGCGCCTTGGAGAGATGTAATAGAGCCCCTACATATCCAGGCTGAGTGGTTTTCACCTTAAGAGGAGTCGTTTGTTAGTTTAATGAGAAAATCACCAGGAGTATCGGCTCTCTGGGAAAGGCAGCAAAAATTTCCACTTGATCTGCCTCTGATGATTGAATCATAACAAGTGCCTCACCCCCACAAACTTAACACCTTATGTTATTTCAGATGTGGACTGAAAAAAAGCCTTGAATTACGTGTATATTTATCCTCCTGTCCGGACATTCTGTCTATTGATATTAAAGATGGAGGAAGTAAAAGGAGGACACAGTTTCTCAAAAGACAACCTGTAATTCAGGGCTTTTTTTACGGCTCGTTTGTAAAATCCTGCCGGCCAGTTGGGTAACACTGTGAACGGATGACATATTGCGGAGCCCCTTAAAAGTCAATCAGGCAGCATTGGAATGGGGCTTAAAACTGGAATGTTGGCATCGCCAAGGCCAATATACACAGATTGCCTTTCAGAATGTCCACCCTCGATTTGCTTTGATTAGCAAGGCCAAGCCAATAACTTTGTCTAGTATAAACAGACAGAAACTGAAGGAGATTTGGAAAAGTTTCGCCAGTGCTGTTGAATATTCTGCTCCGTTTCGGCCCCTTTCTAAATCTCGGGGACATTTTCAGTGATAAAATGATCCGAAAAGAAAGAAGCCGAGCCCTAGCAAAGCATGTAACCAGAAGGATTTCATGGGAAAAGGTCCAATTGACTGAAGGGTTGTAATTCTTACCACAATCCTATACAAATATCCTGTTGAAGTTTAGGGAAAAAACATGCTGCAGTGGTTACTGTGACGGGTTAAAGGGCCATGATATGTAGAGATCATTATAACTAAGTCAACCATGGTTAAACACTTTGGTGCTCCACAGATGTTATGCCGGAAATATTTTTGATCCACTGAGGTGTGGCACCTCCTCAAGTCTTTCTCATCCATCTGTACACAGTGATGGTTCTCTGCTCTAAGAGTTCAGAATTACAGGAGAGTGCACTTGTTATCACAGACAGACACTGAGGTGTAAAAACAGCAAAACAGACAAACAACTAAAATTGATTAAAAGTTACTCCCAGGAAAACAGCACATGCTCTTCTATCACCTCAGAAATAGCTGCCAGCCCTGGAAACCAAATATTCTCCAAGAGACAACTACAAAAGCATATGGCTCTGGTGTGATACATCGAGTTGTAACCAAAACGTCTGTACACAGTATCTGATGTTGCAATTTTGTCCAAAGAAAGACAATAAACGTATAACAGACGGACACAAATGGTTCTTTTCTTAATATAATTCTAGCTGAACATTCTAAATGTATAAAGGAATAAAAAGAGTTCCTAAGGTATTGTGTAAATGTAACTTGAACACTTGTTTTGTTTAAGCAAATAAAGCAAATATTTATACAACAGTAAAATCCTGCAGATTCTTGAAAATACAGAAACAAACAAATGCTAATGGTTTTGGCTCTTTTTACCCAAAAAGGTGATCTGCAGAGCGGAATGTATTCACACAAACAAATCCTAACTTACCCATGAACTCAAACAGCAAGAAATAATGTTGCTGTAATGCAGAAAATGGTACAAACAAATAGCAAAATGACAAGCTTGTCCTCTAGACCAATCTTTGATTTACAGAAGCATTCTGTAAGTATTCACAATGTAAACCTTCCAATAATGCAGAATCTATTTCTATAAAGAACACACAATGAATCCACTTTCAATTCAATTCAATTTGATTTATGTAGCGCTTTTACCAACGGTCATTGTCACAAAGCACTTTACATATAACCGGCCTGAACCCCACCAAACAAGCCTGAGGCGACACTTGTCTGTAGCAAGGAATTCATCCACAATGTCAAAACTGAACTGAGTCTGCTCTATGGCTTATAATACAGAATTTGAAATATAAATTCAACAAGTAGGTAGAGTTGAGTAGATAGATAATGATTATGTAGATTAAGTGATATTTCACTAAAAGTATTGAAGAGACATGGGAACTTACCATTACTTATCTATCAGTTTTATGAATTAATGAAGTTATATATTTATAAGTTTATTTTACTCATATGTTTTTACTACATTGCGCTCTGTGACCCTGACCAAGAAAAGTGTTTGGAAGATGGATGGATGTTTGGTGTTAATAAGGTATTTTATTTAATTGCATTTAAAAATGCTCCACTTCCCCTGAACACCAGGCACAATGGCAGCCCATCAACCTGCTTAATTAGCGTAGATTAAAAGCAACTGGTTTTTCCAAGTGTATTTTCCTGTACTGAGAATTTGCTTTTTGGCTGCACTTTTCCTGTATATCACATCTGTCTGTTCTTCTGGATATCTGGCTCATCATCTTGTGATTTGGATTTCCTGTATATGACGTCTGTCTGTTCTTCTGGATATCTGGCTCATCATCTTGTTATTTGGATTTCCTGATTCTTCCCATGTTACTCTTGCCAACTTTGTGACCTTCTGTCGATGTTTGTTTGGTGGGTTTGCGTTAATATTTAGATTTGGTTTTGTTAGTCTTCCTGTCCCTGCCCTACCACTTACTGCCTTTTTCAATCATGGATTTTGGATTTTGATTCAGAGAATAAAACTTAGCACTGTCAGGATGGAAAAGCGCTGCTTCACATGCATCCTCTTGTCCTATCAAAAATATGTGCATTGAGATAAAGCCATCTCCCAGAAGAAAAGACTGAAACAGCCTAAGGAAGCAAAGTGACTCCCGATCAAAGGCAGCTGAGGTTTGCAGACATATTCATAGCCAAAGAAGTAAGTTTATGTTCTTCCTTCATGTTTACTCAAGTTGCTGCTGTGAACCACGGGAGAGACAAGACATATTTTGCGGTGATATGTCTTACAAGAGAAAAAGGTGCGGGGAGAAAAGCGACATGGACGTGAAACCGTTTTGCCAGTGTTTGCATTAAAACCGCAGCATGTGACACATTTAACATCGCAGTTCATCAGTTGCTGTCCACCCTCATCATCATACATAATAATTAATAATCTGAAGGGTAAGCAGAGGGATTTAAATCTGTCATCATTCAAGCAATAGGTTGTCATTTTTATAATTTGAAATACTATAAGGGAAAACACATGTGCTCTAAAATGATTATTAAAAACAGAGTTTTTTGCTTCTTAATTCAACCTCAATGATAAGTTTAGAGTGACACAGCATTTCATGATTTCAAAAGTAAATATATCAAATCCTATTTTAAAATCCTGTTGTTATAACTGCTGCTATAATTCAACAAAGTGCCAGGCTGCTAACACTTAAGTCTGGCCTGGAAATGGCGAGAAGGCTAACGCAGTGACTGAGGGCTAACGCAGTGACTGAGCGCTCCCTGACGCCAGATGAAGCTAGCAGCTGACAGCTGGAAACCAGTCACGAGGGATGCCGGCCATATGTCCTAGATCATGTTGGCCAGTTCGATTTTCAGTTCGTTTGTACCACCTACCCTTAATTCAGTACTCTGCTTCTGAAGACTCTCCCAAAGCTATAAGTAATGGTTGTTATGCAAGCATTTCTGAAAAGATTCATCTGAAAACAAGCGGAAAGCTGGTGTACTCTGTCTACCTAGAGTAAATGGACTTATGAGTAAATATATTAATCTACTTATATCCTCCTGAAATCCAGCAGTGCCTTTGTAGAGGACATATTATTATTATTATTATTATTATTATTATTATTATTATTATAAGATGTTATGCAGTATTGTGCAAAAGTCTTAGGCAGCCAAATTATGTTTAAATGATCTTTATACTGGTGCAAAAGGGAGAAAGGCTGAGAAAGACCTCGGTGTGTATGTTGATGATTCCATGTCCTACTCTCGCCAGCAATAAAAAAGGCGAACAGGATGTTAGGTTACATCTATAGGTGTGTG
Organism: Mormyrops boulengeri; assembly: GCA_026781065.1. Taxonomy (NCBI): domain Eukaryota; kingdom Metazoa; phylum Chordata; class Actinopteri; order Osteoglossiformes; family Mormyridae; genus Mormyrops; species Mormyrops boulengeri. The sequence continues at coordinate 5,048,651 of JAODLD010000044.1, read as the reverse complement.
GAGTTTAAGTCAAGGGAGGTGATGCTACGATTATATAACTCCTTGGTAAGACCCCACCTAGAATATT